>JAQJVL010001095.1:0-261209 GCA_035578905.1 Stictocephala bisonia | reverse complement strand
AAATTTTAAAATTTTAAAAAATTAATAAAAACGTCTCTTTTGTGAGAGAAATAAATGCATTATTAATCTATTTCTTTAGAGACAAGGAAGAAAATGTAAAAATTTTTGTGCAGATAGTTTTGCAAAACTGTTTTTATTTTTGAGGTGTATACTTGAACTGCAATAAAATTTTTCCTGTCATGTAAATTATGTTGTATAATTTACAGGAAGTTTTCTGTTTGTTTATGTACAACCATGGTAGTAAAATATATTCCCTAAATTTAATAGTGTATTTTAGAAACTAACTAAATCACAGCGACAGTAAAGAATGAAAATGAGTTGTTTATTACAACTGCAGAACATTTTTGCAAATACTAATTATCACGCTTATCTTACTAAATTGACATAGCCTATTTTAATGAAAAATATGTAAAGTGTAATTTTTTCATGACCCTTATTACAGTATTCTTGAATGTTATTGTGGTTCATGTTAATGTAAAAAAAATATAAAACCTCTTTTGAATATATATTAAAATCATTCAAATTAGCGAACTTTAATATTTATTTAATACTTTCAAATTATACAATTATTTAATATTTACAATAAATAACTGTCATTCGCATTTGATTTCATAATCATACCATTAACTTTCTTCAAATTATCGATTTTATAAAGTAGATATTTATTTAGATTTAATTTACTTAAACAAAAATACTTACTCAAGGAATTAACAAATTTGGTTTTTATCGTATGTGTTATTTTTGTGTTCATAGAAGAAATGCTTTCATACAATATTCTTCGATAAAATTCCACATAACCTTAGATATCTAACAAGATGGACCAAAAAGTATGTCTTGTAAAACTGTTGGAGACCGTTTTATCAAATATTAACAGAATCTATTTCATTATGTTGATATTTATTGTGGAGCGCATTTTTCGAAATGGACTTATGTTTAGAAGTCTTGAATATATGGTATCTATTTACATATATATATATATATATATATATATATATATATATATATATATATATATATATATATATATATATATATATATATGTTTCCTTTGTGAGTCCCTCTTGAAGATTGGTAAACGTGGTTTTTAACTTCAATGTATATATGTTTAAAAAGTTCTTACTATTCCGCTTTGTTAGTATTTCAGATTAGGACTAGATAATAGAATAAAAACGAGGCAGCATTTATTGAATAAAAATGAGGTTGTAAATAAAATACAAGTGAGATATTTCTATGGCAACTATTGAATTATTTATAAAAATCATAATCAATCTGATTCACTTAAAAAAGTGTGGAGTTTAATGTTAAAGAAATAATAAGCTATAGAACTTACTGTCTTCACATTTTATAAACACACAAATCTATTCCAAAGAGCGAAGTTCGAGTTGTAAAATATCACTCGAGAAGAACAGTCTCCAGACCATTTCACAGTGGAGGTATATTTGCTTTCGTCTTTGTTTGCTTTCTTCAACCCCCTGTATTGGAGCTTCGACAACCCTTCTTCATTTTGTACCTCTACGACTCCTTCAATGTTATCGAAGCAAATTTTAATAAATCAACAAACCCTTTCCCATTTTATGTATATGCATTCTTAATCCTTCCGTCAATACAACCGTGATGTATGCGTGGTGGGTGGGTGGGTCAGTTCCACCGTACATGTATAGATATGATGATGGGATTACGGGATTTTTGTTATTTTTTTCGTGAAAAAAAAAACATAAAACAACATCTACATTTTCTTACATATAATACACATGACTTTGATGTGACACACTGTTTTGTATAAGAAAAGGAAGACAACAAATATTTCATAATATAGTTTTTGCAATTTATTAAAATACATGTAAAGTCTTTATTTGTGATATACGCAACACCTTTAAAATATAATTGTTTGTAACGATTCCTTTGAATCTAAGCAAATTGAAAAAATTTTTTCCTCTCTTATTGTAGAAATAAAAATACCACAATGGGCAACAATTGATTGCCATGCACCACATTTTTATTATAATGCTCTCCTGTAAATTTTACATGCAACAAATAAACAAGTTAATCTTGGCTACTTCCTGGGCCAATTTGAGTAAGACAGTCACTATTAATAAAATAAATACACTTAACATTAACGAGCGATGGTAAATGTGTTTAATTAATTAATTAATTTATTTTTTTTTTTGTATATGTAAAAGAAATTAGGGCCACCTAGACAAATATGTACTAAAAACTGTACATCAGTATGTCTGATATAATCAACCATGCACCAAATGTTTCCTATTTATTTTAACACATATAAAGACTCTCATGTTTTAAGCTCAGAGTAGGTCCACCTGCACACTCACTAAAATATCAATAACAACAAAAAATTTAACTATTTTTCTAAATTACAAATTAGATTTTTGAAATGTCCCCTCTTTGTTTACCTTTTTTTTCTATTTAAAACATTGAAATTGCATCACAAATAGTCCCACTGTTCTGTTAATGTACAACATTAGTGTGTTAATATTTACCATACTTTACATATTGAACTATTCATGTGGTTTTTGTATCTGAAAAACATATTTTTTGGTAATTAATATCAAATATATATAGGCTGCAATATTACTGTTAGGTAGGTTTTATTTAATATAAATTGTTAAATTCATGCGATAAAATGTCACATATGTTTTAAAATGGATATATATATATATATATATATATATATATATATATATATATATATATATATATGACGACTATTTCGCATCATCTTTTCTTACCATTTCCAATATTTTAAAAATATATATATATATATATATTTTTTTTAAATATTGGAAATGGTAAGAAAAGATGATGCGAAATAGTCGCATCAAAAATATATATATATATATATTTTTAAAATATTGGAAATGGTAAGAAAAGATGATGCGAAATAGTCGTCATCACTTTCCTCAACAAAATGGCTTTCCTTGGGGACAATGAATAGCCAAAAAAGGACCACAGTCCTGCCTAAAATTGTTAAACCAGCTTTTTAAAACCATATTTGTGTGAAGGGGACTACACCAGATTCTACCCCAACATGACGTCCTCGGAAACATGAAAAGTGAAGAAATACGGAGAAAAGGTAACTGTAGTTCTCACGAGAAATAAATTAATTATTGTTGAGAAAAATTCCTATATTAACGTGTCTTTTGTCTGTAAATATTTTGATTTTCAGTCAATTTCCTGTAAAGTTTACTTTTTGAAAATATTATTGTTTATTAAATGTCGAGCTTATGGTCATGAAATGGTTATAAATATTGTCTACATTTAAGAAAAGCTATATGAAAATGTGTAATGTTTCTAAGTTCATATGTAAACGATAAATATTTGTTTATTTCAAAACAAAATATATGTCTACTAAAGGTATGACATATCTTGTTACATATAATTGATGATCGACGCAGTAATCTCAAAGTTACTTAAGGACTTTGGACTTTGGATTGGATGAGGTTTGAAGTCCTTTGAAGGAGCCTTTTTGGCTTTACCAGGTTTGAAGCCTGGCCCTACAAATCTAAAAAAAAAAAAAAAATATTTTGAATGCACATTTTATCATTGCTGTATATGAATAATAAAACTCACTAATTTAAATTATCTATCAATTTAAATTAATATAAATGCTAACAAAGAACCTACCCGTATGGTTTATACAGCAATCATATATTTGAATTCTAGGAGAGAGGCAGTAACAATTTGAGTCCCGCCTCATTTCAGTCATGTTTAATTTGTATTTATTTATTCTCACATGCCATGAAATAACAACTAATAACAAAAACTTATAATTAATTCCTGGTACAATAGTAATCAAATTGTTCTCCTATTATTCATTATAGATACAAAATTTAATATAAATTATTATAAAATATTCGCAATTAAATCTAAAAATATTGTGGAAACAATTACAATTGAGTATGAATTAAAACTTTATTGGATCATGTTTGCATTTATGTAATATCTGTTGCACAAACTATGATATATGATTATACAGGGCGTTTCAAAAAGGACTTTACAACTTTGAAAATTCATTTTAAATTTTATTAAACAAGGTACAGAGCTGGTTTTGGTGTTATTTTAAAGGAAAAAACTTCAAGTTTTTTTACCTTAAACTAAAAATGTTCTATGTGTTTTCCATTGGTTATTCTGCAGACATCCCATCGGAAGTCGATTTCTTCCCAGACTCGCAATAGCATTTCAGGTCTAACTTGCTCAGTAGCAGCGTAAATTCTTGCTCTAAGTTCAGGTAGAGTGGCCGGCAAAGGAGGTACGTACACCATATCTTTTATGAAACCCCAGAAGAAAAAATCTAGCGGTGTCTGGTCTGGGGAACGGGGGGGCCATGCAATTGGCGCATCATGGCCAATCCATTGACCTGGGAAGCAACAATCCATTGATATGTTGCAACAATTTTAAATACCACAGATCGATGAGGATGACCGAGAACGAAATGTTTTCTTTATGCAAGATGGCGCACCACCACACTATCTGACTGACGTCCGGGATTTTCTAAATGACCGCTTCCCAGGTATTCAACATCTTGTGTATAGATTGGTTCATCATAAGAGGATGAGAATACATAATATTCTGGCGAATACTCACATTGTTCCATTGATATATTATTTTTTATACTAAGAGCATTTTATATTTTAAGCGAATTATTCATCTGAGTGGTTCACTATTTGCTCTTTTTAGACATCGATATTTATATACAGAAAATAAAATAAAATAAAATAAAAATAAAAATACAGAAAATAAAGCTATAAAAGAAAGTCTTATTACTTATAAAAAGCAATACAAACAAGCCATTAAGGAAGCGAAAATAGCCTACAATATGAAATACATAGAAACTAGTAAAAATAAATGTAAAGCTGCATGGAATGTCATAAAGAGTAGTGGGGGGTCTAAACAACAAGAACTAATAAGTTTCTCTCCAAATGATTTTAATAATTTCTGCAAAAAATCAATTTCGGACTTGAAAATTACAGTAAATAACTCTGCCTCTAATGTCCATAGCTTCAATGCATTTTTAAATCGCACTAAAATTAGTCCGGCAACCTTTAGTTTTACCTCAGTAACTCCCAATCAAGTCCTTGGCGCTGCTAAACGACTTAGCAGCTCGGACAGCAATGATGTTTACTACATGACAAACAATCTCATCAAACATGTGATACCAAGCGTAGTAAACCCTCTCACTACCTGTTTTAACTTTTGCTTGGATGAAGGATTCTTTCCTGACGCTCTAAAGATCTCAAGGATCTGTCCAATATTTAAGAAAGGTCCAAGAGACAAGGTGGAAAATTATCGACCAGTGGCTATAATTCCGGTTCTGTCCAAATTGTTAGAAATTTTAGTTTTCGATCAGATTTACAATTTTTTTGAAATTAATAATTTTATCAGCACATCCCAATTTGGTTTTATAAGAAACAAATCAACATCAAACGCCATTGATAAACTTACTAGAATAATTCTCCAAACATTTGAAGATAAAGGTTTAGCCCAGGCTACCTTTTGCGACCTAAGCAAAGCGTTCGATTGCGTGGAACATAATGATCTTTTAAATAAATTATCTTATTATGGCGTGAAAGGTACCCCCCTTAACTTATTTAAATCGTATCTAAACAATCGGAAACAAAAAGTGTTTATCAATGGCGAGTGGTCCCATGAAATTACCGTGCAATATGGCGTTCCACAGGGGTCCGTTCTTGGACCTTTCTTATTTCTAGTCTGCATTAACGACTTACCTTCAAGTATATCAACCACAACCATATTATATGCAGACGACTCTACCTTTGTTAAAACAGGTAAACATCTTGCTGACATTACATTATTAGCACAAAATACCATCCTAGATGCGTCTGAGTGGTTTCAAGCGAATGGGTTTCTTTTAAATAATGACAAAACCAAAAATGTATTGTTTAGCTTAAGGTCCAATTCCGTTGATACATGTATCAATAATAACGATTTTTCTTCTTGTGTAAAATTTCTGGGTGTTTTCATTGATGAAAACCTTAACTGGAATCAACACATTGATTATATTGCATGCCGACTATCTAGAGTAATATTTCTTTTGAAACGTTTGACACATTGCGTTAAAATTAGTTATGTAAAAACAGCATACTACGCATATTTTCAGTCCATCTTTAGATATGGCCTAATTTTCTTTGGGAACTCTAAACGAATCCGAGACATTTTAATCTTACAAAAGAAAGCGGTTAGAGTAGTTTCTGAATCTAGCTTAACAGAACACTGTAAACCACTCTTCAGATCCTTAAAAATACCAACCGTTATTAATTTATATTTGTTTGATTTAGTGAATTATGTTTTCAAAAACCCTCACCTACTTAACTTCACATCTTACACACATAGCCACAATACTAGACAGAAAAATAATGCAAAAATAGAATTTTACAGACTTACAAAAACACTTGATAGCCATGTCGTTCTAAGCTTGAAAACTTACAACTTTCTCTTGCCTTTAATCAATAAATACGACCAAAAACTATTTTTAAACAAATTTTATTGTTGGAGTTTAGAAAATCCATTTTACACTTTAGAGGAATTTTTTATGCTTGACAATATTAACTTTTAGCCGTATTTTATTATAATTGATTTATGTGTTTGTTTTTGGGTAACATGTTAACGATATACAACCTGAAGCTTATTTTTTATTTTGATTCACTGTTAATCTAATGTTTTAATGACTTGGCCTGTTGCTGTATATTTGACATTGTCTATGATTGTATTTATCCAATGGCAAATAAAGATGTATTATTATTATTATTATTATTATTATTATTATAAGTTATATAATTTTTCTTAAAGATTCCAAAGACATTATAATATCATTTTAGTTTTTCAAACTAAAATTTCCCCAGTGACTTGGTAGTTGGCAAAGTATGTAGTGTTTTGCGATGGAATCATTCGAAATTTTAGTAATAATACATTTTATAACAATGGGCACTTGTGGCGCAGTGCTGTAACCCAGCTACTTGGGGACAAAATGTGGAGGAGATTTTAGGTGATAGGTTCTATGCTCAGTCCTCTTAGTACCAACACAACGTCCGCTCCACGATTTCCATCGACGTGGACACTCTTATAGAAATTTGGGGTGTCCACGTTGGATGGTAGTCAATGTTTAGATGTTGTGTAGAGAAGAGAACTGAGTATTAGGCCTGTCAGTTAGCTGTCAATCAGACCAGCACTACCTGGTTCGGATTTCAGGTATAGCTGTAAGTCCCCTAGTTGCCCTGATTATTGGGCTATTAATAAATTGCTCTTTCTGAGGAACAGTGAATCTTAGTTAGCAACAATGACGACTACACTCGTTCATCTACACTCATCACACTCATTCTCCCCTCATATTCGCCTATATCTTGACGATCATCGGATTATGAATAGTTAATGAATAATATAGATATTATGACTCAACTCGTTTATATATTATGAAGCTTTATGAATATATGTTTATTATTCACACATAAAGTGTGAATATTAGACGGAGATGTAAAGAGTAGTTAGTAAAGATATGTCCTCACGCAGGAATTTATAACAGTTAAAATGTAACATTGACCACACATTGAATTGACAATTAACATTTACCTGTGTAGTTGTCCATTGTAAGGGAAGTGGGCACTTACTGGTTTACCAGACCGTAAACAGCTTTGACTCTTGTACAGTCAACTCCACTAACGACTAAAGGGAGTACATTGTTATTTTAAAGGATATAGTCTAATATTATTTTTAATTTTTTTAACTTTTTGGCTTTACAACCTCACGTTTATTTATTTTTAGACAATGCATTAATTAAGATGTAGCGTTAAACTTACTTTGCTGTGGATGAATAGAAAAACAGAATATTACATATTTACGGTCAATAAATTACTGTATGTGAAATTGTATTGAAACTCGTTTTTTGCCAATCTTTACGTATATCATGTTAGGGTTTATGATTGGTACAGACATAGTAGGAGCAAGGCGTTAAATATTATAGTTAACTGTACATTTGACAGTGTTGTCACATCAGCTGTTTTACTTGTCGAATCTATCAAGCTGCAGTATTATTTTCTACAATACTTACTGTACATGCCTTACAAGGATTCTAAGTGGTAAGAACATTTTCTTTACTTGAAAAAATGTTATACGATAAATTAAATGTTAACCTCAATACAGTGTTGCCAATTCAGGACCCAAAACGTTATACTATATTTTATTCGTGTGACATCCCCTATTTTAAAAGAACTTTTCACTTTCCATATCTAGCTTATAAATAAGTTTTTTTTTTTTTAATGTTAGATTTGACAATTTTTCTAATAAAGGTCGTCAGCATAGTCCATGTGACATATATATTTTTCTGTATGAGTTCAAAAGGAATCGGATCTCTAATAATTATATTTCTACACAATAATAATATTAACATAAAACGTTTATCATCTGCGAAAAAATATGAAACACCCTAAAATATCACATATTAACGAATTAATTTCGCTTAGAGAACTGTCTAATAGGTAATTTATAGTGTTATTTTTAAAAAATCTTAACATTATTTATTGAATTATGTTAAAGATTATTGGTTTATTGCAACTATTTGATAGTGTATTTATGATATGTAATGCGTATATCGTCGTAATAATGAAATTAGTGATTCGTTATTACACAAACATATAAACCTTATAGATATGTATGATATAAACTCTTCGAATTATGATATTAAATAGATATGAAAAAGTGTTTTACAAAGGAATGCTGTCTTGATGAACAAAATGTATAAGATAATTGTTTCTTCTAAGCCATTAAGAAAAAAGGTTTATTAAATAAATAAAATACACTTTACTAAATTAATATACGCTCTTGACTATAGTGAAAAATGTGATCTCGTTGGTAACAAGCATCGCAAAGTAATGTGAATCAGCCAGGTGCTGCAGGCTGTTCCAAGAACTACCCTCACAGAAGTGAGTCATCCAGGTGCTGCTGCAGGGTGTTCCAAGAACTACCCTCACAGAAGCTAGACTCCTTACAGTAGACAATGCGCTATTATTTATTAATGCCCAGTCATAATGGTATTGTGAAACACCTTTTACATAGAAATAATGGCTCACTTACCGTGTGTAAATCTGTACGTTACTCGTGCTTTTAGTGTTATTGCAACCATTAGAAGCATATTCACGAGGTATTTATTTCTACGAAATGTTAGAACACATGGGTTAGTTAAACATACAACAGAACACTTTAAACTTCCGTAGTTTGCCAACAGGAATGTCGTTACCAAACAAAACCTCATCAGACTAAAAATCTCTATACAAAAATCAATAACTTAAATTTTCAAAAAAACATATTTTTAAAATAATATCGTTTTAAATAAATTTTTAGAGTAAATATCTTAATATAATGTTGCTTAAAATAAATATAATGTAAAAACATAAATACGTAAAATAAAAATTAATGTTTAAAGCTTTTAAAAATTTAATAAGGAAGAATTTTTAAATAGGGCAAGTTCATCGTTTTAATTTTTCTTAATTTTAATATCTTTTTAGCATGCAAATAATTATTGTTTTTTATTTATTTTAGTAAGTTAATTTTAGAAAAATGCAACTGTTATTTTTGCCTATTTCTGACTTTTGGGGTTTGTTGTAGCTGAAGTCTTTTAAGTTATTAAATTATTGTTAAATAACTTCTATACTTTATGTTTGAGGATTGTTTATCAAAAACTCTAAATCTATCAATAACCAGTAATATAATAAACTAGTTAGGAGCACTAAATGAAATCAAATAAAAAATAAATAAAACTTAAATAAGAATTATTCTTTCATTTTACCATATATTTGATATGTCTTGTAGTATCCTTGTTGAAACACATTTTTATGATGATAGAAGTTTATATATTTAATTTAAAATATTTAAAATAACAGCACTGTTTATTATTAATACATTTATAAATTTCATTTAATATAATTACAATAAACATAATTTTTAATTGCTGTCTAAACTTCTCGTAATATAGTTTATAAATATAAATTAAATTATAACTCCTTTTATTATATGATTTAACAATAAAAATTATAAATAATATTTTATCTTAAAGTAAATATACAAACTAATACTATCGTAGAATTGCGTTTTAACAAGTATAATACAGTAAAATATCAAAGATATCGTCAAATGAAGGAATGTTTATAATTTAAATAATCCCCAAATTTGTATAAGTCTGGATATGAATAAAACCAAAAACTCCAAATGTTGCTAGAAAACTAATTATCAGAAAAATAATTAGTTGGATCGTTATGGTCCTAACTCGGCCTCTTAAATAAATTCGTCAATAATTTCATTTCATTTTCAATTAATTTAAAAACTAGTAAGTCATTATTTAAATTCGAAATAAAACAAAAATGAAACCTTACTTTCATTACAATTCCTTTTAAATGGAACATCTACTTTTTATTTACAAACTTTACTGGTCGGATTGCAAGTTTAAAAAAAATGTACTGTCAGTTTGAATTTCTGGAATATATTAGCAACTGTTGTACAAACTGTTCACTGTAGTGAAGAGATAAGCTTACATAGTTCCATTGATATTCATAAGCATTTTCATCATTACGTGTTTTATTCACAAATATTGTTTCGATCAATTTTTTTTATTTTACTACTCACAATGTAATCGATTGTTGACGGAGTGTATCCGTTTGCAATATCTACTTCCAGCTTTCTATCTGGATCACTTCAACTTATTCAATATGTATTTATAAAATACTTCTGAAGCTTAGTGTTTTAAACTGTCTGTATTAAAAAAAAACATTTCTATCCATTCTCTGAAAAAAAGAAAAAAAAACACTAAGCTTCAGGCAAATGTTTTAAGTTACATATTCAATAATTTAAAGTGTTTCGGATTGGAATTAGAAAAGAAATATAAATAAGTAATTAGAGATATCGCAAATTGATACAGCCACCTATTGATGAAATCGGAAGTATATGGAAGAATAAAAAATATAACATGTTTCGAGAAGATAAAAATATTTAACTATAAAGAAATTTATCCAGTATTATTGAGTGAACCAGTATATTATAACGTTCAATAAGTGATTGTAATTAAAATGTTATACAGTATTATAAAACTGCTTGTTGATTGAATTAACCTGGCAAGACCCATTTAGAATAATTATTCAGTTATTTTTTTAACTTTTATATAACTCAATAAGATTTTTCAGTATTGATAACTAAATTATCTGTACATTAATTTCGTTTAACGTGTACTTGTTTTTTTACTTATAAAATTACCATCCCCATCTAAAGGCAAGGATAATACTGCTAGGGTTTCCCTGTGCATACATTTGAAATGTGGGTTTACTCTAGGTGCAGTGTACACAGCCATAATGTTATAATGTAAACTAAATGAGGATTTGTGTTTATTACGGGACGGGTAAATAATCTGCTAACCTTTTAGAAATGGGACAGCCGGAATATATCTACTCCTCTTTGTATTATAATATTATTACTACAAATATAATAATATAATATTTTTAATACAGACAAATCAATGTTATTTTTATTACTAAGGGAAAATATTAAAGGGGCTCCCCCTATGAGATTTTATTTCTTTTATAAGTATTGTTATTTTATGTAGTTTTCCTCAAAACGAAAGCAATAAAATTATACTTTATTTAGTAAATTTTTGTATTTATTTTCTTGTGGAATCCATATTAATTTTAAACTAATCGTATGGTATGAAACAATATTCTTGCAGTACATGATGAAGGATGAATAAAATATTATTACATTTTTTATTTACCAAAAGTTTTCTTTACGACAAAATGTATTCTAATTGTATATTCTTAGTGTTAAAATTTTTTTTAATATATAATTTTATATGCTATAACCATTTGTGATTTGACTCTTTAAACCATTTTAAATCCCATTAGTTATGTTTGAACAATGTTGTATAGTTTAAATTAGAATTATAATTGTTGATTTTAACAATAATTAACTTCCATCTGAACATTATAGGGGTAGTTTTTCAATAATAAGTTGTTTCTTCATTAGAACCTTCTTTTATTGTATATTTCTGGTAAAAATACAAATTAAGTGAACGTCACAATTATTTTTATATTTGTTAAACGTCAAAAATAGTTGTACTTATTTGTAAACAACAGTATAAATACAACATTTACAAATATTATGGTGACTGATGTCAATGACCCTTGATCATCATCCACAGATCAGACGGAATCCTGCTTTGTGAATTCTTTGTAAAACTACTGAATATAAACCAACAAAATATTTAAACAATCATGTCTCTGTCTTTAAAAATTAGAAACTTGAAAGGTGTTGCAAAACTCATACTGAATTTTAACCCTAGTTTAAATAATATTTAAATGAAATTTTTCTTAAAATGTTTATTAAGGGTAGCATTATGAGTCTATGGGAAGAACAATTAATCAGAAAGAAGATTCAATGGTTTTAAAAAGTTATGAATGAGCAAGCTAATTGTGATTTTTAGATAACTTTTCTTAATGTATTTACAGCAAACAAGTGAATGAAAATAAGAGTAAGAACCATCAGTAACAGGCCAATAATATTTCAGGATTCACCATTGTGATTCTAGAAAAGATTCAAGATTTTTTCAAGTTAAAGTGTCAATACACAAGTATAGTTGAACACCAGATAACTTGTTTCGGTTCAAAGAAGGTAAGAGTGTTTCATCTTATTCACATTCAATGAATAACACTGAATATGAACAGGCAACGTTCAATTCAATTTCTATTAGTGATTGAAATGTTCAGTAACATTATTGATTTGAATTTTACAAATCGTAAGACGCGGCTAAACATAAAACTGAACATTATGTAACAAAAAGTTATTACAAGCTTTCATGTTGAAATTGTTACCTTGGTGTTTGCGTACGAGGGATAATATGCGCTTTCATCGACAGGAAAGCAATCTTTAAGATAATGTCACCTGATTGGAGATGAAAGATTACCTTATGAACCCGATCTTTTCCCACCGTTCTCTGGCTGAAAGAATTAACTTAAGAAAGTAACATGTTTTATATTATTAATTCAATGAATCTCTTTCATAAGGCAGACTTCAATACCTCGATCTCGGGTTCACATTTTGGGTGGTCCAATTAAAATTAGCTATATGGATTGGACCATTGTTCGAAAGCAATTTTGAAAATAAAAATATAATTACGGTTACGTACGTAGTTGGTACATTTGTTGAATATATCCCACTCTGCAAGTGTTTTTAAAAACCAAGATAACATTACGATATGTGTAAAACTCCTCTCGTCTTTTGGTTTAACTAAACAACTGTGTCACGCCTAGAGACTTGTAACATCTGAAGATGACAGGAGTTTTTTATACGTCGAAACGTTTTGTCTGTGGTTAAACACATTACCAGTTATATTTAAGTTTACTTTATCGCCAAAATAGATAAAATTGATTGCAAATGAATACATAAATAACTAAAAAACAGTATTTTAAGGAACAGTTTTATAATTTGTTAATGAGTTCATGGAAATTAAATAAGACTTTATCTAAGAAGCTAAGATATTTTTTCGCAGCAAAATATTTATAATTAATTATTATATGAATTCAAATATTAAATATATTTTTTGCTCTACTGTAAATTGTAAATCATAAATTTTACTTCAGAATTAAAGAGGAAATCATAAATTATTCAAAAGGAAAAATTAGACTCAACGTATCAACTTAGTAAGTACCGAGTAGTTTTTATTTTATCTCTAATGGTTTAAAATTTTACAAAGTTACAATCAACCTCAACTTCAAACTAATATTTATTACCTCAAAAATCATTTAAATACAATTAATATTAAATCACCATTTGTTCTTAATATTTTTACTGAAACATTTGAGACGGCTATGTAACTGTAAAGAATTTAAATTCTTACAATGTTTTAAGACTTCATGACTAGTATGATTATAGAACGAGAAAAAGCAATTAGAAACTTGGAATAAAATGGAGTAAAATACAATTGGGTAGAAATTTAAAACGAAATTCAAATGTTAACTCAATATTTTAGACTATAATAAAAGAATTAAAGTAACCAATAAAAAACAAAGAAAATATAGATGTATCATTATATCTAATAGGTATAAAAAAATTAAGAGAATTAGTTCTACGAAAATCACATCAAAGCATTCGTTAAGAGTTTTACAACAGAATCTAAAACATTAAGCTTTAATATAATAATGATATAATCCTGCTACATCACAAGATTTAAAATAAGCCAATCCAATTGAAATACTTCAGACTAACGCTGCATTAATGTTTGCGCCTTAATACTACATTATCTGCTGTGAACAATTAGGATGAGTAATGCCGTAATCACCATACGCGTGTATTGATCAATAATACACACAATACATCTGAAAGTTGCTGGAGTCTTTTAGTTTTCATTAAAAGTAAAAAGAATTCTCTCAGTAGGGCTCAACAACAATCATGCCGAAAAACTTGCCTCTAATATAGACAGTGAAAATAAACGTTATGACATAAACGTGGTACAAAATGTAAATTTTGAATGTGGAATGTTTGTGGCTGATACCCAAAACAAATCCTAAACCACATAATAATTTTAAAATCCAATAATATTTGATAAGTTTTTGAAACATTTAAGGAAAATTTACTTTAATGGACAATAATGAATTCATTTAGAAAAATTTACCACAGTTGATGATCGTCAAGTTTTTAATTCAAACAAATAGAGTACAAAAACCTAAAGAGGAATATTTTAGTTGAAACGTAATAACGTACGTTTATTCAAAATGGCTGTAAGGAATAAGACACTAGAAAATAAGAATCACGCATCAAAACTTAACGAAGATATTGAAATAAAATTGAAAAAAAAAAAATAATAATCAGATGAAAATTAATTAATTTATAAAATACGTAAAGAAATAAAACAAAAAAAACTAATAGTTCGTCATAAATTAGCGAACAGTAAAGCACAAACTAAGAAATTAATTTCCCCATTACTATTATGTTCATTTTGGTATTATATTAAAAATCATATTAAATACCAAATAATAGTCTCTTTGTGCAGAACACCCAATTGTCTGACCAATCATTGATCAGCCGAGTAACCTATAGATCAGAAATTGTGTTTGACATACTGAAATTGGGATGTAGTGAGTTAGTAGGACTCAATTACACTAAAACATATTGATTTTGAAAATTAACAATTATATTTATATTTTTAGTATGATTTAGTTCCAAACTATGAGGGAGGCGTCATTACAGTATATCCATGTACCATAATCCATTATTTTTAAATAATACATTTTTTCATGTAATTTTAAGATTATTACACTAATTTTTGTTTGCTGTTTTAAGAAAAGAAACCGTTGGCTAACCAACAGAGCCTTTTATTAGTAGCACTTGGGAACTACGGGACCTACATAGTTTTAAGTGGAATCCGAACCACGTAGTATTGGTCTGATTTGAAGCTAAATTTCATGGCTGGTACTTAGTCTTCTTCCCTACATAACATCTGAACCTTGACTACTACTCAACTTAGACACCCAAGACTTCTTTAGTAATATCCACAATGATGATAACCATCGAGCGGACGTGAAGTCAGTATTAAGAGAGCCAAGAATAGAACCCATCACCTGCAATTTTAAAGAATACTTTGTTCTCCAAGTAACTGATTTACTTAGTCACTAGTACTGACTCAGCAATTAAATAAATCCCATCTAAGCAGTCAAATTAATATTTAGATAAACATATATAAATAAAGCACGTCATTGTATTTGGTGAAATTCTTTATCTACACTCACATTCCCTCCACCACTCCAGCTTTTTCAATAACAAGGGGAGATCCGTTTACTTACGCAATCACATATAAGGGCGAGTCTTGCCTGAGGGAAGGAAACCCAATAACTCTTCTGATATACTCAATATCAATAGACATTTTCAAATGTTATTAGTTATGCATCATTTCCATAGAAAAATTACGTACAAGACTTTAAAAATAAAATATTAAATGTGTTTGTATTGTTGTAGTTATATAGTAATTGGTGCTACACTCAATATACAATATATACTTAATATACAAAAGCCTAAATGAAATTGATATCATCAAAATAAATCACCAATTACTTTTATTTTTTGTTGAAAGTAAACATCTTACAATAAACGTTAAAAGAAAATTTTACTATCAAATATTTAGGTTAATAAAGTAGTAGGCCTAAAGTAAAATTGTTTTAAACGTCAAAATTGAAATATGAAATTAAGTTAATATATTTGTTCAACTAAATATATACGAACTAAATTTTATAACAAAGTTATATTTTAAATTTGTATAACTTAAAACATACGAAGTTTTATTAAATCATACTAAATGATATGATAAAATTAAAAATGAATTAAAATTATTCAAGATTCCACAAATTCAGAAATGCCAATATACATTAATATAGTCAACTTTTGAATTTTTCTTTTAGCCTTATTGTTTAATTTTTCTGGTTATGTATTGGATATATTTGGTCCTATACTTTGTGTAAGCTAGGTAGCAAATTTAAATCTGTGTAAGGTCTGTTTTTTCAGTCTTTCGACGTGTGTCATAATTGTGTATCTCTGCGCCAGTTACTACTTTTGGAGACCTAAGTTTATAAAAAATCAGGATTTCATAGATATAGATTAATGGTAATGTTGAAATTTCTAAAGATTTAAAATATATTCTATATGACGCTTCCCTTTGAATTCTGGACATGATGCGAAATATCACTTATTTTGTACACGGAAGATTCTTAGGAAATTCGAATCAGGTGTAGAGCCCCACAGCACAATCCTATAACTTAGCCTTGACTCTATTAGAGAAGTGTATATTAGTCTCATAATAAATACGCTTTTGTAATCTGTGAATGTTCTCAGGAGAAACAACAAAGTACAGTAGTTCTCTTTGTTCGTAAAGTTAGTAATAATTTTATTTAACAGTTATGATGTTTTTATTTCAATTTCACAGTTGTTTTATGATACAAAATAATTATTTTACTAAAAAAAACTTATATCGTCAGTTAAGTCGTCGATAAAAACTTAAATTATAAGTCGTCTGGATGTACATGAACTCTATTGAAGTAGTGAAGTATCGACTGTCACCTCAGTCGGAGAATCAAACCGTAGACTTCATACAACGTCTTAAAGAACTGACCAGCAATACCATACTTGCTATATTTCATGCATACTATCGTGACATCCAGGGTATAGTATAACTATTTACTTTATTGTTGTTGAAATAACCATGCCAACCACATCTAGGTATAAAACCAACATAACTAACCAGTCATTTATGTGAAAATAACAAAAGTAAATACTATTTTAATATACTCTTTCCTTGAAAATTATTTTACCATAGCGTATTTAATGCATAGTTATTTATTGAATCAGAAATCATAATAAACTGTTATTTTGTCATTTTCATAAAATGCATATACCTAACCATAACAAAAACCTTTACAATTGTTCTAGTTTGTTTAAATGGTCCTGTCCGTTTTCGTTCGAAACACTATTTACTGTGGTAAACAGCTACTCATATACTTGTGTACACGTACAGTGGTACTGACCCACCCACGCACCCTTACACGTAAAGTGGTACGTAAATTCAATACATTATAACAACAATGTCTCCTCTTTATATTGTTCATATTACAGGAAAAACCGATGTTGAGTTATAATTTATACAATTTCTAGAAATTAAATAATTATTTATTTGATTAAAAACTAAAACTTGAAGTATCAAAAACAACAAATAACATTTTGAATAGTATTTGTGTATAAAATAAGTCTTTCTTTCTTAGCTTTTCAATACCAATTAGAGGGAATTACTTTAAAAATATATTTTTACATACTAAATAAATTCGTTACTAAATAATTACATGTTTGGACCCATGATTAATATAATCACTGATTATTTTCATTATGCTGAAAAACATTCATTTTACATTTAGGCAAAAGTATTAAAAGCAAATCACATAAAATCAAAGTTGTTTCAATATTACTTTTTCAAATTAACTTGTTCAAATGTTTTAAAGTTTTCTTTAAGTTTCCAGTAAGGAGAACTTAGCGTTTACTTACTAAGAATTCGTAAAAGAGAAAGTTTGGAAGTGTATTACCATTCCACTGAGAGACGAAGAATTTAAGACGGTTGGAACAGTTTTAGACTTTTCAAGAATATATCTTTCACTGATAGTTTTTGGCATTGTTTAGATTGCTTTTTTTACTATATCTAATTACATTATTTTAAACCACGACTAGGCAGCTAGATATATTCTTATAGGTTTTACGAATTTTACTGCATTGTTCTGAGAAAATTAAAATATGGTTACAAAGACATCACTCAACATCTGTAAATATGCTTGTAACGTTGAGCGAAGCCTGACAGGAGACTAGTGCCTTTAGTCAGTTTTGCTGCTGTCTAAAGAAACAAGAAGACTGTACGCTCATGCGGGTATCACAAGTCCAGTTTTTCTGTTCGGTGAAATTACTTCATACTCGGTTTTCAATTGTAGCTAGGGATACAAACAATATATCGACTTATCGAAAATATCGATAAATATGTTTCGATATATCAATATATTTGAATGGATGTTTTCTTTCGATAATATCAGCCATATCGATATTTTGGTGTGATATATCGTGTAAATAAATATTTTAATTATTCTCTCTCTATATTTGGTTTGCAATATATGTGTGATATATCGATATGTTGGCTGCATTAAGATCTCTAACTACAGCACCAGCAGTCTCTCTCTCTCTCTCTCTCTCTCTCTCTCTCTCTCTCTCTCTCTCTCTCTCTCTCTCTCTCTCTCTCTCTCTCTCTCTCTCTCTCACACACACACACACACACACACACACACACACACACATATATATATATATATATATATATATATATACATACATACATATAAATACCACTTTACAAGCCTCCCTCTTTACAGACAGAACCATAGGGCGGAGTCCAGTCAGGACCTCCATCACCACCTAAGGGGTGTTCTAATTGCACCTGTAATTCCCAGGAACGCCATTATCTGGCATCGATCTAATGTTAGCCTTGCACTGTTTTGTACTATAGCAACTGCAGCAAAGCATAAGAAGGGCCGAAGTACATTCGTGTATAGCCAATAAGTCATCTTTGGTTTAAGGCCCCACGTTGTCCCAATGGCTCTCCGATACGCCCAAAAAGCCATTCTGAACTTCCTGGCTTTTTCCTGTAGATGCTTGAGCCAGTTCAATTTAGCGTCCAAAGTCGACCGCAGATATTTAACCGACCCTGTATCTCTTATAACTATATACACCAATAAAAGGACACAACAATACGGCTACTACGAAATTGTTACAGTGGTATTGCCAAACCACCAACCCATACACGTACAGTGGTATTGCCTACCCGCCCACCTATATACGTAAAGTGGTATTGCCCCCCACCCACCCATACACGTACAGTGGTATTGCCTACCCGCCCACCTATACACGTAAAGTGGTATTGCCTACTCGCCCACCTATACACGTACAGTGGTATTGCCTACCCGCCTACCCATACACGTAGAGTGGTATTGCCCCCCCCCACCCACCCATACATGTACAGTGGTATTGCCTATCCGCCCACCTATATACGTAAAGTGGTATTGCCCCCCCACCCACTCATACACGTACAGTGGTATTGCCTACCCGTCCACCTATATACGTAAAGTGGTATTGCCCCCCCCCACCCACCCATACACGTACAGTGGTATTGCCTACCCGCCCACCTATACACGTAAAGTGGTATTGAATACACGTACAGTGGTATTGCCCCCACCAACCAATACACGTACAGTGGTATTGCCCACCCACCCACCCATACACGTTCAGTGGTATTGCCTACCCACCCACCTATACACGTAAAATGGTATTGCCCACCCACCCACCCATACACGTACAGTGATATTGCCTACCCACCCACCTATACACGTAAAGTGGTATTGCCCACCCACCAACCAATACACGTACAGTGGTATTGCCCACCTACCCACCCATACACGTTCAGTGGTTTGCCTACCCGCCCACCCATACACGTACAGGGTATTGCCCACCCGCCAACCAATACACGTACTGTGGTATTGCCCAACCACCCACCCATACTCGTACAGTAGTATTGAATACACTTACAGTGTTATTGCCCACCCACCCATGCACGTACTGTTGTATTGCCCACTCGCCCAGCCATACACGTACAGTTTTATTGACCCACCCACCAACCAATACACGTACAGTGGTATTGCCCACCCATACACGTACAGAAGTCACTAATTTCTGTGAAAGTTTTTAGAAAATTGCCTAGAAGTTGCATATCGCTACAGGACGTATATGACCGCTTGTCCACTTCAACGTTACGGGTTATATGTATGCATAACGTGCACTTCCAGTCGAGCTTTACTAAGGAAGGGTACTCATTTAGTGTTCGTCATTTTGTGAAATTATTAGAGTCCTTACTAAGATTAGGGTACTCAACTAAGGATTGCCTAGTAAGTAGGCTTACTCAATGGCGGTATTCAGCAAGGGATTTTGAAAATATTGGCATTAATAATCAACAAGCTTACTCATAAATGTTGAATTAGAACAAGATTATCCATTAATAGTGATACTTGTCAAAGCTTTAACATTATTACTACACAACAGATCATTAACTATTTTTGTTACCTACTCAACAAGCTTATTCATTAATAGTCTTACAATATATATAATGTTAAATCATTTTCGCGTTGAACAAGGTTTTAAAAGTTAAAGTTAAAGATTGTCTTATTTTACCAGGAGAGGTTAAGTTAGGGCTAAGAAGCCTCTCTGAAACTTAACCTGGGGACTAATGATTTAACGTGACTTCCGAACCATGGGAGCGGCAGGACAAAATTTGTTAGGGGCCTTATCGGAAATCGAACCTAGACCAGCTGCGTGGCAAGCCACTGCCTTAGCCCCTTAGCTACGGCCCTCTGATTATTTCACTGTTTTTAGTACTCAACAAAGGTAATCAATAATACTGGCAGTCAATAAGTAATATTTATTTCAATACAAGAAATGTAATTTAATTGTAATAATACTAAAAATGGAATTCACTTATAATGCAATTCAGCAAGAGCTTTTACCAATAATGGTGAAAGTAAATTCAGTTATCTCATGTTTTGATATTATAAATAATTGTTCATTAATATTGACATCAGGAATGTATTATTAATATTCGGTTTTATAACACTTGCAGTCAGCCACAAATGGAAGCATTAAACAGTAGTTTTCGGTTGTGGTACTTAATTAGATTGTTCATCGATATGTAATAAATGCTTTGCAATCTTACTTAACATTAGGCTTAGTTATTTATACCTAATAACTAAAATAGTATTTGCCATATTCGAATATTCAAGGAAGCTTAACATTAAGTTGAAGCAAAGCAAGGGCTGAGTGGATTTGGGCATCCTTTGAACTCAAAAGTATGTTAAAATGTTGTATAACATATTGATTGTTGGAATATTTTTTTCGAGTTTGGACATCATAAAAATCCCTCTTCGTAGTTGTAATACATGTAATTAAAACAATTAAAATATTAAGGAGAAAACTAAGCCATAAAAAACTTCTATTTGTATTTGATCGAACTGGAACAGAATAAGACAATTATCTATTTGCGTGGATTTTTATAAAAAATTAAAGTTACACTTTGCATTATAATATGTTTGTTGCAAAAGAAGTATTATTTTTTTGCTTTTAATGTGATAGTATTTTAACGAAAATCCTTTCCTTATTAATAATAATCAGAAAAAGTTTTGAGATAAACTGACCACTGCTGATAACAATTTAAAGCACCGACTCAGGAATATGATACAGCAAATACAGGAAAAGTTCACAGACGCGCAGAGGGAAATGAGGTGGAACCGGAAACTGTGAAATTGTTTTCTGTGAACGATATATACACTGAATATCTCCTCTGCAATATTTCTAATATTTAAATTTCAATATTTACAGCCCAGAATTTATGTTTAAGTATTTTATTTAGAAAATTGATTAATTATACGGTGTTTTATGTATATTTGTTAAAATGAAAAACTAACAGGAACTTTCTTATGATATTTTATTGTAGTATTATCTAAGTAAGCAGGAGTATGTTTTTTATTTTTTTTAAGTTTATAAGATTTTGAACGAGGAAAAACATAATTAATTAGATTCAGCTGTCTGTAACTCTGCAAAAACAGCTTGAAATCCCAATTTCCTAATTCAACACTTATTAAGTGCACTATTGTATGTAACCTCTGTTTATTTCTTCTCTGTGATCTAACCAATAGTACTTATATGTAAAAACTAATATATATATATATATATATATATATATATATATGTAAGTTTCGTTATATATAAAACTTATATATAAGGGGCAAACTTATATATATATAAGTTTCGTGTTTAGGCATTACTGTACATACATTTATAAATATGTAAATACATTAAAACAAAAAATAACCCAAATAATGTTACTTAATACCGGTACACTAAAAATAGACTGGTAAAATACAATTTTCATGGTGTGTAAAATATATCAATTTATTAAATGTATGTAAAATGTATACCTCGTCTACTAATCTTTTTCTTGTTGATTTTTATGTACAATTATTGGCATCATGTTTCATCTCAGGATGAATGAAGTAAAATGTATTCCTTTTTTTTTAAATACAGTTTTAGTTAGCCAGTCTTTTATAGCTTGGTATAGCCAACTATCTTCTGTATTTTTTATTTTTATTTAACTAAATAAAGGTATGAATTGTTGTCAGCTGTTCCTATGGAAATCGGTTTACTAAGAATAGTGTTGAATACAAATATTATACTATTACAGAAGTGGGAATCATATATTTTTATGTCATTGCCCAAACCTTGAGCTAACGATGGATATTAATATTTATAAAATTTTTCAGTAAGTACGTCAAAATAATAGTTGTTTTTGATAACTGCAGCCATTGATTAACCCTTTGAATAAACTCGTCCAGGTTTATATTCGCGGAAGAAGAGTAGTTTCCCAACTAAGATTAGTTGGGAGAACAGGGATTGATGAGAAGTTTTAAGGACTTGCGTCAAACAAATCCATTTCAGCTAATGAGCTGATCTTTATTCTAACTCAAAGGAACTTTTTATCCCACCAGAACTTGCAGAAAATAATCAGATATCAATCAAAGTTTCATCAAAATTATTTAAATATATCAGGGATAAAGAATAACACACAATATTTTATGCAATTACATAATTCCTATTGTTAGACTAAATTTACACATTTCATAGAATACCATAATATAACAGGACTTTTTAAAAGTGTATTTATAAAATATTTCGGCCCCATTTAGTTAACTTTTAAATCTTACTTTTACTGTAATACTTATGTTTAATGATGCGTTTATTTTCATCACTACATAAAACGTATCTCAGTCACAATTCAGTAAAATACATAAATCTCTTCCTACACCAGTTGACTAACCAACCTTTCGGGAACGAACAACCATTTTTAAATATATATTATATGTTTTTATTAATGAGAATATTTTATTTTTAAACATTTAAAACTCTTTGCAAGGGGGTTAATCGATAGCCAGTGTACCATTTCTTACAATTAACTTTTATTAATGATCACTATGATTGACCCTTTATGTTGGTTCAAACGACTTCACTCTCACCCACTCTATAAATGTATATCGTCAGGTCCACCCACTCAACCAAACACTGTTCTCAACATAGTCTCCAACCCAACCTTAACACAACTCATAGCTGGCCTTCTTCTCACCCAGCCTATAAGCACCTCCCGACTGGCCATCTCCCCCCACCCCACATACACTCCTAGCGTGCCTCCACCTACCTACATATCCTCTCTCAACTTAAACTCTCACCCATCGTAAACGTGACTGTCAACTTGTCCACTCACCCACTTAGCACAAGACTAGTCCTCTCAATTTTCCGTATCCCATGACCATGAAAAAATATTACATTTCTAAGACGACATCAGTGTATAGTTAAATATAGTTAACGTTCATTTTTTAGAAAGGATATTATAACAACGTATTTTATAAGAACATAGGTAATATAAATAAACAGTTTTAGGTATTCAGAGATGAGACTTTTGGGCAAGAATATTCTGATAATACTATGTGTGGACGTAAAACGAAATAGTTTCACCTGTAGTTTACTGGAAGTAAACACAAGGTCTCATTAATCAGCTGATCAAACAATTACTTGAATTGCGATTGGGTTTGTCAGCTGTTTACCTACCAAACAGCTGGCTAATACACGCAGCGTAGATTGTAATGTATCGTCAAATTGTATTTGGCGTTATTCTAGCGGCATTTCATTAGTCATAAATAGTAATTATTGAAGTACTATCTGAACTTATGGAATATACCAACTTTTAACACAAAAAATGTAATTTATCTTTTAAGCATTATTTGTTTTAACAATCTACAAGTGAAATAAATCTGGGAATAAAGGGAATTACTACATATACTGAAAATTATTAGTACTGCAAATAAAGTACTAAATATTTACACATTGATGTTTCGAGAAAGAAGAACAAGATGAACAAAATAAATCGTGAAAAATATGTCTAGCACTAAAGTACTACCTCAGAGAAGAAGTAAACAGAGGTCATATTCTACAGTGCGTTAACTGTGTGTCAAGTTAGTGTGAAGAGTTGTTATTTCTCCAGTTTGTCATGCGAAGACAAGGCCAGCACATTGTCAGTCCCTTCCTTTGTTCTCACCAAATACCCAATTATGAATGGAGTTATTATTAATAATTCTGATTTATAAAGATGTACCTTAGTTATTAGCTGTTTATGACTGGTGGTATGTACGAGTGATGGATGATTTTGTTTTTGAAGATTTTTTATTATTTTGTGTAGATATTTATTTGTTAGTTATGATAACATAAAACTCAACAGTTATGTTTTATGTTTGATATATTGAGTTTTGTTTTTTATTTTTGATGACTGATATGTTGCGATTGTTTTATATTGTACTAGCAGAAAGTACCCGTGCTTCGCTACGGATTATGATTAAGGAACACTTACATTAGGACCTATGTACGGGTTGTGTATTTTCGCCGAGGAACGAAATAATTAATTGTTAGTAACTCGAGTACATCTGCCCGTTGGTTTACCAGAATTAAAATTGAGAAAATGAGTCTGGCGTATCTAGTCTCGCCACGGGGAGGCCGGCAGGTAGAGACCATAATTACAACTTATTTCCAAAAAAAAAAAAAAAAAATATATATATATATATATATATATATATATATATAAAACATTTAATTAAAAACACCGGGTAGTTTTATTTGGTAAGGCAGTCACCCTAGGCTCTGCCGAATCAATCACACCGGGTAGTTTTATTTGTTAATGCAGTCACCCTAGCCTCTGCCGAATCAATCACACCGGGTAGTTTTATTTGGTAAGGCAGTCACCCTAGCCTCTGCCGAATCAATCCCACCGGGTAGTTTTATTTGGTAAGGCAGTCACCCTAGCCTCTGCCGAATAAATCCCACCGGGTAGTTTTATTTGGTAAGGCAGTCACCCTAGCCTCTGCCGGAACAGTCTCACCGGGTAGTTTTATTTGGTAAGGCAGTCACCATAGCCTCTGCCGGAACAGTCTCACCGGGTAGTTTTATTTGGTAAGGCAGTCACCCTATCCTCTGCCGGAACAGTCCCACCAGGTTGTTTAATATATATACAAGTACTTAAATATATTTTAGTACATTTTAGTCTGATAGATATATACGGACAGCCAAAATTGATGTTGTTGTTGTTTTCTTAAGTGCTTAGTACCTCTTTGTAAACAACATTTTTAGTCCTTTTTTCTGGCTTAAGGACGACCAGACTGTCAGATGAGCTTACTCTAGAACATGCTACGTATAACTGGCCATGGGAGAAACAGTCATTGCTCAGATCTACCCCAGCCATCTTCAAACTTTGCCCTTGTGCCTTGTTAATAGTCATGGCATAGCATAATTTTACAGGGAACTGCAGACGTTTGAATGCAAAATAGTAGTCTGAGGGAATAATAGGAATTCGGGGAATAAAAACAGTTTCTCCTTGACCAACGCCTGTAAATATTGTCGCTTCAATAACATGTTTATACAGAGTTTTCACCTGCAGCCTGGTACCGTTACAGAGTTTGGGAGGGTTTAGGTTACGGAGTAGCATTATTGGAGCACCGACTTTTAGAGAAAGAACATGAGGTGGAATTCCAGGGGGGTTCAGAGTGTGGAGAACTGGATAGTGAACAGTGTCTTCTGTCTCAACCACTGAGTCCACAGATTCATACCTCACAACAGCAGAAGGCAATTTTTCTAACAACGAAAGGTTTATTATATTTGCAGAGTCGTTAGTTGGGGTAAGAATCGCCCTCTCTTGCAACCATGTTGGACTATTGTTCACATTGTCATTTAAGTTAGGATATATCTTGTCAAGCAGTGTCTTCATATCAGTAACAGTATGACAAAGATTTTGAGGTATTGCACATTTACCTTCATGATCTTCTAGCAGTTTACCATCACCTATTTGTAAAAATAATGTAGAAAATTCTTCTGCTTTCAAATCTCCATTCAAATGAACTCTCATGTTAACTCTCAAAGACAGGATTTTAATTTTTGGCCATAAGAAGATAAAAGAGTTCTTAATGGCCCACCCTCCTACCCATTACATACAGAGGTACTGACTCACCCACCCATCCATGCACATACAGAGGTACTGACCCACCCACCCATCCATGCACGTACAGAGGTACTGACCCACCCACCTATCCATAGACGTACAGAGGTACAGTCCCACCTACCCATCCATGCACGTATAGAGGTACTGACCTACCAACCTACCCATTCACGTACACACGTACACTTAAGGCACGCTTTCACCTCATCAGCCCGAGTTCCTCGAGGTATCACGGGCAAGGTTTGCCTGAAGTCTCCAGCCAGCAGATCTGTTACTCCACCCATTAGACGTTTGCAGTTCCTGATGTCTTGAAGTGTCCTGTCCAGAGCCTCTATACCTCCTTTGTGGGCCATGGTACACTCGTCCCAAACAATTAATACTGTTTCTTTGAGTACCTGGCCCATATTGCTTTGTCTTGATATGTTGCAAATAGGTGTTTCTGAGTGGTTCAGGTTGAGAGGCAACTTGAAAGCTGAATGAGCCGTCTTCCCACCATCAAGCAGTGTCGCAGCAATGCCAGAGGATGCAACTGCGATGGCAATCTTTTTCTCACTCCTTATTTTTGCTAACAACAAATTGATCAAAAATGTTTTTCCGGTACCACCAGGAGCGTCCAGGAAAAAGAGTTGCCCAGATTCTGAAATAATACTGCAGGTAATTTCTTTGTAAATATTCAGTTGTTCTTCGTTCAGCTTTGGAACATTTACAGCAACCATTTCACAGAGCTGGACTACATCGAAAGAAATTTCTCTGAGGCGTTCCAGGTTGTTAGTGATGGACTCTTGTTCGCGAAGTGGTGTAGGAAGACCATCGTTTTGGAGACGGTTGCCAGACATTGAATACACCAAATCTTCGAGTAAAGCCAAACATTTGTTGTACACAATGTCCATACGCTGTTGCACATTCCCAAACTCTGTCTCCATCGACCTCTTTACGTCGTCCGCCAAACTGTCGCGGTGTTTTTCCCATAATGTGAGAGGACTACTTACTTGGCAAAACACCAACATGATGGCAAGTAGTTCGCGGATCTTGGACGGGGAGTCTGAGAGTGAAGCTTCTTCTAGTGTTCGATCCCAGTGAGTGTCATCTTCGAGCAAACCAAGAGCTGTACATGCAGACTGAAACGTTTGGTGGACCACTCCATTTACGTTCCTAAGATATTCAAATGACGTAGGCCCTGTAACTTCGTGTAGGAGAAGGCGTAGAAAATAGCACTCAGAGTTATTAGGGTGAACAGTATATACCCTGCCTAAAACCTGATCTTTTTTCACCCCGGGATAGCGTGGTACTGATTTCCCTTGCTTTATTCTACAAAAGGTATTCTTTTTCCATACGAAATATGACGGAACTTCAGAGTAAAGGAGGGTTCTTGCAAACGCATCGGTTTTGCACAGATCGAAGAAGCCCAAAAGAGTAGTTTTTGGCGGGTTGTTTAGCCTTTCCATGACATTTTCTTCGTTAAAATAAACTCTTTGGCCGTTTTCAAGATGAACTGCAAGATGCATGACTGGGGGATGGCGATCGTGTATTGGAAAGCAGAGAATTCACCAGACAGCTTCAGAAGTACTAATGTAGCGTCCTGTCTGGTACCTTGTCACCTCGTCAAGTTCATTTTCAACTGTAAAAGCTGCTTGATCGGACCCTTTGTTGACGTATTTGCAAATATATTTGATAGACTTGACAGAGTTGCAGTACTCGACATTGATATGCGCTGAAAAGGTGCGAGACAGGACAGGGTTAAAAAGTACCACCCATTGATTGTCAAGCTTTACCCCGTTGATGTCAACAACAAATCCACCATCTTAAGGAGAACGCCTACGGTATTTAGGATAACCGTCTTCCCCAGTCTGTGTTTCTCTTAGTAGAGGACGGGGATACTTTTTGCTGCAAGCTCCATTAACCATACAGGGCGAATTTCTGTTGAGAGCACCACATGGTCCGTGGATCATAGTTGACTTCACAATCTCATGGAGGGCAGGGTCTAGCTCTGGGTCAGGTATCTCTGCACAAATAACTTTGTCAATCATGTCTGGTTTAATCTTTTCTTCTAGCCAAAGGAGAATGTGTACATGAGGAAGGCCTCTTTTTTGCCATTCTATGGAGAACATGTGACATCTACATGCTCCAAATATAGACCCTTTCGTTAGTTTCATCAAATGCTTCACTTTTAAGTAGAAAACCCGCGCTACCAAGTCATGTCTGTGCTGAGCCTTCTGACCTTCCTTGAGCAGTTCACATATCTCTCGCCATTTTGAGTTGCACGTAAAAGTTATAAAGAGATCTGGATGACCAAAATGGCGGACATAGGTCATGGCATCCTGAGTACGCTCATGCATGTAGCGAGGTCCTCCAGTGAAGCTTGATGGCAGTACAACCATCTTACCCAGCTCCGATACCTGAGCATCAGCTTTTCTCATGGCATCCTTCAAGTGAATGTAGTCTTCACTCCTCAACTTTTTTTGGTTGTTTCGAATGAAGTTTAGCCGTTCTGTTTCAATTTTTGCGTACATATCAACCAAAAATTGGTTGAGGAGGTTGCGAAACAAAAGTAAATATGGTTCTTCGCCTTCTCGCTCCATTAAATTAAATCCGTAGAAATCAGCTGCAGACACAGTTTTCTTAAGTGCTGTCTTGGTGTTTGGGTCACGCTGAGGGATGTTGATACAATAGCCATCTTCACCACGGCAGAACATGAGAGGATACTGAAGAGAATCATACGCTCGATGTAGCTCACTGATTCTTATCAGTTTGTCTTCCCTACTGTATAGCACAATGTCTCGCTTTTCAAACACCTGGCCTACAATCAAGACAGCAACTTCGTTAGTGGTAGGAGTATTGTAACGTCCCTTGTGAGCACTCGAAGGCTTCTGGTCAGCAGTGATAACTACCTGGAAATCTTGCTGATCTTTGGGAACAGAATCAATAGAAGCTTTGAACTCTTTGATATATTTGTTATGTTCATGAAGAATTTTTTGGAGCTGGCCTACCAATGCTGGCTTGACATCTTGAAAGTACCCACAGCGAATGTCTCTTTCACGGTTATCATCACCAACAAAATATATCTGAAGGAAAGACGGCTGCTGTTGTGTTCGAGGCATTAGACTTCCTATTCTATGATAAACCTGGCCTTGCACCTTATATGTTGGCATGAAATGGTCTCCTTTTATCTCTTTTGCTCCAAACGACGTCATTTGGAAACAACCGTTGTATTTGCGAATATTATTAAGAAAATGCTCAGCCTCAGGATGGTCGTGAGAAAGAAGGCTATGTAAGGGGTCGGGATATTTTTGAAAGGGAAGCAGTTGAACTTTTCCATTACTGCAACACATTCCGGGGCTTTCGTCTTTCCATTTTAAAGCATGGCAGAAATTGCACTTTTCTCGAGGTCCAAGCTGAACTATTTTATCTGTAGAATATTCAATGTTTGGGTCATACTTGAAACCTGAGAGTTTCTTGATTGTCCATGGCAGTAACTTTACTTGTGCACGCCTCTCATTGTACTTTGACGTAGCCTCACGATTAACTTCAGGATGGTTTTTTGAGTACTTCTTTACAGACTTTCTGTTAATCTCGGGGTTGTTCTCGGTATATTTTTTAACAGCCCTTCTGTTTACTTCTGGGTGGCTCTCGGCATATTTTTGAACAGCCCTTCTGTTTACTTCTGGGTGGCTCTCGGCATATTTTTGAACAGCCCCCCGTGCACTTCAGGGTGGCTCTCGGCATATTTTTTAACAGCCTTTCTATGCATTTCAGGGTGGCTCTCCGTATTTTTAGCAACAAACTCCCTAACTTGCTTTTTTCGGATGGAATCAGTGAATCTTTTCCTTCGTTTTCTACCTCTAGATTTTTGAGGTGTGATCACTGTTACGATTGATTTGTCCGAACTCATGTCTAAGGGAGTTTCAAGGTTTGATAGGATGGGCTGAGAAGAGCCTGGTTGGACTGCAAACAGGTTCATAGACACAAAGGGAAGATGGGCCAGGTTTGGATGTAATAGGGTCGGTGGGCACAGATTCAGAAAAACCAGGTTGGGATTTTAATGTTGAGGCATAAGATTTTGAGGTGTGTAGACTGTTTTGAAAATAATTTGGTACATAAGGTTGTTCGCAAGGTATAAGAACGTCAAAGTGCCCTGCCATGTCACCACCAGAGAACTTAAGTCTTTTTATTTCCTGAACCTCATCCCCATAACAGGCTAAGAGTTTTCTGTCACGAAAGAGCTCGAAATTATAAGGAAAGACCTCTGCTGCAACCATGAGCTCACAAAAGGTTCCATAGAAGTAAGGCTGTGACATGTCGGCGATGTACTGACGTTTAGTTCTGTAAGGGACTTTATTTATGGTCAAGGTGTAGGGCTTAAGTCTGCGCCAGTTGTAGGACACGTGACGCAAAATGTCAGCGCGCACTCGGAGTGTTAGTGAAGCTGTACAGTGGACCAGATAAGATAAAGAGGAGAAAAGGCAAGCCCCGTCCCCAGTGATCTTTATGACATGGTGAGGTACTGCCACACCATCAATATCGAATGTTTCAATAACCATTGTCGTGCAACTGTTCAGAAAAAGTATTAAGATGAATAAAGAAAAATTTAGCTTTGTATTTTAGAAGAAGAAGATGAAGTGAAAAGGTTCAAACCCAAGCAGATGATCTAGAATTGAAGCAAGCAGTAAGTAAAAGAAGCAAATAGTTAACAGAATAAAATATTAATATAAACTCATGTAGTAAGGGAACACCCTACCCAAAGTGGAGTGGCCGGAGTTGTAACTACAGAGTTATGTCAACTGTATCAAGTTTGAACCAGGATAACTATTAAGAATGTCAGAGTTATGACATGAAAAAAGGTAAAAAAATGATGGTATGAAAGGATGTGAGGCAATCGAATACTATGGTAGCAAATAGTGGGGCAAAAGAAAATATTTAAGAAAAAGTAGGTAGTATTCAGAAGCAATAAGCAATGGACAGAACTGAACAAACAGCAAAGCAGTGTTCAGGTCAAAAGCGTGTACTGGACTGATATGAGCCGAGCCATACTGCGGTGCGGTGCTGGTGAGGTGCGGGGAGTGGGAGGGAGGGCAGAGGTCAACTGATAAGAACCGGCCTTCTAGTGAACAGCCAAGACTGCTATCGCTAATTTACAATCAGCCGAAGAATCATAGTATCAAGTTTATTTGTGATCTGTTGTCTAGGTTTAGAAAATATACAACAATCGTCAAGTATCGAGTTTTTTGCTGTTTGGTTTGAAACGTGATTGAAATGTGTTTTTTTTTATAAGCACTTATGCAAAGTATAAAGAGTTATAGTGCCGAGCAGAACCAAACTTGTTGTAAAATTTTTATTACAGTTCATTTAAGACCTAAAAGAAAGCTTAGCACCAATTTTAGTTGCGATCTGCTTTGTAAGTTCAGAAAAAACGTCCCAGAATTCATCTTAGAACTAAAAGGAAGTTTAGCACCAAATTTTCTTTTAATCTAATGTTTAAGTTCAGAAAATTCGAAAATTAAACGTCGCGTTTTACGCGGATTGGTCGAGAACCCGATTTAATTTTTTGAAACAGTTTCTCAGAGAGCACCTACAACTCTAGAGAAAGCTACATACCAATTTGCATTCGAATCCATTCCTTAATCATAATCCGTAGCGAAGCACGGGTACTTTCTGCTAGTTCTTTATAGTGCTGAAAAGACCCGAACTTTGTGAAAACTTTTTTCTAGAGTTCATCTAAGACCTAAAAGGAAGCTTGGTACCAAGTTTTGTTGCAATGTGATTTGTAGGTTCACAAAACATACATAAATTTAAAAGTCGCGTTTTTCGTGGTTTGGTCGCGAACCTGATTGAATTGTTTGAAACCGTTTCTTAGCGAGAACCTACTACCCTAGAGGAAGCTACGTACCAAGTTTCATACGAATCCGTTCTGTGGTTTTTGAGATTTCGTGTTTAGTCAGTCAGTGAGTGAGTGAGTGGTATTTGGCTTATATATGTATAGATTAATAGTAATGTTTTGTGTTATTTATATGATTAGTTTTGTTAATTTTGTTAAGGTTAGGTGGTAGAGAGGCTGTCTAGTTCTAACTTCGCCTTGAAAATAAAGTCGTTTTTCATTTAATTTCCTGTGAGGCGTTCGCTGTTGCTATAAGAAAGTAATCTCAGGTTCTATTTTTCTACGATATTACATAATTTGGGATTAGAAAAGTAAATGGATGCTTTTTTTGAATACACACAGTTTGGGTCTTTGAAATTAATTAAATACTTTAAGTCAGAGGTATTATTTATTCAGGCAGATGGTAAAATTTCCACAATTTATTGTGTTCGAAATAACAACTTCATTCACTAGTTCTCATGACCATACATGCGTGTGTGGGAAGTAACTATGCGTGTGTTGAAACATTTTAACCCTCAGTCTGAAACATTGGTCACTGCACTATCTCCCGATTGGCATTTTATTAACGGTTGATTTTCAATCATATTTTTTATTTTGCATGTCTTTTCTAATCAAAGGGCCATTCTTAGCCTGGTTTTGTAAATAATTTATTTAAATTTTGTCTGTAATGCTGGGCTGTAAACTCTATGGCTACGTTAAGAAAATGTTTAGTCTATTTATCTGTAAAGTTATGGTTTGTTTACTGTAATAATCACACAAATAGACTAAGAATCGCCAATGTATTTAACGTGGATACTCGTTTGACTAATGACATAACCAGCACCTTTGAATTAATGTTTAAATGCCGGTTCAAGCTGATAGAATTAAATACACTTCCGTGTACTCTTCATTTCAGGGATTTCCTACAAATTTTACAACAAATTATATTCTTAACTTATTTTCAATCTTCGGCCAATAACTCGTTAAATTGAAACAATCTCATAATTAATTTCTGTCCTGGACAGCTAGTTCCCGCAGAGAGATGAAACATCGTAAACATATAAACGTTCTTTGTAAAAATCACGTATCCGGAAGTCAGGAACCCGGACTTTTTACCCTTCGCAACGCAACTCCTTCACCTGTCTAGCACTTAGTTTACAGTTCAAGCGTGAGACGAGCGCCAAAGTCCTCGGATAAGTCTCTGTTTAATGATCTATAGTCGCCATCTTGGTCATCTGGTGCTGATCCAACTTCGTCAAGCCTTCCACCTCCAGTTGCCCGTGGACTATCTTGAAGTGTCCGAATATCAGTCGGTATCCCTCCACATATTTTAATCCTATTTTATAATCCTATTTTAATCCTATAAAATAATCCTATTTTAATGAAATATTATGAGCACTAACTTTCAATTGATTTACTTATACATTTTTGTGTTTATGAATCAGGCATTATTTCAAGTTATGTAAATTTTTCCATTTTACCTAAAGACAAGAGAATCAGCCTTAATTGCATTATGTGTATATAATATTAAAGGAAGTAGGCATTAGGTAGCAAAAATTTAACAACTTTTCTCTAATGTTTAAAGAAAAGTCAACATTTGTTAAATGAATTGACTGATTTTATGTTAAAATGCAATTCAAGTTACAGAGAAAACATTTCAGGAAATATCTTATTACTGCTTTTACATAACATGATTCTGATTGGTCGACTGAGTTTTACAAAGGGATTGCTCTTGTAAATGGCGTGACGTCTGAATGGAGCATCATTAGCAAACATGTCAATGTTTTTTGGCGAATAAAACCTGCCTTTGGTTTTAGTTTTACTTAAACGTTGTAAACTGTTAACCGTATATTAAATATTGTATTACAATTCCTACTGTTATGAAGCCTATTCTTTACAAACTAACCAATACTTTTCCAGGAAAGAAAAGGAAAGGAAAGCAAGGAAAGGAAAGGAAGGGAAAGGAAAGGAAAGGAATGAATGAACCGAAATAAAAATGAAAAAAGGCTTTATTAAAGGGCCGGAGTCAGGACTGTAAAGTCCTCTCCATAATTTAACCCCAAAATAAAGCTATAAACATATTAAAACTTTACTTACTATTGGGAAATCAAGATACTAATAGTTATAGAAATAAAATTGTAAAACATACATTTTCTTGTTACGATTGGTCTCTTTGTTTACCCCACTATCATTCCTAATTTTAAGTAAACTACTTTTAGATTTAAATATTTAAAACTTTTGTTATTAAAAATTATTTGTTTATACACTAAAAAAAATCAAACAAGGGCTTGGTTTCTTAATAGGAAAACGAATAAGCAGAAATTTCTCAATATGCAGGCATTAATCGAATGTTTTGGAAAATTACATTCTAAAAATATTACTAGACGAATCAACTTTCAAATTGATTGTTATCCCCCAGTGTGTGTGTGTGTGTGTGTGTGTGTGTGTGTGTGTGTGTGTGTGTGTGTGTGTGTGTGTGTGTGTGTGTGTGTGTGTGTGTGTGTGTGTGTGTGTGTGTGTGTGTGTGTGTGTGTGTGTGTGTGTGTGTGTGTGTGTGTGTGTGTGTGTGTGTGTGTGTGTGTGTGTGTGTGTGTGTGTGTGTGTGTGTGTGTGTGTGTGTGTGTGTGTGTGTGTGTGTGTGTGTGTGTGTGTGTGTGTGTGTGTGTGTGTGTGTGTGTGTGTGTGTGTGTGTGTGTGTGTGTGTGTGTGTGTGTGTGTGTGTGTGTGTGTGTGTGTGTGTGTGTGTGTGTGTGTGTGTGTGTGTGTGTGTGTGTGTGTGTGTGTGTGTGTGTGTGTGTGTGTGTGTGTGTGTGTGTGTGTGTGTGTGTGTGTGTGTGTGTGTGTGTGTGTGTGTGTGTGTGTGTGTGTGTGTGTGTGTGTGTGTGTGTGTGTGTGTGTGTGTGTGTGTGTGTGTGTGTGTGTGTGTGTGTGTGTGTGTGTGTGTGTGTGTGTGTGTGTGTGTGTGTGTGTGTGTGTGTGTGTGTGTGTGTGTGTGTGTGTGTGTGTGTGTGTGTGTGTGTGTGTGTGTGTGTGTGTGTGTGTGTGTGTGTGTGTGTGTGTGTGTGTGTGTGTGTGTGTGTGTGTGTGTGTGTGTGTGTGTGTGTGTGTGTGTGTGTGTGTGTGTGTGTGTGTGTGTGTGTGTGTGTGTGTGTGTGTGTGTGTGTGTGTGTGTGTGTGTGTGTGTGTGTGTGTGTGTGTGTGTGTGTGTGTGTGTGTGTGTGTGTGTGTGTGTGTGTGTGTGTGTGTGTGTGTGTGTGTGTGTGTGTGTGTGTGTGTGTGTGTGTGTGTGTGTGTGTGTGTGTGTGTGTGTGTGTGTGTGTGTGTGTGTGTGTGTGTGTGTGTGTGTGTGTGTGTGTGTGTGTGTGTGTGTGTGTGTGTGTGTGTGTGTGTGAAAAGTTGAATAACGTCGAACGTAGGGTGATACGTGCGTCTGTGAACATTAATCAATTCAGTTAATTAAGGATCAAACTATTAATATTCATAACTATGTCCCTTTAAATAAAACAACTATGAATTACATACTTGATTTCTTTGTTCTTTATACTTTTAAAATACTATAACAGGATATTTAATTAATAATTTACGTGAAAATAATTCACTTGTAGAAGTGCTAAACGTATAATAATTTTCTACATTTTATCATATTTTTCTAAGAGAAAGTTAAAAGCTTTTAACAATATATAGTTGTCTAATAAAGATAAAATAAACTACTTACATTACCTTTAAAAGACTTATAATGTTTGGTTTAAATAATGTTAGCAGCTTTTGTTAGAAGAACTGATATTCTTGATTAACTTTGCTGTTAATGATACTAACTAATTAATCAGCATTTTTTATTAATTTTAAGGATTTGATACAAGTTATATTAATCAACTAAGCCACTATTACTTTCTAATGATACAAATAAGCATAACAGATCATTACCACTTATATATTAAGAACCACTTAACACTTAAGCAGTAAAAAGTGGCTATTCTTAAAACAACGTTCAATATACAGTAATAATTTACATTTTTCATTTTATGTATATGCCTTGACACTGTAAAATATTTTTTTCTTTTGGGTAATTGTTCGTTAGATTCCATATTTATATTTAGATCGATCAAACCTATTTATTATTTAAATAAATGATTTAGCAAATTGTGTTACAGATCAGTATACTAATATTTTATTATATGTTCATAATATCTCACTTATTGTGCAAGGCTTGATTTACAATCATTTATGTGATGAAAATCCCAAGTTATTGTCAAGTGGTGTTTAGAAAATAAATTAACACAATTTCCGCAGTGGTATTTTCGTTGGATAAAAAAATTGTGGAAGTACTCGTAAAATTTTTAGGAGTAATGATTAACTCACATGTTACCTGGAACGCTCATACTGATTGTATATAGCAAAATATGAAAGGAATTTTTGCTCTATGAAGAATTAAACATCATGTAAATACAGATCTTTTATTAATAGTATACCATTCATTTATCCATAACAACTTATCTTACTGGACTCTACTCTGGGGTAACAGTCCTGGTGCTTTAAAAATCTTTAAATGTCAAAAAAAGGCCATCATAGTAGTAAAAGTATTTCCAAGTATGTATAACTACTCTGTAAAAAACAAAGATAATATAAGAATAAACAATAGAAGAAGATACAGTAAATAGCCACTTTGCGAGTATAGGTAGGTGGGTTAAAATATCAATAAAACATAATAAATCTCAAAATTACAACCAGTAAAATATTTTAAGCAAACTTCTTTAGTTCTTTAGATCAATATTTAATTTTATTAAATGTCTGCAATGGGATAAATAAATAAAACTAAACTGTAACACTTTTAATTAAAGAGATTAATTAAACAAACGCAGTACATTTTACATTCAATATGAATCTGATGGGATTATTCCGATTACACGAACTCTCTAAGGATTCAACTCGGAGCAGCTGACTACTTTATTATATTCGTTTATCTCGTATTTTATTTCAGGTCGTGTTAATATCTCTCTAAGAAAACAAAACTAAAACTTATTTTTTAACAAGAAAAATTAAATTGTGATTTAGTATATCTACAGTAAGTTAAATTATATTTTACATTGTTGCTCTTTAGTATAGTCCTGCATAATACGGTATAACTGTAATGCATGCAATTTAAAAATAGTTTCTTAGTCGGTATATTATGTTTTGGAAGAAATACAATATATAAGTTCTTATAAGTGTACATTTTGTACTAAAACTATTATTAATGTGTGTTGTGTGAAGTTATATTGATTAATATTTTTGACAAATGTTTTTATGACCTACTAAAATTAAGTGATTATTGGACGTCACTTTAAATACGAACTTAAAATTTTTAAAGGACCTTGGCAGTACAACGAGGCATACCAATATCAACTCCATCTCAAATTTACAACAAACATGACACTCAAGTCCAAAGAGTTGAAAAAATTTCACAAATGTAAGCAGAAAGCAAGACTCATAAGCCTAGACATCAATTTTCTAAAACAATATAAGTATAATAAGATTTTTCCGAAATTCATCAAAATTAACTTACACATTAAAAAAAAAAAAAAAAACAACTGAAAAAGTAATTCTTAACTCAAAATTTGATTGGCTAAGACTAGAAATTAAAAACATGTATGCTAAACAACAATATTTAGAACTAAAGCCACTTGAACAACACTTGTACATAACAAAAAATTTAAATAACCTAGAATCAGATTATTTCAATGAAAAATATAACAATATGTTTGATTCTATTAACTTCAAATATAATAAAAAGAAAATAATATTGGATAAAAAATTCATATTCTTAAAATTGAATAACCTAAAACAAACTAACAACAGTACAAATCATTTTCAAAAGGATGTTTTAGTTTATAATGAATCATCTTACAAGTTTACAGATCAAGAAATGAACCTTCTAAATAAAGGACTAAATTATAATTTAAAATACAAAAATTACATTGAAAATGTAATAATTGATGTGGAGTCAAATATTCAATTTTTGAATGAAAATAGATATCGAATGAAACAGATATCGAATCTACCATAGTAAATATGAAACAAACAAAAGAAAACAACCAATTGGAAAAACAAAATTATAACACAATATTGTCATTAAGATCCAAAGACGTATTCTATCTAAAAGCTGATAAAAGTAATGCTTTTGTTATATTGAACAAAACAGATTATTTTAGTAGAGTAACGAACATGTTAAATTCTGGTCCTTACACAGTCATCAATAAAAACCCTTTACCAAAATTTATTTCATGTACAATTAATTCTTTGAAACACTGTAAAACGTTGTTATATCCAGATCCAATTAAACATTTACATATTTCTAATCCTTCCATCCCACGACTATACTGCTTACCTAAAATTCATAAACCAGGAAAAAATATGCGTCCCATTGTATATTCAATAAATGCTCCAAACTACAACCTATAAAAATGGTTAACACAAAAACTACAACAACTAGATCCTTTTCCATCTTTAGCCATCAAAAATCGATACGAATTTATAAACTGTATAAAAGATTTAGAAATACAAGAAGATGAAATAATGATTTCTTTTGATGTTTCTTCTGTATATCCAAATGTTCCTCTAAAAGAAACAATGAAATTATTTGAAAAATGGTTCACATCAATAAATTTATGCAAAGAAGAAAAAGAAGAATATTTGATATTGGTTAACACCTGTATGAACCAAAATATATTTCAATTCAATGACAAATTCTATCAACAAACAGAAGGTACTGCCATGGGAAATCCACTGTCCTGTTTTGTAGCCAACCTATTCATGAGCAATTTTGAAATAAAAGCCAGAGAAAAATTACCATATTTTCCTCAAGTTTGGTTTAGATACTGTATGTTAACGATATATTTGCAGTATTTAATACAAACCAAAATTAAAAAAAAACTTTTTTAATCAATTGAACTCTTTTTACCCAACAATAAAATTTACTTATGAATCTGAATCTAATTCTAAATTACCATTTTTAGACATATTAATTGCAAGAAGTCCAAATTCTCTGAAACTTGATTTTGATATTTATAGAAAACCAACGCATACAAACAGATTTATCACTAATGATTCATATCATTCTCCAGCTCAAAAAAGAGCTGCATTCCATAGTATGATTTATAGATTAATAAACACACCCTTAAATAAAAAAAATTCAAAAAGAACTTTAATATATAAAAGATATTGCTATTTACAACGGTTACAATCCTACATTAATTGATAATATGTTAAATAAATCTACTATGAAAAAGGTTAAAAAAATCAAGAACTACATTATCAGAAATAAAAGAAAAAGAAGAAAATTACTGGGCAAGTTTTACCTTTAATAAACAATTATCAAAAACCATTTGACATTCCTTCAAGAAAAATACAAACATAATTCCTTCCTTCAAAACTGTAAACAAATTAAAAAACAAACTAAATAATCCTAAAGACAAAATTAAAAATGAAAATATATCTGGAAATTATGACATTAATTGTGACAATTGTGAAGAAAAATACATAGGACAAACTAAGAGAAATTTAAAAATAAGGTTTAAAGAATATTATTCACATATTAAATTTAACAGAGAAGCAAAATCAGCAGTTGCTACACATTGTTTAACAACAAACCATAGCATCACAAAAGAAAATTCAAAAATAATAAAATCAGTTTCATCTTCAAAACATTTAAATGCCTGGGAAACCTATTTTATTAACAAAAGTGATTCATCTTTAATGAATAATGAAAGTGGGCCTATTCAAAATTATCGTTTATTATCATCACATTCTATCCAAAATTATACACTCTAATATATATATATTATTAGTAATTTACGATATGTTTACAATTTTATAATTCATTTAATTATTTACATATGTTTTCCAAAATAATTATTGTATTGTTTTGTTTATAACCAAATATAAATTTGTGTTACCTGATGATACCAGCTTTGCTGGCGAAAGGCTTAAAAAAAGTATTATTTATTGGTGATTTTGTAAAATTTTATTAACAACAAGTAATACACATATTTAAGTACCGGGAGACTGAGCTTCGTTCAGTTGAATTTTGCAAATTGAAGGGGTAGCATCCATATCTCTCAGAGGATCCTGAGGATTGTTTGTTGTTGCTCTACCTTGTAGGTTATAAATACATTTAGTTTCGGAGGTCTTCCACGTTTACCTTTAGCCCCTTTATGAACTAGGCCTACGGACTCGCGCGGAAAGTTCGGCCTGGGGACTCACCAAGGCCGACTCTGCTACAGTCCAATTTGTGGATCTCGGCATTTTGCCTCATGAGGAAGATCGGCCTACGGCCTCACAATGATTTTTAAGCAGTGTTACCATGAATTTTGGTTTTGGAGAGTGTAACCCATAAACATAGTATTTTCTAAAATCTGATGGTAAATTAGTAACTAAGATACGAATACATTTAATTTAATACTCCACTGAGGTGTATTAGTTTAACATTACTCAATTGTGGGATTTTGAGTAATTTTTTTACTGGGGGAGGGGCAGAGCCCTTAAATTTTGTATCTTCCAAAATGTAATGTTATAATGTGATTTAGGAGATAAATACCAATGGGTCGATAATCCACTTTCTGCTAGAAGTCGATAATGGTTCCGACCGGTGTCAATTGATTTATCGTGGTCGAACACCTCCCCAAACAAAATAAAAAATCCTAAAAGCCAAAAAAAAAAACGTGGCTTGTTTTAGACAATAAGATATTTTGTTGACATCTCTTTCATTGCAGTTACAAACTTATATTGATCTGTTACAGCTTTTCGAAGTATTAATTTTTACTACAAACTCTATAATTTCTTTCTATTTTACTCATAATGAAGCAAATCTTCGAGATAACCTTAAATTAGATATTATAATGCATCAATTATTCTTTCTTCTACTCCACTTTTACGTTAAGAGATAACCATCCAATCATTACGAAGTTTTAGATGACCTTTTTCTATTTAAAATGCTTAGCATCTCACAAAAATGTACTGTCATTAAATACCATTCAATTCGCCATTATTTAAGCAATTTAATAATTATTGCCCACATAGTCGAAAACATTACTCGTAAGACAAGTAAATAAATAAATAGAACAACAATATATTTATGAATAACACTGACAAAATTCATACCGAGGAAAACGTGCATTTTCTAGTCATTTAATATATTTATTCAACTATATAAATTACGTTTGAATGCTTCAACAGTTCCGAGTCATTAGACATGTAATGCATATATTATTAGCAGAGTATGCTTTTAGTAGATAAACTACTGTTTATTCACCACTTTACCAATTGTCGTGTTGATTAAAGTTAAACACAATTAATTCCAGTTTGCTCGCAGAACCAATAGTTTGGGCAGAGACAATCGGGCTTTCTGAACATAGAAGGGCGCTCCACAATCTACCATCGCGGTTTGTTTGACGTTCTAGTATACAAACTGAATCTTATAAATAACAATTGTGAATGTTCATATTTTAACCATTTCATCACAGCTTACAAGTAAGTACATCTATATGACTGGACGTCTTCCTACAAACTTAACGTGTTTTAGTTATTTTTGAATATAAATTTCAATTCATAAGATGGCTGGTAATCAATATTATGATATTTTGTTGTAATTACTTTTATAAAAAGTATAAAACTAATACATATACATTAAGATGGACATTAAATGTAACGTTTAAATTGTAAATATATTTCAATGCCTTTTGCCATGTGTTTCACTGCCTTTTGATATGTGTTTGTTACATGTGTCCACAGTAAAAAAATAAACCTCTTGTGATAGCAACACATGAATTACACCTTATTTATTATTGCGTAAGTCAGAAATAATATTTTGATTTAAATACAGTTAAACTAACTAAAAAAACATTCTCTTGATTTTGCAGCTTAATTATTATTTTTTTAAATATTAAGAGCGCACAAAAATGTATCACTATTATTGCTAAATAGTGAATTAATGATTTTTATGTTTGTCTGGAAAGATATTTTAATTCTATAAAAATTCAAAAAACTACCAATCTATTCCGTACTTCTTAAAATACAAAAAATCGGCCATGCCATTGTGGTTATAGTTTATCTTAATATAAAAGTGAAAAAAATAAATAACTATACCACCGAGGCAACAATACGTTTAAACTGCTACTTGCTGACTAAGTGATAGTCTGTGTTCTCATTCCTCCCAACACCAACATGGCGTCCGCTCAGTGGTTACCATTAAAGTAGACGTTACTAGAGAAGAGTAGGGGTTGTTTTCCAAGATTCCAGTGAATGTAAGGGGAGGGAACTTAACATCAAGCTTTTCAGTTTGCCGTAAATCAAACCAATATCTGTGGTTCGGATCTCATGTCGTAGGTACGTTTTTTCTCTTTATATTCCTTTGAATAAATGACTTTCTACGAAAAAGTCGACTTTAGTTAGTTAGTAATAATGACTACACTCTTCCATCTACACCGTAACCACCAGCACATTCGTGATAAGCGTCTTAGAAATAATTGTACCCTTAATTGCGTATTAATATAACTATTTGAAATATAATATTACTGGATAACACTATTATGAATTAAATAGAATTTAATTTACACAGAACAAAGTATGAAACTATGTGGTAGTAACAATGGTAGACATAGGCTACATATTTTGTGTCATCTTATGTATAAATGAGCTTAAATTATTTATCAATAATTTAAGCTCAGTAAAAAGTGGATAAAATTAAGAATTCGATATTTGAAATATAAGTTTTAGTTTACTGTCGAGCATGAAACGTTATATATACTCGACACTGTACGTGTAGGGGTGGGTGGGAGGGTCAGTACCACTGTACGTGTAAGGGTTGGCGGTGGGTCAGTAACACTGTACGTGTAGGGGTGGGAGGGAGGGTCAGTACCACTGTACTTTACATGGATGTTAGTGTAGGTTAGTGACATGATGTGATTATATCGTCACAGTCAATGTGCATCCAATACTGTGGTAAATGTGTGTCAAGTTATGTCGAGTTGTTCTTTCTCCCCCTTGCAATACGATTACAGGGTTAGCACCTTGTCAGTTGCTTCCTTATTAACCCCAAATCCACAATGATTAACGTAGTAATCATCACTGCTGATCTATTTATAACTGCGACTGAGGCGTTCGCTGCAGTCACACGAAAGGAACTTCTTTAAATGTTTCTCTCTGGTGACAACGAAAAAATCCTCCGACTAAAACGTTAGAAGTTAGTGTTTGGTTAAAATAGAAACATATTAGTAAAAATGTTTGGATAGCGTGTTTTGTTTCAGAACACCACCATCGGGGTCGTGTATTCGTTCACGCCTTCCTAATTTATACATGATGATGATGATAAGCTCGAAGGATATAGGAAGCTACAGTGGGCCATAACTTTGTTCTCAGAATCGTCAGCACTACGAAATGTGTCCTTTGTGACTTTTGATGACTTAACCTCTAAAGCCTTCTTTCAACCTGTTGACTAAGGTTTTGCAAACGTAGCGTTAGAGAGCTGTTACTTGAGTGTCACTATTACTAAGTTAAACGAGTCTCAAAATGAAAATGCATAAAAGGAATAAATATTTTTAAGACATTTAGTTTATAGTTGTATTCTACCAATATGTATGTTTATTTAATATAAGTCTGATATAACTTGTTTACCATGTTACATACTTTGTAAAACATAAAAAACAGGAAATTAATAAAAACTCGTTTACATTACAGAAACAATTTTCGACAGTTAGAAGGTCTGTAGGTTTTTGAGAGAGTTACACAAATTTATTCGATCGTGCGGATTTAGTTTGTATAAATGATTAAGTTTGATATTAAAACATACATTGCTCAATATCACAAGTTGATCCTTGGTTGATTGAAATAATTACTGGGTACAGACAGATGTGTGGATATCGACTAACTGCACGTCCACAGAAACTAATTGTGTTTTGGCACTAGTGGTAACAAATGAAATGGAAACTTTGTTTATTATTGGGTTGAAATTAAAACTATTTAGTCCTCCCTACTAACTATTGAAGCCATATGTAAATTGGTTTTTGACGGCAAATAATTTCACAACATTACTGACATTTGGTTAAAGTTTTATTGATGTTATGGAATTTATTCTCGTTACTAAATTCTAGAAATGTTTTTCAAGAATTTTCCAAATTTAGTTTTGGTTATCTTGGCCAAATGTATGTTTTGGCTTTTGGTTTTGGTTTGGCCAAATGTATGTTTTGTCAAAAATTGTATATTGAATGTTTATTTTAAACAAAGATGAACGGCATCATGTTGAGTTTGCGTACAAGACTTTTGACTTAAGAACTCATTTTACTATTGTAACACTTTTTTAAGTGTCTTCTAGAACATTTCTAATTGAACAGTACTTTTAGGGTTTCTCAAGTATTTTAAAACTATGTAAATGTACGGGAATACGCAGTCTAAAAAAATCAAAATGATCTCCTCCCATCAGATAAGAGAAGATATGATGTAAAATACTTACAATTAATGACTATAAAATTGTACGTATGTACATTTAATTTAAATTTAAAGTTATTTTTAAATAAGAGTTTTCCCAATCAAACACAAAAAAACTATAATGCTGTACACACATTTTTGCGTTTTTAACACTACAAATGTGCCAAAGTAATAGAAGATGGAAATGTCTAAACTAAATTTTTAATATTAATCATTATATTTTCTAAAGTGGCTCCCATACAAATCTACAACCCACTGACCCCCGCAACGGACGACGACATCGGCCAGTTGAATTCTCAAGGGTCTAAAACACTTGGATACGATATTCTACGGTATTATAACATGTTTGTGAACTATATTGTGTTCTATATATGAACAACTCTAGTCAACTATATGTGAACTATATATGAAATAATATATATATATATATATAATAGTATGAATGAAGAATTTAAGTATTTAAAACTCAAAAGATGGTTTACTACAATCTTACTGCAAGTTATACAGTATTTATAGCTTACTCTAGTACAAGACCGAACTAATAAATGTAAATGTTACTTTGGTTACTATAGAAAAATAAATAGTAAAGGAAAAAAGAACCGTGGAACCATATTCTAACACTTTTAAACCGTTTAAATCCGTAACCGATATTTAGAATCATAATACACTTTCAAACTTTATCATCAAAGTAAACTTTGAGCTAAAGTTAAGCTCTCATTTCTAAACAGTGTTGATTAATTTCAAACAATAAGAAGACTTAAACATTTAACAAGTTCATTTCGAAGAAACAACTCGATAGAATTTCAGTTTATACATAGAAATGTTTTTAATTAACATAATAAAACTTGTTGAGCCTTTCATTGTTGTCGATGAATGAAAATCGGTTTTCATTCGTAAGACGTTTTTATTTGATTTGATTCACTTACTATATGAAATAGAGTAAAAAATAAATAAATATTATTCCCAATTAAATTAGTTTCAAAATAAAAGTTACACTTTATACAAACTATCATATAAATCAGTAACGGACCTTAAAACCTTTCGAAGTTTACAATATTATGTGCCATTTATTGTTTTAGTAATTTATATTTCATCACATTCCGTAAAGCATTGTTCCAATTACATGAAATATACTTGAATTTTCTCTAAATATAATAATATAGAAGAAGTAAAGGTAAATACAAATACACTAAATACACTTTCAAACAGATAAAACTGAAATCGGATTGAAGTTTATTGAATTAATAACACTCATGTCATCATTGTTAATAGCTTAGAGTTTTCAGAATATAATTTTATTTAATAAAGATAAAAAAGCATTATATTACATTTTAAAATAAATGAATTACCATCAATTATAGTTAATGTAATAAAATATGTTGAAAAGGCAATCCAATTTGTTTTGAAAATGTCTGTTTTAATTTATAGAAACGGCCTTCATCTGGAGTTAATTATTTCAATAACCCAATTTACATCACTGTCAAATTATTGAAATTAATTAAATTGTATGTTTTTACAAACGTCATTTTATAAAAGATATTTATCATTTAACTTTCTTGTATATACAGTTATCTACGTAAATAGCATTTGTTTACTAAATTAGGCTATAATTTATTTAAATTTGTCAACACAGTCATTAGAATCGAAGGAATTGATTGTAAAATAAATTAAATTTTTTTATGATTAAATTAAATAATTTATGATATTAGTGATCAAATTAATCACATAGGTCAATATAATTTAAGATATTTAAAATGAGGAAGGCAAAGGTTGTTGGACATTTGCCATCATTACGTGAAAAATTAGATAGTATTTCATTACGTAAAAAATACCAATTACGACGTTTCGATTTGGTAAAACCCAAATATTTTTTCAAGTGCTAAAAACTAAATTACACCTACACAAACATATTATAACATTACGTTCTTAAACTAATAAACTTAACTACATTAATAATTATCTACATTTTAACCTAGATCATAGAATTGGGTACAACCAAATGAACTTCTATTAAATATAAAAAATGTTAACAGGGTGAAATTAATATAACCAATTAGACGCTGTTAAGATTATAATATCAATGAAAAAATGGTAAAACACAATTAAATTAATATTCCAATCAGACTGAAATGATATTACATTAACTAAGCATAAATAAATTAAATATATGGTACCTGAAAAGCACTATTAATTTAAAATAACATTAAGTATGCACAAAAATTATATATGTGACCCGGAAGGACTGAGACTACTATCTAATCTAATTAACTATTACAATTACATTTTAACCTGAAAAGACAACAATTATTAAGAATAAAACAATTATTTTCAATAATGAAATATTGTAAAATGATGAAGTCTTACGACCCGCAGTGACGATGGCGTCTTGACGTCCCAGGCACGAAGTGAGGATGATTCAATCTAAATGCAGTGTCTACGAAGTTCCCTCCAAGGTAATAAAACACGGGGACAAGACAAACATGTCTGCAAGCCCATTTAAACCACCGAGAGTGAAGTTAATAAAAGATAAATCATGTAAAATGTATGCTGGAAAACGCGAGGCACATTCATCGATGTTTTATAAGGTGGAACACGTGTAGCTTTTGGAATGAACTCTCTTTCTTTGCCTATACCAATATGGCTCTTGTATTGTCTTCCTTTGACCAATTTTAAAATAATATATGTTATGCTTGGATATTGTATGAAATGTTAGTTTATGTTATACCATAGAAGTCTGGGGTGTCCATGTTGGATGGTAGTCAAGGTTACAGATGTTATGTATCGAAGACAACTGAGTGTCAGACCTGTCAGTTAGCTGAAAATCAGACTAAAACCACGTCGTTCGGATTCCACGTGAAGCTATAGGTCTCATAGTTACGCTGGCTATTGAGGGTGGCTATTAATACATATTCGTTTCTGAGCTAAGTCGAAATAAGATAGTAACAATGACTACAATCGTTCATCTACAGTAATTCACCCCTCATATTCGCCCATATCTCTACAATTGACGTCTTAGAAATGAATAATGATAAGTAAATTAAACAAGAATGGCATAAATGAAATAGAGTTACAGCAATGACAGATTCTTGTGAGGTGGAGGGATATTGTAGGCGCTAAATATCCAAGACCAAAAGACATAAAAGGCTACAGTCGTCTTTCACTTTTGCCTCAGCGTTGTCAGCACTCCGAAATGTGTCCTTTGTGACTTTTGGTGAAAGAACTTCTAAAGTCTCTCAACATCTTGTATGTTACGTGCTGCAAAGGTAAACATTAAAAGTAAATATTTGAACGCAATACTGAACAGTTTAAAATATAACTTTATAAACAGCATATTACATTTTAAATAATGAAAACTTTTTTACGACTTTTATATAATTTCACTTGTAAAATTGAAACATTATACATGATCATGGTTACAAAGAACATACTAATTAATTACTATTAAATATACCTTTCACTTGATACCAAACTCGAAAAAGGCTTACATTGAAGATTTTCGTTCAACTCCTCGTGGGCCGCCACCTGGAAAAAATGTCACCAACTGCGTCAAAAAGTATGTTCTTTGTAACCATGATCATGTAAAATATTTAGTGCCTACAATATCCCTCCACCTCACAAGAATCTATCATTGCTCTAACTCTATTTCATTTATGCCATTCTTGTTTAATTTACTTATCATTATTCATTTCTAAGACGTCGATTGTAGAGATATGGGCGAATATGAGGGGTGAATGACTGTAGATGAACAAGTGTAGTCATTGTTACTATCTAATTTCGACTTAGCTCAGAAACGACTGTGTATTAATAGCCACCCTATTACCGCAAACCGGACTTCGAAAGGGTTTTCTTTTCCAGAGTAGCGATCATTTGAATTTTAGTGTTACTATTTTGAACAATATTATTTCTCCGCTATTTAACGGTTTAAAGTAAACTATTCTGATCAAAAACTATACTTTATGGAATACAATTACTCAAACAAATTAAATTATCAAACTATCCATGGATAAAATTAAGTTGTTGTTAAAGTGTTTCCACATTTCCACCCCTACCCTGTGATTGATCCCCACTAAGGTTGGTGGAAGGAAGGTCCTAATATTCCTAAATCTACCTTCAAAATGAAGACATTAATTCATATTTCATTGTTAACATTGTCATTCTTTTAAACATTTTCACCCTAAAGATTTTTATAGCTAAAAGTCAGAAGTTCGAAAAATTAATGGTTTAATTAAAACGATCAAAAGGAAGTAGAATCCGGGCTTACTGGCCAAGTTCAAGGTTTGAGTTCATAACTAATCTAACGGTCGGTAGTTCACTGATGAATAAAGATCACTCAGGCTTGCAGGTAAAATTTAAAAGAGATAGGGGAAAAGCTACAAAACTGCCAGGGAAAAGCTACAAAATTGCCCTTTGCATTATCGTACCGAGTATGTAAATAAGTATCACTACTATACTAACTTATCTTACTACATTTACTAGTTCAACTCACTATATACAAAAGAGTATATGATTGCACTATACCGCATGTTTCAGATATGATAATAGAAGTATTTTGAATTTGTATGTGATTATAACCTATGTTTGTGTTTGATGTTGAAAACAGAGTTTATACATAATCAATATATATTTTTCAAAAAAAATATGTACTGATGTTCTTATCGTAAAATATGAAACAAAATTTTAATGTAATTCTATAATTTGATATACTGGGCCAACACTGGTGTTGCTGTGCTGTAACCCAGCTACTTGGGGACAAATTGTTTGGAAGATTGTAGGCGATAGGTTCCATGTTGCTCGGTCCTCTTAATACCGACACAACGTCTGCCCAATAGTTGCATCGACTTGGACACTACTAGAAACATCTGGGGTGTCCTTATTGGATGGTAGTCAGGGTTCGGATGGTGTGTAGAGAATAGAACTGAGTGTCACATTTGTCATTTAGCTGAAAATCAGACCTACACTACACGGTTCGGGTTCCACGTAAAGCTGTAAGTCTCATAGTTGCCCTAGCTATTAGGCTATTATTAAATAGTCATCTCTAAGCCAAGTCGAACTCAGACAGTAACAACGACTACACTCGTTCATCTACACTCATCACATTCATTCATCTTTCATATTTCATATCAGGAGTGGCCGTAGATAAGGGGCTAAGGCGCTGGCTTGCCACGCTGCCGGTCAGGGTTCGATTCCCGATGTGACCTCTAATAGATGTTGTCCTTCCGCTCCCATGGTTCGGAAGTCACGTACAGCCGTTGGTCCCCAGGTTAAGTGTTAGAGAGGGCTCCTTAGCCCTAACTTCGCCTGGTAAAATAAGACAAACTTTAACTTTTAACTTTATATTCGCCCATATCTCTACGATCGGCGTCTTAAAAATGCATAAATGAATAATGAGTATCCTTGAAGTATTTTGTAACACCACGCTTTTAATTTTATCAAATACTTTTCAAAGGACGTTTTATTTTGTAAATATAAAGTTACTTTTATATTTGTGCAAAGACAATTATTGAATAGAGTAGAGAATAGTTGAAAGACGTTATTTTGTAATAATTCTATACATTAGTCAGTCGGTGATGGAATTACCACTACAGTGGTTTCCACACAAACAGTCAAAGGGTTGCACGGTTGGAGAGTCAAGGAATATTCACGTTCTATACAGTCATCATCATTTCCATAGTACTATTTATAAAGAAAATATTCTACAAAGAAGTAGATACCTGCATTCTATTGTTTAAATAATGACAGTTTAGTTCATGTGTTTAATATGCCTAAGGTATAAAAATATTAATAAATAACAACGTTACAAATTATTAAAGAAAAAGTGGTTTTATATTACTTGCACTGTTATATTGCATTTTGAAACATTGTTTTGATATGATTTTTAGATGTTAAGATAAATAATAGGGTAACATGACATAAGGCTCTGATGGTTTTTTACACTCAATTTCAATTTATATTATACTAAACATTCCACCAACTCTAAGCCCTTAACCTCTTTTAATATACCTTTTTAACATATAAGTTTTCCTCCTGCATTCGTTTTCCATAAATTTACTCCAAACCTTTAAAAGAATCAGTTGTTTATCAAATCTATTTTATTATAACTAAACCAAAATAGTTTTCCTAATAATAATCCACTTGTCTACGTATATAATTCATACATGATACAATGTTGGCTAATTTAACAATATCATTTTACTTATGTTCATATTTTTAGCATTATTTTACGCTGTTTTTTTTATATATTTTAACATAAAACCCACACAAATTCACACTTTAATTATTATTCCTCATATTCTCACTCTACTAATTAATATAGTTACTGAATTAATTAGTTCTTTTTTTAATTTTAATCGTGAAATTTTATACTCTCCAATATTTTTCCCTACAAAAACCGTTAGTTTTCGTTTCCAAAGTGGACGTCTTCCAATACCTCATTGCCAACCATCACACAATATCATTTGATTGTACTGATGAAGCCAGTCTAAAATCTTCTATGAAAATCCTAACACAGTAGATCAAGTCATTTTTAACATCCACCTTGACTTTAGACTAATAACATGTGATTATCAACAAATCAATTTTGGAACAATTATTCCCATACTTCAACACATTTTTAAAGCTGTTACTCCTTATTTTATTTATTTATTCAATCACTCCTTATTCTGGCTTTATCTTAGAGTATAGTTGCTGCAGTGGCATGATAGTGTTAGATTATATTGACAAATCACTTAGTTTATAAAATCATTGGTGCCGTAAAAGTGAACTGAGTAATGGAAGTGAGAAAGAAAACTACTCATCCTCCACTTTGTCAAGCCCACTGGCCGTTTTTTTAACTGTGCCATAAAAACGAGGTAATTGATGGGCCTCGTATTAACAAGCCCCACCTATTACGTCATCAGTCATGAACACTGACAAATTAAGCCTGGAACTATAAAATTAAAACATGATTCGTATTCAAATATTAATAAACAATATCAACAAAACAAATTTATTTAACATGTAAATAATGCATAATAACATTGAAACAAACGTGTATATTTCATCACATTTATTTTTTACAACAGAATACTGTTACGGAAGTCACGCCTATGATGTACGGTGCCGGGGTGGAGGAACTGTTCCACTCCACTGTTCAAACTCCTATATGCGCTGAATATTACACGATAGTCGTAACCTTTAGGGTGTATTGTAGTTATTTTCTCTATAGTTTTCCAAAATGCATTAATAAAAATATTACAATATAGATTTTCTAAATGCAAATCTAACCATTAGTGTATTTATTATACGTAACGCCCTTTTGAGCGTATATTTCACAGTAAAAAAAAACATTGTACGTCTATACCAATATACCAACTAACTGTTATATGATTCTGTTCATTTATTTATGTTATATAGAATGTGACAATTTGTATATATATCATTTGTTTGCATTTCTTACGTCTCCATGCAAAAGGAAAATTAAGTCTTACCTACTTTACCTCACTATAAATGGAATTAAACAACTGGAGATATTAAAACACGACTTTGTGCTTTAAGCAGAACTAGACAATGCATCACTTCGCAGTAATCCAATAAACAAAGTTGGGCACTGATGGATAGCCACTTAGAAAGCTCCTGTTATTCTGCCAGAACCTTTTACTAAGGCTGTGACCTTTCAAAGTATTAAAAAATGGTTGTCAATTGTAACGTATTGACGTGCGTCTTTCAATGAATAATACTTCGTTAAGTCTAAGTATCAAAGGTAGTACAATTTAAAAATATTTTACAAAGTCATAACAAAAATATTAAGTAATATGTAAGAACAGCTTCTACTTTGTACTTTGTGTCAACTTTGTAAATCATTTACATACAATTTAAAAATAAATATGCAAAAGTTAAACTTAGTAAATTTTACGAAAACTTATTTCAGTACTTAATGGTAAAATTTATACTTATATTTTTTTGATAAAAATTTCGAAAACAAAATTTTCATCTTCAAAGCAACAAACAAATAAAAAATATAATTTGTAAATAATAAATAAAATTAACAGTATAAAAATAAATCTCCTTACAAAATAGATATAAATAATTTAAGAAAGGAGTAAATGGACTATTCCCGGTTCATTATTTACTAAATAATGTTCATGTCCATTTATGTAATACTTTTCATATATAAGATAATTTGGTTAAGTGACGTCTTCTAATAAATTAGTGTTTTAAAAAGAGTGGTCAAGCTCCAAACAATGTTAGGAAATAGCTGATTTTTCTGGATGGCTATTTTTTTGAATTTCTTATTTGTTCCCTCAATTTTGTTTTTAAGTTTCCTTTAGTTTAGCCAATATTTGTTTTATACAGTCATTGCAATTAATTTAGTATATTCATAATTTACCTTCATATTTAAGTTTATCTTTAATATTTGAAAAAATATGCTTGAGCTTATTTTTTCAATAATAAGAGATGTTTTTTATCATTTACGACATGATACTCATTTAAGTAGTTAAAATTGCTTCCAATATATAATACAGTTGTTTAAATTGCATGCAATATAAAATATAGTTGTTTAAGTTACATGCAATATAGTACAATATAGTTGTTTAAATTGCATGCTATTGTATTTTAATACAATACTACTGGTCGTGTATGGATGGGCAGGTGGGTCAATACTACTGGTCTTGAATGGATGAGCGGGTGGGTCAATATTAATGGTCATATATGGGTGGGCAGGTGGGTCAATACTACTGGCCGTGTATGGATGGGCAGGTGGGTCAATACTACTGGTCTTGAATGGATGAGCGGGTGGGTCAATACTACTGGTCGTATATGGGTGGGCAGGTGGGTCAATACTACTGATCTTGAATGGATGAGTGGGTGGGTCAATACTTCTGGTCCTATATGGGTGGGCAGGTGGATCAATACTACTGGTCATGTATGGGTGGGTCAATACTACTAGTCGTGTATGGGTGGGCTGGTGGGTCAATGCTACTGGTCGTTAATGGGTGGGCATGTGGGTCAATAATACTGAACGTGTCTGAGTGAGTGGGTGGGTACCACTCAATTTATGGATGGCGGGTGGGTCAATACTGATTTACGTGTTTTGATGAGAACATTGTTTGTGAAAGAAAATTTTAGTAAAAAACCATTCTATGATCATTCGATAGTTTTTCGCTTCTGATCTGATACACATGGATGTTTCGGCCACTTGTCATAACGCAGATAAAATGTAGTAAATTAGTATGTATAGTATATAGAAGATTTAAATATAGTTGTTTAAATTGCATGAAATATATAATATATTTGTTTTAATTGCATGTAATATACAATATAGTTGTTTAAATTGCATGCAATATATAATATATTTGTTTAAATTTCATGCAATATACAATATAATTGTTTGAATTGCACACAATATATAATATATTTGTTTAAATTTCATGCAATGTATAATATAGTTGTTTAAATTGCAAGCAATATATAATATAGTTGTTTAAATTGCATGAAATTTATATTATAGTTGTTTAAATTGCAAGCAATATACAATATAGTTGTTTAAATTAAATGCAATATATAATATATTTGTTTAAATTACACGCAATATATAAAATGGCTGCTTAAATTAATAATGTATATAAGTATTTAAAATAGACAATACAACTTAACAGGATATTGTCTTACAAATTGATGTGTGTTTATTTTCAAACATAATACAATGCCAGATACAAGTATAGTACTATTCAATTGACCCGAATACCAATGTCCCAGATACAACCGACATAGCTGTGAAGTTACGATCTATTTCTGGCCATCACCAACAAATTGCTTGTTTAGTGGACGAAAACATTTGTTTAATGCCAACAACGGTTTTTATATCTTGTTCCCCGAGACTGAATGAAAACCACCCACACTTCATTACAAAGTTTCAACGAACCAGTCTAGTTAACAGTTTATCGATAGTTAAATGTTGTTTATTATTCTAAATAGAACGCAATTATTAATATTTCTTCTAATAAATGTCGTGGTTTACAATTAAAGTTTGTTTAACGTTTGGATTATTAGTGAGATGAAAACGCTATCGAATGTATATTTCATTGTTTTGAACTTAAAAAGTTTAACTACAATTATATGTATTACTTAATTACATATTTATTCAACTTAAACTGCAATCAAATAAAAAAAAAACATTAGTTTAACGTTACAAAAAATAATACAAAAAAAAAGAGATAGCGTGTACCTTTATTGTAATTGTACTTAAAAACAAAGGTTTCCTCAAGATCAAAGTGATGCTGAAACGGATGATTTTCATTTATTAAGTTTTTGTTATCTTTACTAGCATAGCAAAGTATCGCCAAATATACAAAATGGACAGTGTAATTAAAGAATATTTAATATAATGTCTTGAAACAATAAATAATCAGTAGTATTTTAGAATAAAATCGTATCCAAGGCAGGTAAACGCAAGAACACCTAGTATTATTATTATTTTTTTTAATGTTACCTTAGAGGCTACATATACATATATATAAAACATTACAAAAACAATAATAATACCAGGTGTTCTTGCATAAGATTGCATATCTTATACCTGAATTTCAGCCAAAATACTAAAATAATTGGATTATCTTGGGCCCCAAAACTAAAATTTGTTTAATAAAAACTGTTTAGTACTGATTTTATCCACTGAAGAGGGGTATTCAGTTTAAGATATTTTGCTCCTGAATCTAAATATAACATCAGATTTTGAAATGGCAAATATTATAGGGAAAATGCTTATAGCAAAAACAACTTTAAAAAAACAAACATAAAAATGGTAGTACTGAAATAAAACAACCAATTGGGACATCATACTACATTATTAAGGTATTTATCCATTAAATAAGAATATACGTTATATATTAGAGGATAAAACATTGTTCGGCTCTACTCCCCAAAAATAAAAACATGCCCCAAAACCCAAAAATGAGTAATGTTGCACTAATACACCCTAATGGGGTATCAGGCAAGAGGTATTTTTCTGTAGATTCATAATATACTACCAGATTTTATAAAATACTAATTTATACCCTCAACTGAACAGAAATCAACATTCATTATGATGCAATCCAAATTTCCTGGTGTAGGATGAGTTTCCTCACGAGGCCGTAGGCCGAGATCCACAATAGGGCCTATAGCAAAGTTTGCTGATGAGGGCGTAGGTGTGCAAAGAGCTTAGCGTGAGAAGAGGTTGGCATATTTATTACTATGTGCGAAGAATTATGTATATTTACGACTTCCAACTTTTTGTTTTGATCTGCTAGAGAAATACTAAACACGAGGAAATATAAGAAAACAAGCTAATAATGAATAAGATAAACTGAGATAAATAAATGAGAAACTGCATGTATAGTAATAGAAAATAATGTTTACAAAATAAATACACATTCTAAGGCCTTTATTTGTTTTAATGACATATGAATTAGTGAATAAATTAATCCAAACTAAATATTATTTAAATTAAACCTTACGGCAAACAACAGCCAGTTAATTTGAGAACGTATTTTATTAGCTGAGTACAATGGAAGACAGCCTCAATGCAAATGGCGTTCTGTGAACCACATAGCCGCTCTCACGCGGAGGGTGAAGCTATAATTCACTCCAGTGTTGCATAACTCCCATAGCTTCCATTGTTTAACTTGCTGGATCCCCTTGTCTTAATAGACTATGTGGAATTAGAGCGGAACCTGTTGTGATCTAATTTATAATGAGGGTGTGAATCTGTTAAAAAATAATATGAATGTTACTTAAACATAAGTGATTATTAAATAAAAATGTTTCTATGACTATTGTAGATTTCATTAAAATTAAAAAACCCAAAAAAATGTAGTTATAACTGAGAGATTGCTATTATAGACCACCGTCATATATAGGAAGGAGCCAAAACGAACGCCGAAACTGACCGACGGCCATATTTGGGACAGTGTAGTTTTTTTTATGTAACTTCACTCGCCAGTTCATATGGACTACAAGACTGACTGGCTCATATAAAAGCCGCATGGTAGCGAATGTATTAAGGGCTACTGGGGTAGAGCCTAAGAGTTAGATATGAATAAAAACATTACGATGCAATCCAGATTTCCCGGCGAGGCCGTAGGCCGAGATCCACAAATGGGAATGTACGTATTGTCTTGGTGATGCCTCAGGCTGAGTTCCACAATAGGGCCTATAGCAAAGTTTCCAGGTGAGGCCGTAGGCGTGCTGTTAGAGAAAACAGCATGAAGAACAAACAGAAAGACAGACAGACATACATAAGTATATTAATTTGTATTTATAAATATATATTATCAAAAGTTTGTATTCTAAATAATGTTATAAATGAGTGACTAGTTAAAGAAAGGCATGTTTCCTACGTAACCTATCGTTTAGAAACAAATACGAATTCGATCGAAATCTGGCGTAACGTGTAGAGTTATGGTTCAGATGTAAGGGAGATTCAGAAACTAGGGAGGCATAGCTTGTTGGGTGTTTTATGGCCAAATGAAATGAAATTAAATGAAAGTATATTTATTCCCCAAACATTCAAATGTATACATCAGTAAGTTAAATAATATTGTTCAACATAACTATACAAAATAATACAAAAATACATTGAAAAATAATATAAAGTAATCGTTAAACAAACTGTCTAAAATTAAAACAAAAATAATAGAAAACCGTACAGTAATTCCTTTTCATGGGAAAAGCCTACATGGGCATACTGCCTGTGCGTAGGCTGAGTTGCAAGTATTTTATTAAAAAGGAACTAAAATGTAATTGTTATATCACAGAATATTATATAAGGGGAAAATATTTTAAATGTACTTCTATACCAACTAAAATATACATAAATAAGAATAGAAAGTAAACAATATTTTATAAGAAGGAAAAAATATGTAATATTTATAAATAATAATAATATGAACTTTGAAATATGAAAAAAGTGGTTGCACAAATTAATTTAATAATTAACACTTCAATTACATTGCAACTCGGAGGTGAGGCAATCATATCCAAAAAGTAATCACCGACTGTATGCCAATTTAGGAAGGGCCAGAGAAACAAGTGCATGCAGCATGATGCCCTGTGAATACTTCTCGCAATGCCTACAGAACTGCAGTCATTGCTTCTCGTAATCCAGTCCAACACAAAGACCCTCCATACAAAGGCCCACTCATATAGCACCGGCCTCGGCCACAGTTCACCCAGTGGGGGGGGGGGGGGAGGAGTGGCGTGCATCAAATTCGGCCGTAGACACTAGCACAGAATATATATATAGCTGTCTATATTCTGTGACACTAGTAATAACATTCTCTGCTCCCTCCAAACCTATTAGATTGATCCAATCAGTTATTTGTTTTTTTAATATAGATATTGAGGTACAAGAGAATAAATTAAAATTGGGGTTATTCCGTTGAAGAGTTAAAAGCAATGCATTTGCAATGTAGACCGGAGTAGTAGTTGAAAAATGTATTAATAGTCGGTGTGACAAAACCTACATTAGCAGAGTAACGTGTGCTATAAATGTGTAAAATTGGAGAGAATATAGAGTTATAATGTTTGAACATAAATACCATTAAATGTTTAATAAAGAGTTGACGAATATTATGGACTTATACGTCTTGGAATAAGGTGTCCGTAGGGTAACGTCTGGCCTTACCGAATGCTACTTTCATAATAGACTTCTGTACAACATATAATGGTTCTAGAGTGCTTTTGTTAGCTCCTCCCCACGCAACAATACCAAACGACAACAACGATTTTATGTAAGCATAATATACGACTTTAATTTCATTGTCATTTAAAACTTCACGCAATTATCTAAAAGCAAACAAATATTTTCGAATTTTAGTTTTTATGTATTTTATGTGCTCCGCCCATCTCACACGGTGATCAATTATTAGACCTAAATATTTGTAAGTTGTCACTCTCTCTATAGCCTCACAGTTACAAGTTAAACTTAGATAATCACCACATGAATGGATTGTTAGGCCACGTAAAGTATAATCAGAACACTACCTGAGATATGGGCATAAATTTTGTTTTAGATATATTTAAGGAGAGTGTATTTTGATCAAGCCATTGTTTTATAAACATTAAATCATGGAGAGCTTTAGTTCTTGGATCCTGCCAATTACTACTTTCGATAAAAATAAGTGTGTCATCTGCAAACAAGGATAATTTACTGAATAATTTTAATCTTGAAATATTATTTATGTATATTAAAAAGAGAATAGGCCCAAATGTACTTCCTTGGACCACCCCAAAGTCTATAGGCAAGGCATGGCTTTCAGTAAGATAGCTCCTGAACCAATCCAGAGCATTACCCCGAACACCAATTAAATCCAGTTTTTGCAGTAATTTACCTCTACTCCAAGGCAATTTGTGTAGTAACAGCTGATAACCGATTGTGAACGTAGATAACTACCCCGTCATTCTGGTTTCGGAATGTCTCAGTCGTGACAAGGTCATAGCCCTCAATGTTTTCCCTCCAACCCCCTCCACTCAGCCAACACTCAGTAAACACAATTATATCAAACACAACCGCCACCACCTCTAAATATACCACTATATCATTAAACATTTTTTCTAACACTTCTCAAATTGATTTGGAATACTTTTCAGCTATTATTAGCATTCTCCTTCTTTAAAAAATCTGCAAGTTCTTTATCTAAATGTATGTCAAAATATTGTATGCTACCACCTGTTGTGTTGTCATCCACAGACTCCATTACCTACGCACAGCCATCCTGCCCAGCCTGCCTAGGCTAGTTAAATACAGTAAATAAATATTATTTAATCAATTTATTACACATGTACACTAGTGCACATACAATTTCCTGTTACAAACAAAGAATATCAATATATAAGGGTTTTTAACTGGAAACTAGGAAATGAAACTTATAACAGCGAGAAAAAAATACACTATTTAAAACTCATTGTATCCAGTAAAAAGAAGTAATATTAATAAAGACTTGTGAGTTTATAAATTATCCGATGTATAATGAAAAGACAATGTTTTAAACAGTAGGTTAAAATTACAAAGAGCTTATAAAAGATATACTTTTAAATGTGAAATCGCATTATTATACCCTAGCAAATACATATATAAATATGCATATTATATCAATTAGAAGAAATACATGACTAATAAACTACCTTATAAAGTAACTCTAGATAAGAAAAGATTATAACATTTTAATTAAAAAGCAGTGTAAAAAGAAAATATTTGTACAAATGTGTACAAAAAGTAAATAAAAAAGTATACGTTCTGAACATGTTATTATAAACATATTTATTTAAAATTAAGTAACAAAAGATTATGATATTTAATTAAAAAACAATGTAAAAAGAAGATGTTTAATAATACAATAAAAATAATAATGTTAATAAAAAGAAGATGTTGGCCACGTAATAAGCCAACTATGAATATTCACGTAAGTGTGAAGGGCCTGTGTACTCTAGTTACAAACTGAGGTTGAATTATCCACACAAAAATGCCAGTTATTGAAAACACAGTAACCAAGGGGACTAAGTCTTGGCGTGGAATAACGACCAATTTGTTATAATTAGGTTTATACAAATAAATGAGGAATTAATTTCATTGAACATCTTTTTCTGTGATTTATTAATTATATTTACTCCTATTTGTTTACTTGTTTCAAATACGTTTATTTTATTAATACTCTTATTCAATACATTTGTTTGTAATTAGAGAACTAACAGTTTATTTGACTCTATTTGTACAGTACGTATTTGGTGCCTAGTTGAATTTAGTATTAATTAGCAGTGCAGAGGATCAAATTAGTGTTTGATTGTTATAAAATGTTTACAACATACAATAACGGTAGCTGGCATGTTTTAGTTTACCTAATACTAAAATAAAGTATTGTCGTGATTCAGTTGGTAGATCCATACGTTGGCCACGTAATAAGTAAAATACAGCTCCAAATAACAATTGAATCAGTGCCGATGAATGAAATAATACATAGAACAAGAAAATAAATCAGGACTAATAAAGGAGTCATATAATATAAACAAAACCCTAAATCTTTATCAGGTGTATTAGTTACCACAATGTAAGTTGTTTCGTCAATCAATACTGATAAAACACGTTCGCAAAACAAACTGATTTGAGCGATGTTTTCTTTACCAAGAGTGAAAGTAATTGTCAAACAAACTAGTAGCTTTAAATTAAACTTCATTTAACTGTATTGTCTTTTTTGCACTTGACAAACCACGGCAAGTCAGAAAGTTTATATTTTGTAATGGTAGCATTTAATAAGATAGTTATTTAAAGAGATATTGAAATTGTATTGTGTATTGTTATGGTTGAATTTTTTGTTGCATTTAGTACAGTACTATAAGTAAAAATTTTACAATTAAATAACACCATAAAACTAACCATACACTTTTTTCGTTTGCGAATCTGAAAAATCTTCTTACAGTTGTTGCCAGTAGTAAGGGTGTAATTGTGTGTGTGTGTTTTTTTACTGAGACATAAATAAATATACATAAGGAATACATAACGGTAGCTGGCCTCTCCTTTAAAAACATCGAATGAGCTTACTCGCTTTTCTCCTTGGCAACGATTATTGCTCAGAACACCCTTCGAGTGTCGATTCCATTTTTTAAATTGCAACGCTTCTGTACTTCATTCTTCTCATTGATTCGCTCTACCCGTCATCAAGCACCTGCGTCTCAAGAGACATATCTTATTCAACCAGATGCTACAACTTATTCTAACTCCCCCATGAGTTAATCATCCCCCCCCCCCAACTAAGCTACTATGATATGAAGAATGATATCTTTGCTGTCAGGTAGTCAACCGTGTTTAATGTGATTATTCACTGTAAAGTATTATTTTTATATTTTTATTTCACATATATGAATTTCGATTTCGTGAATTTTCTCCCCTTTTTTGATATAAAACATTACATAACCAATAAATTAAATATTGAATATTTGTATCACAAATATTTTAATTACATTTTACAGTACAAGTAAACGTCACACAACACAAATTGAATACAATTTCAGCACAAAATGTACAAATATATTACAAGGACAAAATGCACAAATATATTACAAGTACGAAATGCACAAATATTATGGTGATCGCTTTCGTTGAACCACGCTCACCTTCCTCAGACCAGAGGGATTCACAAAATAATCAATTAAAATTTCACAAATTATATTTCTTTGCTTTAAAAAAATGAAAGAGAACTACACAAAGTAAATGTTGAGGTATTTTGCTCATGTTGTAGTTTAATTTCACACCCCTTGAAGGTAAGGGACGTTACGTCCCTCATACAATGGCATAAGGAGTCCCACAGCAGCAACTTGGCGAGCAGTTATAATGTAACCGTTCTGTGTTCTGAAACAGTCGTTCTCTCTGTGAAACTGCTGCTCCATATAAAGTTTTAATCACTCGGAAACATCTTTTGCCATTTTGGAATATTTTTGTTTTATATCTTTCGAGGGCGTACAGTGTAACTATACATAATCCACATTTATAAAAATGCAAACTTTAAAAGATAACAAGTATATTATTATTAACACACTGATGTAGATGGGCGAATTTTGGGGTGTAGATGAGTGTAGCTGAACGAGTGTAGATGAATGTGTGTAATAACTGTTACTAATGAGGAAGAGGAAGGTCGTTGGATATAACTTATATTTACGTGAAAAATACCAATCACGAAGTTTCGATGTAGTATTTCGATTTGATTTCGAATTAAAACACAAATGCTTTGCAAGTGCTAAAACTAAATTAATTCTAACAAACATGCTATAAAACTAATAAACTTATCTACATTATTAGTTATCTACATTTTAACCTAGATCCTAGAATGGGGTACAACAAAATTAACGTCTACTAAATATAAAACATATAACCAGTTAGAAGTTGCAAATATTAGATTTTTTCGTTAATATTGTTTTAAAAAATCACCCAGTTAACATTTTTATATTTAGTAAAAGGTCATTTTGTTGTACCCCATTCTAGGATCTAGGTTAAAATGTAGATAATTATTAATGTAGATAAGTTTGTTAGTTTAAGAGAGTAGTTTTATAACATGTTTGTTTAGATGTAATTTAGTTTTTAGCACTTGAAAAAGCTTTGGGTTTTACCAAATTTAAACTTCGTGATTAGTATTTTTCACGTAAATATAAAAAAAATATCCAACAAATTTTGTCTTCCTCATCTGATACTCCATCATTAACAAATTTAAAAATCACTGTTACTAACTAAGCTAGACTGTTCCTTAGAAGTAGCCATTTGTTAATATTCGTTAGTCAGGGCAACTAAAGTATCAACAGCTTTATGAACCATGTAGTATTGATCTGATTTTCAGCAAACTTAAAGGCCTATTAATCATTTCTCTTACCGACATAATATCCGGACCCTAATTACCTTCTGGACATATCATAGTTCTCTAGACGTGTAAACTGGATGGAAACCATTAAAAGGACACCGTGTTCATATTATGTGAACTTATTTAGAATCTATTATATAATATCAATTGGACTTTGTCTCCAAGTACCAGGATTACACCACTACGTCACTAGTGACGACCAATCGAACGGTTAGAGATAAACAATGTTGATGGCATGTTATCAAACAGACAGTTTTTACCAAGATCCCTCTTGAATTTGTAGGCTACTTGGAATTAAAGGCAACATGATGGATTTTAAGTCCATACTGCATCGATTATTAAATAAAAACTTAATATACAAATTCTCAAGTTGTATTACGTAAATGTTTATAAACCAAGTATTAGGCATTAGTTAAGAACTGTTGTAAAGAAGAGAACTCACGCGCATTATTTATTTGGTAAAAACATATGCACTAAAGAAAAAAAAACTTGATTTTTCTAATACGACCGACTGACCTTTATAGAGAATGTTATAAGAGAAAATTTAGACTTTTCAAAGAAAATCCACAAGGATAACATAATCAAGTGGAAGGAGTTAAGTTTCCAAGTCAACCATTGCTATGACCTTTAGCGAATTTAGAGTAAATAAACTACTGCCTATATTTACCATACTATCTGACGAATAATAAAGCCGCACTATGACGTAGTGTTGTAGTCCAGCTACTTAGAGGAAAAGGTTATCGAGATTGTTAGTGAGAGGTGCTGTTCTCAGTTCACTTAATATATACATACCATCCACTCAGTGGTTACCATCGACGTGGATACTACAAGAGAAGTCCGAGGTGACAAACTATTATAGTTGTCAGCAATCTTATATTCTACAAGGAAAATAATTGAGTATTAGGGCGGAAATCAGATGAGCACTACGTGGTTCGGTTTGTATGCGAATATGTTGCACTGGCTATTAAGCTTTCAATAAAGTATCCTTTTATAAGGAAAGTTCGAACTTGGTCTTTAATGATGACTCATCATACTATCACCATTCATGTTCTGCATATGATTAAAACAATTTTAAAAACATAATTGTATAATATTGCAATCTATACTACTAAAATATAATCGATTCTAATACGTTGTGGAACGTCCGTCCGACCACTTACACATGAGCTACGTGCGTTTAACTAGTTAATAGTTAATTATATAGTAAAATCACTTAAATTGAATCTCAATAAAAATGTACTTAATATGACAAATATCTGTACCAATGTAGTTAACCCTATAGCAAAAGACAGAACACTTAATTATTGTTATTAAATATTTTTAACTCAAATGCGTACTTTTAGAAACATCTACCGAGATAATCATATGTTTTCTAAAATTAAAATTTTCTGCTCAAAATTGTATTTTGAGCAGCAAACAGTAAACAGCGTCAAGAACCAAATGGAAGGTTATATAATACATTTGGCACTCCAATACAGAATAGTGGAAGTACCACACGGTGAACCCAAATATACATCACAGAGAAATGAGATGGGACGTGAAACTGTTTCCCTCCGGCGGTATTTACATTCAACGTTCTATGTGATATATTTTCATCTCAAAATGTATTAGTTTTTTTTTATTAATTACAATTTTATAACGTTTATCTTGCGTATAAAGTATTCACTAACTGGTAATACCGTCGTGTAGTAACAAATTTTTCTTTAAAAAAATAATGTTTCAAGAAAATAAATCAGGACTAATAGAGGAGTCATATAATAGAAACAAAACCCTAAATCTTTTGGTGTATTAATTACCACAATGTAAGTTGTGTCATCAATCAGTACTGATCAAACAGATTCGCAAAACAAACTGATCTTAGCGATCTTTTCTTTACTAAGAGTGAATTAAAGATGAGGCTTTAATTTTAAATTAAGTTAGATTTTGTTAGGTTTATGAGTGATCTATATAATTAAATGTAAAAAACGTAACCAACTGATCTATCCTAATTTGTTAGCAGTACTCGTATATAAATAAATAAACAAATATATATATATATATATATATATATATATATATATATATATATATTGATCTAAGATTGAAAAGAAGGAAAGTGAGTTAGCTAACCTAACTCGTTAGGACTATTGATTAGAGGATGTGACTAATTAATAATTTACAAGAATATTTAGTAACATAAATTAAAAGACGAGGAAATCAATTTAAGGTTACTTAAGCATGAATTAGTTGAATAAGTTTGGAATACATACAACAATTTCGCATCTTTATTGCAATATAATATATATTTTAACAAGTAAATTGCATATTGTATTTATGAATAGGAAATGTGTTTGTATCAATAACGTTTTAATAATTAACTAATTGTTAGAATATCATCAGTGATTGCTGTGTTTTTGTTTAGTTTTTTAGTAATTAGAAAATGTCTAGCTAACTAATCTATAAATATACCCAGGCTAAAATTAATAGTCGTGCGCTCATAAATGTTATCTAAAACACTTGTAGGGTGTACGCTTTATGAAAATAGTTTATTTATGAGTAAATAAATACATTTGAGAAGTAAATATTTCTTTTAGAGCTGAGACATTGTTAATATTGATTTAAACGTAGGTATTTTTTAAATCCACATTTATGGAGCCCTTCCAATCAAGCCACCAATAGGGAAATCAAGGTATGGGAAATGTCAATTGAGTCAACCTGTCCCAAAAGGGTTGTATGAAAATATCCCTGTTGTCATAGGTGGCCTAAAGTGGGTGAGTCGTAATCATTTACTGCTTTAATTTTTTTATGCATGGTTAATAATGTTTTTAAAGTTCATATTTAACTTTAAAAACATGACAGTAAAAGAAAAGTCAAATAAATTAGTTTAAATATACGTTTCAAATGGCATAATATCGATTATATTATTATATTATTATTATTATTATTATTATTATATTATTATATTATTATATTATTATTATTGATTATATTATTATTATATGTTGAAACTTAAATTATTATTATTCTGCTATATATTTGTAACAATCTGATTGTTGTTCTTACATGCATTGTTATTTTTTAGAGTTGAAATATCCTATTTTTTATATACTTTCCTGTAAAAATGTAATAAAGCAAAAGGATTTTTGTACAAATATGTCATTTAATTTAAATTTCACTCCCCAGTTTGAATTACTGTGTGTGAACTTTATTAAACGAGTGAAGCATTATTAGCTTAGTTTGGGACTCGAACCTTGGATATTGGACTCCGATATAAAACCATTTTAACCACTGAGCCAACATGCTGATACGTTATGATTATTTTTAATTTAATTTACTTGTATACACTTAAAGCTGAGTGAAAAAAATGATTGAAATTTTAAATTTACGTAATTTAGAAAATTAATGAAATATGGACTTTTGTAAAAATACTGAAGATACATGATATTTTGAAAAATAAATGTATAATCCTAAATGATGCGGCAGTGATTAAAAATATATATGTTCCGTAACTGTCAACTACATAAAATAAATTATAAAGTAACCGAGTTAAACGAAACACTGACCGTCAAATTAGTTGTATACCTTATTATCAAGCTCGAACAGATACAAATTCGAATGTGAACCACTTTGATAATTAGAGAAAAACAAAAATAAATACTGTGTGAACATCAACAAAAAATATATAAAATTATGATACAAATAACAGAAAATATTAATAATTTTGAAAAATATGTAGCGTATTATTTTCTTAAATATCGAAATGATCACAATATTTTACCAAATAAATACATAAATTATGTTAAACATTAGTTGATACATTTAATTTAAAATGTCCATATGACCTTGAATAAACGTTGAGAAACGTTAAATCTAAAAAAATATTTACGTGGACCTAACATACGTGGAAACAAAAAAATTAAACCTGTTACAAAAAAATTAAACCCTGAATTTCTGCTGATCTAATTAAATTAATTAGAAAAAGAGACAAGTTAAGCAAAAAGTTAAAAATACCGATTCTTTAACAATATAATTAAGCAGCAATTCACAGACCTCAGGCGAAGTCTTAGTAGATCTATACACCTAGCCAAGAGACAGACAGTATTATCAAAATAAAATAAATGAATGTAAGAAAAGCTCTAAGTTGTTCTGGGGTTAACTGGCTGGCAGGACGAAGCGTAAAAACTCATTTGAAATCGAACGATTTCTACCTGGAACTACGGTTGTGAGCAATGAGTAAGCAATACAAGTGTTGCCAATCAATTTAATACATTTTTTGCTTCTGTAGGCCAAAACTTGGCTAGTGACATCAATGCAGGAGCAGAACCATTGGTGAGGAAGATTTTCGACTTCAGACTTTTTTTACACTTAATTCATTAACAGAACTGGACGTTTTCCACCATGTCACTCAACTGAGGGGAGGGTCTTCTCCGGGTCTGGATGGTGTTTCAGCCCTTATCTTAAAAAACAACATTCACATTCTTGTTCCTCCCCTAATTTATTTTATAAATTTGAGCTTAGCTGAGGGTGTATTTCCTGATGTTTTCAAATTACTAAAAATATTTCCATTGCACAAATCAAATAATTCCACGGACAAAAATAATTTCCGTCCTATTTCCTTGTTGAGTATTTTCTCTAAAGTCTTAGAGCGAATTGTCAAAGATCAACTTGTTTCGTATTTAAGTAATAATGATATAAAAACTCAATACCGATATGGATTTAGAAAAGATAGAAATATTAGCGACGCACTGTTTGATATCAATAAGGAAATTAATGATTGTATTTCTGCTAATAATCGTATTATGCTTATAGTTTCGGACTTAAAAAAGCATTTGACTCAATTGACAGATATAAGTTATTAATTAAACAAGAAGCAATTGGAGTTACCGGCAATGCTCTTGCCTGGTTCAGAGGCTATCTTTCAGATAGGCGCCAGGTTGTGTCTATTTTTGGCGTAAATAGTGATCCATTGCCAGTGGATTGTGTAATTCCGGGAAGCACGCCTATTTTTTTTTTAATTTATATAAATAACATATGTAAATTAAACCTCCTTAGCAAATTATTCCTATTTGCTGATGACACATTGCTTTTAACACGCGGAGGGAATTGGCAAGACGTTAAATACAACGCTCAAAGTAATCTTGTGATTCTAAAGAAATGGCTTGACCAAAATTATCTTTCTTTGAATGTTTTAAAAACCAAATGTTTATCAATTGCTTAAAAATTAATTCGGACTATCCCTTTTAAAGTCTATCCATCTATAATTGTGGAAATCATCTAAACTCCACTTGCCGGTGTGAGTCAGTAGAATGTTTTTCACATTACAACTATTTAGGAGTGACTTTCGATTGCAGAATGAAGTGGTCTGAACATATTTTCCTTTTAAAAAACAAACTTCGCAAGTATATATTTGCTTTTAAACAACTCAAAGATATATTAAATCAAAATGAAATTAAATTAGCTTATCACGCCTATATACAGCCATTGTTCACCTTGGGAAACATATCTTGGGTAGGAGCACATAAATCTCTACTCAAACCCCTATTTGTTTCTCAAAAGTGTATTTTAAAAGTTGGGTTCAGTAAGCCTAAAACGTTATCCCACTAATGACCTTTTCAATGAATATGCTTTACTTTCTGTCCGCCAGCTTTACATTAAAAATTTCTTATACATTTTTTAAACATTTTAATTCAATATTTTTCAAAATTAATCATTCTCACAACACTAGATATGCACAAAACACAGGAATAGTACTCTACAGTAAGAAAACCCTTTTCAAAAACAACCACTCTTTACATATCCCATGTACTTTATCGTAATATAAAATTTTTTTAATAACTGCAACATATTTTAATCTCTATCCACGTCAATTTTTAAAATCCGAGCCAAAAAGTTCTTATTAGATTTAGGTAATGGGGCTGAGGCATTGATATCGCCAGATTACGGGCGGGCCTGACCCTTGCCCACTTTCTTACCTCCCTCCCACCCCATTGTTTTGCTTAGTATCTCATTTTCCACAATGAACTGACAAACCTGATAGCTGCTCATATTTGCAATTTTTTGCTTTTATCTTTTTTCGTTCTCTTATTTATTTATTAATATATTTCATAATAATGACTCAAGCCAACACACAGGCCACCGGGCCCATATAGGCTTATTTCCATTGAGAAAAGAAAAAGTGTAGTATATTATTTTATTTATTTATGTTTATTGGCTAACTTCAAACAAGAATATAGACTATTGTATAGATAATTATAATGTATTATTACTAACACTGCATTGATATGTATGTATTTTGTATTTCATGCGGAAATAAATTGATTTATTCATTTATTCATTCATTCAACATGTTATTTTATTTTATTTTATTTGCATGCTTTAGAACAGTTTACAAAACCAGTTACACTAAAGCAGTTCAATTTATTCTAAAAGTTCATGCTGGGGTTTTTTGAGCTCACTTCATGCACATAATATAAATCATATGTGCATGATACAATCATGTTGTATCATATTTGTAATATTTATATAAAGCTGCTGATTCTGAAATTACCATTATTATTGTAAAAAAACGTAAATTTGAATACTTTATGCTAGATATGAAATATTTACTAGCTTACCAAATGTGCTTTATTGCAAGCTTATTTTAAATACATAATAAAAACATTCAACTAATTAGATTAAATATATTATCGTTGTTATTTAATTGTAAAATTCTTTCTCATAGTACTAAAAGTAACAACAAAGTTAACCGTTAAACATAATAATACAAAATACAATTTCAAAAACTACTTAAATAAATATCTTTTTAAATGCTGCAATTACAAATTAAAAACTTTCTAGCTTGATGTGGTTTGTCAAGTGCTAAGATAATACAGTTAAAATCTAACTAAATAAGGCCTGTTGATTTAAAAATAAAGCCATCGCTCCATATAATTTGCATTTATTTCTCTTCATTTATAATTAGTGTTTAGATTATAAATAAAATTTTTTATGAAGCAAATACAATCGGGAGTATTTTGATGGATACATACAAAAGATGGAATCAAATTTTTTAAGTTTATGCAAAGACTCCGGAATTTGAATAAACTGACGATCGAAAGCTTCAAGTTAAGCGTGAATATTTGTCTTAGTTTTGAAAACAAAATCAGGAACTCTTTTAGATGATAATTATTAACCAATATTTATCATCTAATAAAATGTAAATGTTTACTATTTCCGTGGAATTAATGTAAAAAAAATGTACTATTTATTTCATACTAAAGATAAGTACTTCACTGTGGTACCTTATGATACAGTTCAATTCTTGTTGTAAATATAGAGATTTTATAATCAAATTTACAATAGATATTGTGATATAGTTATACGGTCATAGCTAATAAAGTGTATATATTTTATGTAGATAGAACATAAAATCAAAGTAGGATAAATATTTAAATGAATAAATAAAACAAACCTCTGTTGACTTTTGAAAACAAACTTGACAGCTAATTGTTAATTAAAACAAACAACGTCACTGCCTCAATGTCTATAACAACCAGAATTATTTCAATTTGAAACATCCATGACATTTTATAATTGTAATAAATATCACTTGAAACTGATCTTTTTATTTTTTTCAGAATATTAATGAAATTATGTAAAACCTAGAAATGCTTTGATTGATTTTATATAAGTAGTTGTTTATGTAAATATGTTAACTCCCCTTATAGTTAATAAGGATTGTATTTAAAACTAATATCATGTATATATTGTCATTGTTACTACGAAAAGTACCATCAACATTGTTTTCAGGGGATGTCTTCACACAATGTCTTCACACTTGTCTCAGAATAAACGGAAATAGAGTGAGCTCTCTTCTTTCACTAGACCAGGTTGTTTAAGTCATTATCATTCTTTGGCCAGAAATTAAAAATAATTTTCGTGAGGGTCTTCTTTTGTTTGTGTTTATTTATTTCATACCCACTTAAGTTTTTTTTATACATTCTACACTCATTAAATATATAACTATTGTATATTTGTTTGGCTTAAATTTGGTGTTGTTTAGGCCCGTTCAGTTATACGTATTAACACAATTCCTTAAACAAATAATACTAAAGGAACATAGAAATTTACAATAACCGTTAGCACTACAAAGATGACGAACCATTTTTACCCTTAGTGCACGTGAAAATATCTAAAACTGTAGTTATTTATATGTTGTGAAGATTGTGTAGAGCTCCATGCAGAGTGACAACGTGTTCTTACAGAGTGTACTTGTGACGGTGAAAGCTAAGTTCATTATACAGTATCATAGAGTATATAGTGTTTCATCGCGAGGCCATACTACCCTCTATGGGTCACCTCTTTTGTACGTGTTTGGGTAGGTGAGTGTGTCTTCTCCACCTTATGTGCCTGGGTAGGTGGAAATGTCATTATTACAGAGTTTGATGGGTGTGTGCAAAGATAATTTCAATTTTACATGTATGAGTAATTATGACGGCCATTACTACTGATATTGTATGGGTGGGTTGGTTGTAATTACGAATTAACGTGTATGGGTATAGTTTTATCACCATTTAAAGTGTATGAGTAGGTTAGTTTCATCACTATTTGCCGTGTGTTGGTGGGTTAGTTCTCATCACTATTTGGCATGTGTGGGTGGGTTAGTTCTCATCATCATTTGACGTGTGTGGGTGGGTTAGTTCTCACCACCATTTGACGTGTATGAGTGGGTTAGTTCTCATCACCATTTGACGTTTATGGGTGGGTTAATTCTCATTTTCTTTTGACGTTTATGGGTGGGTTAGTTGTCATCACCATTTGACGTTTATGGATGGGTTATTTCTCATCACCATTTGACTTCTATGGGTAGCTTAGTTGTCATCACCATTTGACGTGTATGGGTGGCTTAGTTGTCATCACCATTAGACGTGTATTGGTGGGTTGGTTCTCATAACCATTTGACGTGTGTGGGTGGTTTAATTCTCATCACCATTTAAAGTGTATGGGTGGGTTAGTTTCATCACCATTTGACGTGTATGGGTGGGTTAGTTGTCATCATCATTTGACGTGTGTGGGTGGGTTAGTTCTCACCACCATTTAACGTGTATGAGTGGGTTAGTTCTCATCACCATTTGACGCTTATGGGTGGGTTAATTCTCATTTTCTTTTGACGTTTATGGGTGGGTTAGTTGTCATCACCATTTGACGTTTATGGGTGGGTTAACTCTCATCACCATTTGACGTGTATGGGTCGGTTAGTTATAAGCATCATTTGACGTGTATGGGTGGGTTAGTTGTCATCACCATTTGACGTTTATGGATGGGTTATTTCTCATCACCATTTGACTTGTATGGGTAGCTTAGTTGTCATCACCATTTGACGTGTATGGGTGGCTTAGTTGTCATCACCATTAGACGTGTATTGGTGGGTTGGTTCTCATAACCATTTGACGTGTGTGGGTGGTTTAATTCTCATCACCATTTAAAGTGTATGGGTGGGTTAGTTTCATCACCATTTGACGTGTATGGGTGGGTTAGTTGTCATCATCATTTGACGTGTGTGGGTGGGTTAGTTCTCACCACCATTTAACGTGTATGAGTGGGTTAGTTCTCATCACCATTTGACGCTTATGGGTGGGTTAATTCTCATTACCTTTTGACGTTTATGGGTGGGTTAGTTGTCATCACCATTTGACGTTTATGGATTGGTTAACTCTCATCACCATTTGACGTGTATGGGTGGGTTAGTTATCATCATTATTTGACGTGTATGGGTGGGTTAGTTGTCATCACCATTTGACGTTTATGGATGAGTTATTTTTCATCACCATTTGACTTGTATGGGTGGGTTAGTTGTCATCACCATTTGACGTGTATGGGTGGCTTAGTTGTCATCACCATTAGACGTGTATTGGTGGGTTGGTTCTCATCACCATTTGACGTGTGTGGGTGGTTTAATTCTCATCCCCATTTAAAGTGTATGGGTGGGTTAGTTTCATCACCATTTGACGTGTATGGGTGGGTTAGTTGTCATCATCATTTGACGTGTGTGGGTGGGTTAGTTCTCACCACCATTTGACGTGTATGAGTGGGTTAGTTCTCATCACCATTTGACGCTTATGGGTGGGTTAATTCTCATTACCTTTTGACGTTTATGGGTGGGTTAGTTGTCATCACCATTTGACGTTTATGGATTGGTTAACTCTCATCACCATTTGACGTGTATGGGTGGGTTAGTTATCATCATCATTTGACGTGTATGGGTGGGTTAGTTGTCATCACCATTTGACGTTTATGGATGGGTTATTTCTCATCACCATTTGACTTGTATGGGTGGGTTAGTTGTCATCACCATTTGACGTGTGTGGGTGGGTTAATTCTCATCACCATTTAAAGTGTATGGGTGGGTTAATTTCATCACCATTTGACGTGTATGGGTGGGTTAGTTGTCATCACCATTTGACGTGTATGGTTGGGTGGTTGGTCATCACCACCTTATGTTTTTGGATGGGTGAAAGAATTATTATGAATCTTCATTAGTTGATAGGTGGTGTATGTATTTGTACGTGTATGAGTGATTAAGACGGTAATTACTACTAAAATTGTATGGGTAGGTTAGTTGTCATCACCTCTCTACATGTATGTGTGGATTGGGTATCATCACACTGAACGTGTATGGGTAGGTGTTTGGTCCCCATCACCATATGTTTTAGGGTGGACAGAAGAAATATTTTTACTAATTTTATGAGATCGGTGGTAATCTCGTCTGTGTGTGTAAGGGTGGGTGGAGAGGAATCAAAGTAAACGACTGATGCCTTCTTATTTTACTCCATTGTTGCTCTTTTGACGAAGAGTTCGTGTATATTTACTCTCACCTCTTCTCCACGATCCCTATTAAAATACCAAAGAGCTCCTCTTTAAAGGGGATTTGTATGGATTAGTAGGGTAAATATCACAAACTTAGATCCACATGACTTCAAATTGGCTTTCTATGATGGTTATTTATAATTCGATTTCGTAAAAAAAATCAGTATGTAAAGTTTTACAGAGAGATATTTGTAATCATTAAGCTTACTGTTTTATTAACAAGTTAATTTTATAATTCACATAATAATGTAATTTCATAGCTATTTTATCAGCTCCTAATGATGAGCTTTATTGATGGTTCAAATCTGGGTTTCAATAACAAGTTATATTTTACAAGTGTTAAATCCTTTTTTTTATATTGATGATTAAATGATGTTAAAAATGATGACGCTTTTTAAGTTGTATGTTAGTATTTACAGCGTTGTATTGTGTAATATAAATAGTATATCAATAAATATTTTTCTGATTCTCGATAAATTGTATAATATTTACTAAATTAACTTCGGCATTGAAGTGTGTTATAGTTGATAGAGTGTGAAGAGAGGGTTGAGGCAGGTCTTCCAATCTCGTAGACGATCTCGCCCGACCGGAAATGAAAGATTACCTTACGAAGTCGGTCTTTTGTCACTGTCATGGAAGTATCATGTGACATTATCTTAATGTGTGTCACTGTTCTCACCATGAAACTGATCTTCTCGTATGGCTTCTTCCATAGAGATAAAAGAAACATATTTTCTTGTGGTGGAAGTGAACGCCTCAGTCACCAGTGAATAGTCAATGTAAATATTTTCTTGTGGTGGAAGTGAACGCCTCAGTCACCAGTGAATAGTCAATGCAAATATTTTCTTGTGGTGGAAGTGAACGCCTCAGTCACCAGTGAATAGTCAATGTAAATATTTTCTTGTGGTGGAAGTGAACGCCTCAGTCACCAGTGAATAGTCAATGTAAATATTTTCTTGTGGTGGAAGTGAACGCCTCAGTCACCAGTGAATAGTCAATGTAAATATTTTCTTGTGGTGGAAGTAAACGCCTCACTCACCAGTGAATAGTCAATGTAAATATTTTCTTGTGGTGGAAGTGAACGCCTCAGTCACCAGTGAATAGTCAATGTAAATATTTTAAACCTATAGCATTAATTACTACGTTAATCCTTAAGGATTTTGAGGGAAAATATTGAAGGGACTGACAATGTGTTGGCCCTCTCTTCTGCATGGTGATCTAAACAACTAAATACTCATATCCTCAAAATATATAACTCGACACCGATTCAACTCTATGTTGTATGCAACCTGTGTTTCTTTCTTTTATTTCTTCTCTGTGTCTCCTCTAGTTTCTTAAGATTCGGACTTGAGACCTGACAACACCAAACAATGCTATATGGTTTATGTTTATTTTTTAAATCAATGTTACTGTGTTGAAATATGACCATTTTAGTAGAAAGACGTACGCATGTAATTTCAAACCCTTGAATCTTGTTGGCACTGAAGATATAATTGAGCTTTCATAAAAAAAAAACCAAAAAGAAATACAAAAAAAAAACATAAACTAAAATGAGTTGTATTATTGATTCGGGTTAAGGTTTTATTCTCCCACTCTTAAATTTACAGATTAAAAAAAATCATGTTAGAAAAAAATTGTTTTTCCCAACATAACTAGAAGTAACGTTTTCACACTTTTTTGGGAGACAATACCGACTGGATTAACCTTACATGTTTTGCTAACCTCATTATGTACTGTAACTAAAAAAAATTATTAAATACTGTTTAGAGTGAGTATTAAAAGTTCACAGTTACAAGACATATTATAGAATTTGACCGTTATTAAAACTAAAACTGAGTAACGTAATTAAATAGCATTTTGGTTTTAAAAATACTAGTCATATTGCATTATAAAAGTTAAATACAATTTGTTAACTTTTTTGTTCCAGACTATATATAAAATGACTGAGCGTAGAATCTATATAGTATTCCGTCATATTTGTGAAATATATTATGGGCTGAGGTGTATTATTGGTCCATAATAATAATTATACAACTTCTTATTTACCATAATTATTTACATACATAGAATGAGTCACGAACTTAATTATATGCATGACATAAAATGTTCATTGCGTATTTTGTCACAAAAAAGTAATAGTAAACATAATATTACTGTAATTAGAAACATTGTGTCGTGCACAACTCCCCAGTAATTAGAAACATTGTGTCGTGCACAACTCCCCAGTAATTAGAAACATTGTGTCGTGCACAACTCCCCAGTAATTAGACATATTGATATAAAACATATATAGTAACACCTGTGGCCTGTTATGGTCAACTATAACATTTGACAAATACAGAAAACTCAAATTACAACCAATACTAAACGTGATAGAGTATTATTTTAAATGTCATGGCCAAATTAAAAAGAAGCACACAAAAATCGACTATCTATATAATATGTAAAACCTTCATAAGTATCTCTAACAATTAAAATCTATATACTCAATACTTAAAAATGTACTATTTTCTCTTCCATTAAATTTTATATTAGAAAATTAAATTCTCGTGCATTTTCTTTTTCATGGTTCATAGGCTAATATAGTACAGATAAATTCATAAAGAAAAGAAAATTTGTAAGTTATACGTAGCCAAGTATAGGTAATTTTTAAAGTATTAATAAAAAATATTGGAATGTCATATTTACTTGATAGTTAAATACTTATTTTTAGTTATGAACGTCATCTTTGAATCCAAATAATTATGACAAATTATGGTGTTTCTTTTGAAAAATAGGAGGAGACAGGAATTAAAAGAATCGTTGAATTTCCCTAATGAAGCTTCATTCATCTAACGTTTCCGCTCTTCACAAAAAAGGACTTTTTGTGTAAAAGCAGATGTTAATAAAATGAACTCAGAGTCCATCCTAAAGGCTCTAACGAGATACTTCCTGACATTAAACACATGTAATTGGAACGGACGGTTTCTGGCTTTCACTTTATTGACACTGACTATACATTACATAGCCAACATCAAATGTCCTGTGAGTTGCTTGTTAAAAAGATATTTAATATGGTTTTAATCAACGTATATCATATCAAACAATACGATAAAATGAAATTTTAAATTTTAGACCTTTCGATTACAAATAATTTTCAATCACTTACAACAAACAATACATTTTAAAGTTACATTATGTTGAAATAAATATAGAAATTAAACGTATGTTGTATTAAAATAGACTTCATTGTGCCTAAATTATATTTTAAACATCAAAAATCATTTCCTTGACTGGTTTTGGTTAATTTTTAAGTATTTTTCTAATTATTTATTCATATTTATTACGTGTTTTTTTTTTTTTTTTTTTTTTTTTTTTTTTTTTTTTACTTGGTATAAACTTATGACAAAATGCATGCGTGCTTTTTTCCAATTTCCCCAACAATATTATATTTTGGATGTTGATATACAAGGGGAAACTATTGATCTTAATGTAATTTAGGTACTGGTTTTGTGGCAGCTTTCTAAAACTTGGATTTGATATGTTAGAAAAATACTATCTCAAGTGATCTACACATCTCATAAAAACTGTCGATTTATTTTTTTCAAATTCAAAATTACTGTGTAATTTTAGTAAGTTTTAATGTTCTTATTTACTAATTACTGATTACAAAAGAACTCAATATAAAGTAATATATTATTGCAGAAAAAAATTTAATTTTAGCTATTAAAATTCGTTGTGTGATTATAAGTAAGAAACGGAACAGCATGTATGTTTTATTAATGAAACTAATTAAAATTGTTATAAGGTAAATCAATAAAAATTATACTCAGTTTTCCTAGAAATTTTTAGGACATTAAGTATTAGCCAGACTAACTTTATTAAAACTGTCGTTAAAAAAGCTCAGTCTAAGATATCAGAGTTAAATCTAGAAGAATCACTTGACATAATTATTTGAAAAAGAACCTTAGTGTTCAAGTTAGAATAAGTTCCTCCATTTTTTGACTGAAAATCTGTGGTAAATAGGCAATGAAGAAAACTGGAGTGTAATACTGGAACTCCAGAGAAGTAAAATAATATTCGCCACTGCTTGTGGAGAAGTAGACTGAACATTTAATATTTCGACCACTCTAGACACTCCAGAAATGGAATACACCAATTCCACTCTAGAAATGAGATTAAAAGAAAGGGTGGAAGATTTATCTTGCAGTCACTGATAAAGTTGTTAAGATGCCAAACCCAGGGATAAGAAATCGGCTGATCTCCCATTTCAAACTGCAATGGGCAGTTTTACCAGTCATAGACTTAAGAAATCGATAATATCACATTACCTAATAAAGATCATAACGGTAATTCCTCCCAAATTAGAGAACGTTATATGCCTTCATAATCAACGATATCACTATAAAAAAGTTCAGAATTAAATATGTAATTACGAACCTTTGCTTTGATGTTTCAGATTTATAGAATATTTCATAAAATTAATTTCTTGTTTTTTATCTAAAATAAAATTTTAGTTCCGATAAACGTGAAAAACAACTAAAACAAACTGTAAATATCACTTGTTATCATTACCCTTTGATAACTCATAAAATTAAAATGATATGACCTAGATGAACAGATGTGATTTTCAGAGTCGGTGTAAGAGCAGGGCTAAGGTGTTGAAACCACAAATATATCACCCCTTATCAGGGATTACTGAGGGGAGGAATGTTTTATTACAGTGTTGGCTATCGATTTAAACGAGTTACTTCACCAGCAACGTTACAAAAGTAATGTATATTTTACTAAAACATAATAATCGTTGAGCTCATTTATTGAACGCAGCATCACCATTTTCTGTGTGCATGAATTTTTTTAAGTACACTAACAAAACGCAAAATCAACTGAAACTCTTTTCAGGTAGTAGAATTTACTTAACTGTAAGTAATAAAATTTTTCTTGTTGAAAACTAATTTTCGGCATATTATGGAAACAATTATATTTTTTTGATTTTAGCCAATATACACATAAATAAATTAGCCTACTGGTTTTAATCAGGAGCAGGATCAGGATCGTGAAGGGAGCTATGGCTGTTATAGACACTAGGCCCTCTTCAGCCTAGGATAGGTAGATGGAGGGTAATAGGGCCGTAACCTATCATGACTGTACGAGGCAAGCAGGCAGCTCGGGTCTCCGGAAAGAAGGTCCCAAGGAAACATGGCCTCTGATACAAACAAACAAAGGAAGAAACATGGAAAATTAAAATTATTAGAGAGCTTACTGAGAGAGAAAACTGAGGTTTTAATCATAAAGAAATTACAGTGATAAATAATAGTTTTAATGGTTTTCATTAAAAGCGTATAAATAACTAACATTCAGTAATTGTAGAACTTATACTTTTTTATTTCACACAAAGAAAGGAAAGTAGACCTTAACTTTTATCATTACTATGACAAATATACTGTTCAAACCGCTAAGATAACACTAGGAATCTAAAGGCACTATAGTAGCCATGCAATTTTACCACTAGCGGGCCAATACAGGCTGTTCTATTTTAACAGTTCAAAAGTACGGTTCATGAGTTTATTATAATAAGTTATAATGAGCACTGTATGATTAGTACAGGCCCATTATATTGGACCATAAGTTGATATTATAGGTTTTTAATTTAACATCTATAACTGTACAACAATTAGAAAACACTAAATCTTTTACAAAAACCAACTTATTTTCCACAACAACAATTTACTATACCATAAATGACCCTTCTATTTTTACGGTGTAACCATAATTATGGACAGAGTTTTTGAATTAGAAAACCAGGTTTTTGGTGTTTTTCTTGGAGTGAAACGGTCCCCTTATGTGTTGAACACACGTCCTCTCAATGGTTGATATCAGCGTGTATACCACTATAGAAGTCCGGGCTGCCAATCTTGGGTGGTAGTCACTGTTGTATAGGGGAGATAACTGAGTATCAGGTTTGTCAATTAGCTGAAAATCAGACTAATACTACGTGGTTCGGATTACACGTAAGGCCGTAGGTCCCTCTGGCCATTGACTGTAAATAATCATGGGTGTGAGGTGGAATTGGTGGAAAGATTTTTGTGAGAAAGAGAGATAATGACCCAGTAATATTAGGTTAATTTATTACCTTACATGTAAATTAATTTTAACGTCAAAATATTATTACTTATAAATGGGCCTTTCCGATGAAAAGTTGAACTCAGTTAGTAACCAGACTACACAGGTCATCCGCACTCACGTAATCATCATATTAGCATTAAAAATACGCACAAAATTGTTTCGGCATCTCGTTTGTAAGAATATAAGAAATTTAGGTACATTTTAAGCATTTATTGAAGATAAAATAAAAACAAATAAAAAATAATTCAATATATGGGATGAGTAAAATTTGGTTTAAATATTGACTTTGTATGGTTGCAGTTAAATCTACTTTTAAAATTCTCCCTAAAAAAATAAAAATGATGTATCATTACTTATATGTTACACAATTAATACATAATACAAGGTAACATATTATGTAATAAGATAATAAGTGTGTGCTCTGTTCATAAATGAAATGCGTAGCTCTTTAATCTAGAGGAATGTTGGGATATTACTTTTCTCATATTAAGACATAAGAGGCAACATAGTTGAACTTGGCGAGCAGTTGTAACTTTAACAGAGAATGTTCTGTGTTCAGCAACCCTTGTTCTTGTCGTGAAACTGCCACTCAGTACGTCTATACTGTTTGCAGACTAGTTCTTCCACTCTAACCATTTTGTAAGTTATGAAGTAGCAATGTGTTCCTATTTACAACACATGAAACGTTAATGATGACTTTTTATTATTTTAGAATTTTATGGCCTGTAGTTTGAATATATAAGCAACATTGTAATATAGTGTAAGTTTTTTTAAATATGTTATATACACTTAAATTCGTACATAAAAAGTTCACAGGGTTTCCCAAGTATTTTGATATTATATTATGCATTTCATAATATATATTTATATCTCTTTGGAAAATTGTTCTTGAATATATTAACTGAAAAACCTTATGGAAGAGAAGTTTCTATCTTTAAGTAAAAAATTATCTGCATAGACTACTAATAAAAGTAAAATAATAAAAAACATAACATTTGTGAATTGTTATTGTTGTTGTTGTTGTTGTTGTTGTGTGTGTGTGTGTGTGTGTGTGTGTGTGTGTGTGTGTGTGTGTGTGCGCACGTGCGCATGCGCGTGCCTGAGTGCGTGCGTGCGTGCGTGCGTGCGTGTGTGCGTGTGTGTGTGTGTGTGTGTGTGTGTGTGTGTGTGTGTGTGTGTGTGTGTGTGTGTGTGTGTGTGTGTGTGTGTGTGTGTGTGTGTGTGTGTGTGTGTGTGTGTGTGTGTGTGTGTGTGTTTGCGCGTGCGTGTGCGTGTGTGTGCGTAAATTTAACAAGAATAACTTTAAATGTTTTAAAAATGTACGATGTTAAAAGTATATATTTTATGGCGATTTACAGCAAGTAACCATCCTTTCTTATCAATAGTTAGGAGGTGCACATGACAACTCATGGTCTAAACTGATGCAGCTAAACATACCTTAGTGTTAAAAACAAAATTATAAATATCATACTATAGCATATGTATGTCAGAAGATAGTATACTATACATTACATCTTGTTAATAAGTTACAACCTGTTATTTACTTTTATTTTTAATCTGTGCTAAACATTTTAAAGAACTAAGCACTCCCTGTTTTACTAGCCCTTGTAAAGCTTTGACAATCCAAGCAGAAACCATAATACCCATAAACGTAACTCTGTTGACGACAAAAGGGAGCACATTTTAAAAGGACAAAAGTGCAGATTCCTTAAATATCCTTTAATATTTGTTACCACTTTAGTTCAAAGGTTAGTGGTACATTTTATTGAAGACTATTATACCTTCGTTGCAAGCGAAGAGTTAGTACGTTAAAATATGAAAAGATGTTTCAAAAGACCTGTTTGTGGTCTTAAATGAATTTTAATAACTAATTTGGTACGACAAATTAATTTAATATTTATGTACGCCTAGAGTGAAAGACGTGGGGGTGGAGCTTAAAATTGATTTTTATTACTTATGAACGTTTTTTACAATAGTCTACCAGAGAGAAATACTTTTATATGATTTGCAATATGTTTTTTAAATTAACTTAAATTAGGCTTTTCGAAATATATGTTTCAAGGTAAAAAAAAAATAGTGTTTTCAAGAAATGTATAACGTATTCTTAATAATAAGAAATTAAATAGTTTAGTTATTATTTTTGATAATTAGTTATAAAAATATACTAAAATTCATATATTGTTTAACAAAATTACACAAGAAGACGCTTTTAAAAGTATTCTTGTAACTGCAGTGTCTTTGATCATAATTTCAGCATTGAATATTACAATATACTTTCAAATTTTGAGTGTCTTTTCTCTTTTCCTGGGAAAAGCTTACTTCTGGAATAATCCACTTTCTTAAAGATGGAATGGACACTTTATATTCTGAGAGGTGTGTAATTCCTTTTTCATTTATCCTGTGTCACCCTTCCAGATCACGAACCAGGTTTATTCCTCATTCACCCTTAGGTATTTCCGTCCAAGTACCATCATTTAAGTACTCCACAAGCATATAAATCTGTTGAGAAATATCTATTATTATGTTTTGCCAAATATTGATAGCTAATTAATCGAATAACCAATAAACTCAGCTTTAATCAATTGCTCACCTGTACTTATAATGTTTATGAAAAACATATCTTTGCTATCTATACGTGTTCATTCTGCATTTTAACTTATTTTCAGATATTATTATTGACGTTACCCAGAAATTTACAATAAATTTCAATTAACAATGTATAATAATTATTGTCCACAAATTATCTTTTAACTTAAAGGAAATAAACCAGTTTTTAGCCTCAGCATCAGTACAAATAAATACATTGGTGACCGGTAGATTAGATTATGTTTTATAGTTCTTATAATTAATACCAAGTTAGCATTATTTAATTAAGTAATCATAATGATTATTTTATGTTGATACACTTTTTGTTACCTACTAATAAACACATATCATAATCCATATTGTATTGTTTTTATTGAAAAAGTAAAAAAATTTGTTTCTTTTAGCAACAGCTAGAAATAAGTAAAAAATAGTTATTTTTATGGAGTAAACGAAATTTTTGTGTTTACCAAGTATAGTGCTACATTGAAAACCATACTATCGTAAATCGTATGTATGTATTTTGTCATCTAGTTTCAACCATATAAAATGTTCTGTCCAATATTTTGGGAGTAAGTGTAACAACCGGAGCATCTGTACATTTCTCCAAACGCTTCATTCGTTATTGACGCAATAACAGACGTAATAATTACGGTCACTGCTATTTCAGAAGAACAAATAACAGGAGTAGATACACCGGTCACCGGAACGAGAGTTATTAGATAAATTGACAGTAAAAAGCACTAAAATTAAATATGTACACGTAAACATGATCCATGAATAAAAATGGAACCCCACGTTCTCTCTGTGAAAACTTCATAGCTGTGTTACTCCTTTTAAAATAAATTCTTGGATTCTCGTTAGAAAATAATAAATGTTATTAATACATTTATATAATAATATATATATATATATATATATATATATATATATATATATATATATATATATATATATATATATATATAAACATGTTAAAAAGAAATAAACCATTTCACTAAATGTCTTTTGGATCTCAGTGAAAGAATGTTTTAAGCTTTGTATGATATTTCGTATTTGATCCCTACTACTTAGATGTTTAAGGGATTCAGCATTTTCTATAAGGGTACCAAAAGATGGATGGTATCAGTGAGTGACCTACATTTCTCTCACCCTCCGTCTCTCCTTATTGGTATTATGTCACTTCGTTTACATAACAAATTTCTGAACTAATAAAACTCGATCAAACTTTAAGCTTACAAAAGGAAAGTAAAGATTTTAGGTCATTAATTGTGAGAATATGGAAGTGTCAGAAATCAGCCCCTCTTTGGTATTATATTTTTACATCTCATAAAATGTTTTCAATTTAACATTCTACTTACATAATTTATTAGTCTTAGCCTTTATAGTTAGTAAACAAAAATATATTTATTTGTTTACTTTAGATGTAATTGTGTACTTTGGTTTGTCAATTAATTAATTAAATATGCAGTAAGGTGATTTCTCAATTAAGTAACAAATTTAAATTACATTACCAGTAACAGGACAAGTTTATTTTACGAACATAATCGTTATTTGATATTTATAAAAATATACCACTTTACTATCATAATACAATCAAAATTAATTATTGTAAATTTTAATGCAATATAAAGGATTATATTTTTAAAATTTAATTGTAACAACTGCCTTCACCTACACGCTCTTACACAAACAGTAGTATTTACCCATCCACGTACATTTACTTGCATAATGGTATTGAATGATACACGAAAGAATCGCAGTGCCCCCCCACCCTGCCAACGGATACTCAAGACTCACGGTTCTCACTATCCACCTTACGCTCACACAAGACTCAAGATGGGGTTTTCCTCAAATTTATAAACAATTTCCATGTCAACTTTAATTAAAAATACCAATATTGTAATACATAGTATTATTAGATTAGCATATTCCAAATTACAAAAATATCACGTAAGTGTGTTTTCTTTAAACATAAATAGTAAAATGTAATATGGTTACTGCAAGCTAATATAGGTCCTAATATAAAATTATTGGTAATTATGCACTTTCTTGCTACCTCTGAAAAAATAAGATTTCATGTTGAAAAAGTGGTGAAATATAAGTTTATATCTCTTGAGGAGTTTCATTTCATCCGCGAAAAACTCGTTTTTTACCGAAAAATCGAAAAACTAGTTTTTTACCTGATAGTGAAAAAAAACAACTTTTTAAAAAATCGTTATTTTTTGACAACTTTTTTTCATTTCTCGTGTTTTTTATGCTGAACACAAATATATAACTTGTTTTGTAGTAAAATTATTTTTTTAGCTAAAAATGCATTTTTTACTGACATAACCAAATATAACCTAACTTATCCTAATCGTCTATTTTCTTTAAAAAATTCGCAATTTTCGTTAAATTCAAGTGTTTGGCCTCCGTGATGGCCTACCAGCCGTCACTCCGGCAAGAATATAGGTGAATTCGTTTTTTGTGATTAATAGTTGTTGTATACAACGATCGCGTAATGGCCGCTAATTGCGATTCGCCACGATAGTAGTTTTTCTGTTATATCTCGAGATATATTTGTAGTAGACCAAAATAGTTTTCAAATTTATATTTAGCACAAAAACACATCACAATAAAAAAGATGATTAAAATACCATTTAAATTAACGAAAATATGACAAAAATACTAAAAGTTGTGTCACTGGTTTTTTAGAATTTTTTCGGTAAAATACGTCATTTCCGCGGAATAAAAAGCATATCTCATGAAAACACAGCCAACTCTAGACCCATTTCAAGCAAAATGTTCTAAATGTGTTTAGTGGCAAGAAACTTCATAAATACCAAATTCTTTATCGTCTATTATAAATATACATTAGTCCTATGTATATAATTCTAAAAAGGTGCAAGTTTGTAACATTTATTGAGTTACAGATTATTTCAAATTTATCAAATTTTATTACACTTTTCTTTTATTACAAAATACTAAATTTATTAAACTTATATATCTAAAATACTCTGTTTTAAACCGCCATATTGTTTTTACCCTCCTCTCAATATGGCAGATGATTCTTATATAAAGTTTTAGTATACTTAAGCAGTAAATAAAGGAATAATAAGTTAGCTTTTGAAATACCATAGTTTACATAAATTTACTGTGTTTAATATATCAATTACTACAGATTTATACAGGGTGGACAAAATTATGGAAATGCTTTCAAAACTTTTGTATGACTTCACGTGTAAAAGTGATATATTGTACATGATCATGGTTACAAATACCATACTTTTTGACGTCATTAGTGACATTTCATATTTTCAGGTCCCACGAAGAGTTGAACGAAAATCTTCAATGTAAGCCTAGGTCGAGTTTGGTATCAAATTAAAGGTCTATTCAAGTCAAATTAACTGCCACAAACCAGACTTTAAAAGGTTTATCCTCCCTAGAGTAGCGGTCATTTTATTTTTTTTAATTCAAAGTAACTAATTTTAAAAATATTATTTCTTCGCTATTAAACGTATCTACGTAGATTATTCTGATCTAAAATTATACTTTATGGAACACAATTATTAAAAAAAATTAAATTTATATGGAAAAAATCTATGGATTTTCATAAAAATCTATGGACAAAATTAGCGTTTCATATTTGTTTCCACCCTGTATAGATTTATTTGTAATGAATTATGAATATTGTGATTTTCGTGTGTTGGCTCTAAATCTTATTTGTAATATTTTTGTCTACTTACGAAAATGAAAAAAAAAATAACACGCTTATTCCAAATTAAAGTTTAGTATTTTAGTATTCAAACCATTTTTTTGCTTGAACTCATTTTCTTTAAAAAATACATTTGAATAAAAATTTGATACGCTAAACGTTCTGCAATCAAAAAAGCATTTAATTATTTCGTTGTTTTTTAGGCAAATTGTATTTTTTTACATTTTAATTACTATTTATATTGTGTGAGTCATTAAAATATGCAAATCATGACACTGTTCTTAGTACAGAGTACACACGCGAGGTAAATGTTACATAAACCAAATGTAAATTTGTGTTTATTAAAGGAAGAATGATCAGCCAACATTACAGTAATGTACGTAAATACGTTTTGCTTACTTTAAGAACCGTAGAATGAACAAACATATGATAAATATCACGCATATAAAAGAGTTTAACTGGATCATATGTAGTTTTCAATATAGTTGAAATAAATGTTGTTTTTTTTTAAATATAACAGCTGGTTGAATGGAAAAAAAGGATGAGAACATGAGCTGACTTAATCCCTAATAATATTTTTGTTAAAAACTATATGAAAATAAATATACTAAATAAATTACGGAAATTATTTCTTATACAATAATACATCTTATACTGAGGGTGTCGTCCTCCATATAATATTTCAACATAGAGTAAGAATATTCAATATTGAAGTTCGACTATGAGTTTTCCAATGTTTTGTAGTTATTTTCTATTAAATATTGTATGTAGCTAAACTAATTCCACTATGAAAATATTTTACCCTTAATTTTTAAGTTGTCCAATTTATTATTTAATTTGTTGTGCTTGATCCTAGTTTATTTACTAAGTTAAATCATAAGTCGAGTTTAAAATTTCTTTAGTTTTTTAGAGGGATTTCCTATGAAGGGTTAACCCTTGATATAGTTTTATAGTTTTTTCTGAACTTTTAAATTACTTGTGCGAATAAGTTAACTATCATTGGGCCTCATTTAAATAGAACGTGAAATTATCTTAATTGTGTCGATAATCTTTTACTTTATATCTCATATTATAATAATAAGGAAAAAATAAACTTATTTAATATTAGCTGAACTGTGGAACATATTTCTGTGGGAAAAGTATCAAATATTACTTATGACTTTTTTGTTGGTAATAACACATATACACTTTATTATGTTTCTAATACTTTATTAGTAATACTATTATATTTGTGGTAAAATAAATATATATACTTATAATCTTGTAAGCAGTTTGTTTATACTTTATTAGTAATACTATTATATTTGTGGTAAAATAAATATATATACTTATAATCTTGTAAACAGTTTGTTTATCATCGAGCACTATTCATAACTAAAAGTTTATCACTGTAACATAAATATTCAAACAGCAAGTTTAGAACAAATAATTCTCATTTAAAAGTAAAAAAATATATAATAATACATAAATAAAGTAATACGTGTAAACAATACTAAAATGTGTATTGATATGTTATTCTTGGCTGATTTTTGACGTTAAACAACTCTTGGTAAAGACGGTATAAATTGGGTCTTTACAGTGGTTTAAGGGTAAAATAGCTTTTAAATACAACGTTTTTCATTTTTTAAAAGTCAAAGTCAAAAATTCTTTATTTACAATTTCATTAAGAAATGTAATGGTGTCAAAATTACATAGTAGGTATTTTTCTTGGTCTTGCTTTACATTGCTTATGAGTTTTTCGTTGTAGTGAAGAATTCTTCCAGTGTGTAAAGTGGTCGATCCATCAGCCAGTCATGCAGTTGTTTCTTAAGTTTCGTAGAGCAGAGATTCTTCATCGATTCAGTTAGTGCATTATATAGTTTGCGTCCCATATATGATGACTTCTTGCTGTATTGTGTGGAGTGGTGAATTGGATGGATGTAGTCTTTGGCTCGTCTTGTATTATAACGGTGAACATTTTCTCCTCGGTTGTAATCCTGTTGGTATGTGTAGGTAATCACAGTGTGTATGTATAGACAGATCACTGTTAGGATTCCTAAAGTTTTAAAAGATTCTCTGTTGGTGTGATATGTGCAAGTGTTCTGATAGCTTTCTTTTGCAGGATTAAAATTCTGTCCAAGTTTCGCTTGGTTGTACCGCCCCATACTGACAATCCGTATCTGATGTGTGATTCCACAAGTGCATAGTAGGCTGTTTTTGCCATATCTAGCCCTCCAATCCACATCAGTCTTCTCACCACATAAATGCCTGACCCTATCTTCTTACTTAGGTTATTAGTGTGGTTGGTCCAGGATAGATCTGATTCTATAGTGATTCCCAGTAGTTTGGTTTCACTTTCAACCCGGAGATCAGGAATTTCTGGGATCTCATCTTGTCGTTGACTAAAGTTGATGTAGATTGTTTTTTGTGGGTTTATTGCCAGGTCATTTTGGAGACAATACTGAAGAGTTTTATTTGTTGATGAGATGATTTCTGACTGAAGGTCTTCTGGGGTTTTTGTATGGTGTATGAGTGTGGTATCCTCTGCATACATTATTGTCTCTGCATTGGTATCATTTATGAAAGATGGGAAGTCATTTGTGAATAGGACAAAGAGAAAGGGTCCCAGGACTGAGCCCTGTGGCACTCCTCTTGATGATGGTCGAGCACTGGATCTGAAGAGGTTTTTCCGTTGGCTGTATTTTGTATTTCTACAAACTGTTTGCGCCCTTCAAGATAGCTTGCTATCCAGTCCCCAGATTTCCCTCTGATGCCCAGGGTTTCCAACTTAATCAAAATTTGGTCATGTCCGAGGTATTATTATTATTATAAAGACTAATAATACTAATAATATTGTTCATACGTACAAATTAAAATAATAAAACCTAGGTCACTAATTTAATTGTATCTCTTGGTTATGCGTAAACTGTATACAAAAAAAGTACATAATTATTTTTTTCTTAATTAGCGTATCATTTATGGTAGAAACACAGAAGGAGTAAATTACACATAACAAAATGTATTACAACAATAAAAAGTGTACAAATTATATTATGGGGCTCGATTTAAGTAAACCACGTCCATCATTCTCAGACCAGTTGTTATCACAAAGGAATGATACAGGTGTTAAACTACGCCACTATTATAAACTTATCGCGGTCGGGAAACTCATTACGATCGTCAAAATGGTGACTGTTGAAATGAAATTGACCAATTAATATTTGTTAATACTTTCTATCTTCTTACTTGCTGGAAATACGCATTGCAAAATAATCTTCTTCTTAGCAAATAAGACGATAGAGGGCAAAAACCAATAATAACTAACACATCACATTTTAACAGTCACCATTTAGGTACTTATTTAAAAAAATGTAAAGAGTTAGTTGACCCTGGCAAGTGATAGAATAAAATAGTGTAGTTGAACATCTTTTCCATTCCTCTGTCTATCTCTCTGGTCTGAGGATGGTAAACTTAACTCACCAAATTCGCTTACAATATATTTTGCACATTCACTGTAATAACCTTTGTTGGGTGCAGTTCTTTAATTTCTATCGTTATTAAAAAATAAATAAATAAATTAATACGTGTAAACAAAACTGGACGTTTTATTGTTGAAGACTTCTTGTCTAAACTATGACAAGCTGCTCTCAGAGTCGAAAGGAAATTGGTCGTAGAGATGCTTCTCTCAAGGATTATGTCTTAGCGCAGATAATTCCCCGTAAACTCCTTGTTGGGTCTTATCTGTTGACAAAATGGCTTGTTACGGTTTACAGTTTGTCTTTGGATTAACGTTAGGAAATTGAAAAAATTTAAACAACAAGTTAAAATTATAATTAAGGAAGCTTTATAAGTTTTATTATTCAGTAACAGGCTTATTTTTAACATTAAGTACTAATAATTTGAAATTAAAAAAACGTTATTAGCGTGTCCAATATTAGATTGAAACTAATAAGGACAATAATGGAGCACGTTTTATATCTCAACAAATGTTCATATGAATTTAAATAACACTGGATTGAGGTTTTTAGAAAAACTATGTACAAACATTATATTTATAATCTTACCGATATCTAAATAATTGTAGTAATAATAAAAGACACACACTGTGGTTCATGATGTAAAACGATTCTGCAAATGAATGATTGAAATGAAGGGATGCTTGTTTTTTGGAAATATTATCATGTGGTATTCCTCAAATGGTTCAGGAACTTCTCCGTGAAAATCTCTTATTAAATAAATATTTACCCCGCCACAAAATGAGCAGTTATAAACCTTTTTCCTGTTTTTTTACAATATTAGAAGTTGATCCTTTGATTATTTTCTTTTGCTCCACAAAAATCCCTCTGTATTGGACATATTAATTTTGGCAGTTTAAAATATTCTTCTTTCACTGAACATACTTCTATTTTTATTTCAAAAAATGTCGTCTATTTCTTCAAATATGTCTTTGAAAAATAGGTGTTACTATTTTTGAAAATTTTTATTTTGATTTTACATTTGCCCGAATAATTTGTATATAATTACTAAGTAAAAGAGTAGTTTTAGATCATATAGTCATATAAATGTTATCATTATTATTGCTAAATCATTATTTTTACTATTCCAACATTTTGTTTCTCATAAATCAATATATTACAATTATCTGTTTTTGATACTGCCTTTTTAAAATAGTTGTTTTGTGGCTATTTCATTGTGCCACTTAGTCACCAATTTGTATTTCATGCATTTAATAGTGTCTTTACTTGTAGTTAAGCTTTTTGACCATAAGAAATAATAAATTTAATATGTCACTTCATTTTGTATATTTGAAAATGGAGTCAGCAATAGGGAATAAATAAATAAATGTTTTTTTAGTAAATTAGTGTGAAAAAGGTAAGCTAAGTATCCGTGACGAAATAATTTTCAATTTCACAAGAAAATTTGAGGAAAAACCAACAATATTTTATACACGCCAACAATTATGGTTTCCCTATTTTATAAAATAATGGATAAAAACACAACGAAATAAGTAACCCTAAATACATAGGAGCGGCCGTAGATAAGGGCTAAGGCGCTGGCTTGCCACGCTATCGGTCCGGGTTCGATTCCCGATTTGACCACTAGTAGATTTTGCCCTGCCGCTCCCGTGGTTCGGAAGTCACGTAAAGCCGTTGGTCCCCAGGTTAAGTGTTAGAGAGGGCTCCTTAGCCCTAACTTCGCCTGGTAAAATAAGACAAACTTTAACTTTAAAATAAGCTAATAATGTAACATGGTTATGTATTTTCTGATTTAATCGCAAATTGAGTAAAACACTATAACTTGGAGTGATGTAAGGTTATTATTTGGTCCAAATTTGCAAACGCAATATACTTCTGCAATAATGATTATAATCAAGGGTGTTATGCCCTCAGGCTGGTACTGTTGCAGCCCGACGCCAAACTTCTCCGTTTTAGCAAGTATTCTTTATTGTCTTCTTCTAACATGCGATCCTTACACTGTCCATCATCTGATATTTGTTCTTCACTTTCCTCTAAGTTTTCTTTCTATATATTTTCTCTACAGGCTTATTCCTGTCATTAGATGTTCAAACAAATTAATTTTTCTTATAGTTTTCAGCGTTACCATCACTTGTTCATTTTACACTCTCCCATCTTATTTGCTCCATCCTTCTCCTGGCTTCCAATATCTTCTATTCCCCTTTCTTACGATTATATTCTCCGCTCCATATAATGAAACACACAATTATCCAAAGGTTTACAAATTAAACTTCTATTTTTATGAACACTTTCTTTTGTCTGAGCAATCCTTACTTTTATTTCTTTTTTGCAACTCAATACAACTTTCGATCACACTTTTCATGAACGTATTTAAAAATCTACTAAGTATTTGGTTGTACTTTATTTTAACTACTGTTGGCTTTGTAACACTTCGGAATGTAATTAGGTATTGTAATTTTTAATTTGTCATGATCATAAAAAAATGTTTATACACCATTTTAAACTTTTTTCACTAAAAGAAACTAGAATTTTCATATAGATAAAATAATTCTACTATTATTTTTTTTCTTGAATTTAAAATCGAGTTTAGTATATGATTATATCTTTATAGTATTACACATTTGTTAGTCTATGTTAACATTGTTGTATACGTTAGTTTATTACTTTTAATAAACACTTAAAATTGAAAATAAAAATGCATTTAGTGCCATAGTTACAAGGACAAACATTCACACATAAATGAAAAGGATATTTTTTTGGCTGCAGACTATGTGAGCGACCGGAGTAGTAATCAAAACAAAATTATTATTGAAAATGGGAAAGGTACAATGAAATACAATACACAAACATCGTTCTGATCAACCATATTAATAACAATTTTATTTTCTTGAGATTAATATGGTAAAAAAACTTTCAGCAAAGTAAGTTATCGATGAGTTAATTGGCAGTGCTCGATCACAGTTACCCTGTGAGTGAAGTTTATCAACGCTTGGTATTGGACAGTTAGAATCCTCTTCCAAATCCTTTCCCCCGACTCAAAGGTTCATCAACTAAGTTGTACTTCGGCTTAGTTGAAACCATCTTTCGACAGTTTTACGAGCTTCAGTGTGGTTTAATTTTGTAGATTATTTACAAACATATTTAAAACACGTAACAAACCACGTTCTGGTATTTTTCATGCATACAATCTTGTATACATTTTGTAATTGAGCTGGTTTTTTTGTCATAAATATTTAAAAGAAATATATACAAAAACACACCCATTGACTAGTTTAATTTAATATAATTTATCGTTGGAATGAACAAGCTTAAAAAAAGAAAGAAAGAGAAATACAGAAGAAATACAGCCTGGCCTATTACCTTTTTTTACGAATGGACTGAACATAAGTGCACGTCTATCCTCTACGTTGGTTGACTTATTAATAATTCTTTGTGGGAATGACGTATAACTGTATTGTACAGTTACCACGCACATTACACATACAGTACATTAAATGACATTTTTACATAACCAAGGTATTAGTATAACATTTAAATGCTAAGCAATATTCACGTAAAACGTATATATTTACATCATATTGTTTGTCTTAATATATGTATGGATATTGATGTTTACAGTTAGTAAAGCTAATAGCGCAAAAATAATGTGTATTTGTGTATAATTAAAACTTCAAAATAAAAACTCGTCTTTTTTTTTTTTTTTTTTTTTTTAGGATCAGATTTTGAACATTTATGAAATTAATGTCGATTTAGTCAAACTGATAGTATTTGTATTAATTGAATTTAGAAATTCTACAACTATAAAAGTAGTCTGACATTGTGTATCAACTCTAAATTTGAATGTAATATTCAACATTAAAAGGTATATAATTATTTGGATTCATAAGTGCTGGTTGTCCACGAATCTCCTACCAACCGTCTAAGGTAATTTTCCTGGACTAAGGATGAACTGAACTATCATATTCAGACTTAAAAAACTCGATATTTATTCATATAGCTACCATTTTGTTTTTGACCTACCAAATCTTAATTTATAACTGAATGTTTCAATAATATTTAAATGCGAAATTTGGATTTATAACATTAAGTCCAAGTAACTAAAAAAAATAAGTTTTTTACAACAGTCGTTTTTGAAATTGGATCTTCTTAAAATGTATTTGTGTAAACGTATTCAATAATATGAAAAATGAACAATTATTGTGTTTTTTTAGAACTTAATTTGAAATCCAAAGATTTAATATTTAATAAAATTGGTCAATAAAGAATGGAAGTCCCCTATTTTAGTAAACTTAGTTCTAAATACATCAACTAGTAAATATAGATATATGATTAATTAAATAAATAAAAACTTATTACTTTTTTCGTTATATTATTGAAAAGGATTAAACATTATTTTAGATATTAAATGAAAGTATAATCGAAATAATATTATATTAAGTGACAAAAAGCGTCTTTTTATATACTATATCATTACGAAAAAAACATTCCGTAATGAATCAAATAGTAAATAGCCAGAAGTGGGCTAATGATCCAAAAAACCAAAATAACAATTTCATTTCTATAAAATTAATGTAAAAAATTAGATTTGAAATTAAATTTTCTAACTAAACTAAAAAAATTAATGTTTTGAGATATTTACATTAAAATGTTTACTAAGCCGCAACTTTGAAGATAAGTATTGTAAAAAAATTATATTTCTCATAATTAAATATTGTGGTTATAAAATATAATGTTATATGATTAAAACATTCCGTTTTTAAAATAACAAAAGTAATAGTTGAAATAACAAAAAGGTGGCTCTGTGAGTAAATATTAGGTCATTGAGTGTTATAATACTATATTTTGGTTTATCTTTTAACCAAAAGTAATACTTATAAAGGTTGGTAGAGAGTTCGGGGTCACGTTTTATAAATAATCAAAGTAAATTCGTTCTATTTAAGTATTACGTGAAATCGTTATGAACGACTTTTTCAAAGGCTAGAAACACTGATGTATAAAAATAATTATAAAAAAGTCGTACTTTTATGTTGTGACAGAGGTGATAATGTTCTGTGTAATTTTGTTCCTGATATTTACAAAACGTAACGGCATTGAAAACGTTTGCTTAAATACATAAATATATAATAGCAATAAATTAGAACTATTCCTTTGTTCAACTCACTTTGAGGTGGTGGGGGGGGGGGGGTAAACAAACGAACTTATCGTTGTTTGTGCTGAGAAACTATCAGCTCTGTCCATTACATTGATGATGAACCCCCCTTTGATGATATCTGGGTATGATGGCTTCTGCTTAGGTCGTCAGTCTGTGTAGACTTGAGGACATGACTGTGCGTACTCTTATTTGTATAGCTTACTATACCAAAGAAATATTAATCTTATACGTAAGTATATGAGTGTAATATTTCAGTTAATTATTTCATAAAAGTCAAATTTGTGGAACACATTTTAAAGTATTTAATATTTCCAAATATGAAGTTTGAATTACATAAATTAGTTTTGCTTATCACTTGTGAACTGCGTGTAATATTTGACGTAAAGAAACGTATATATTGTTATTGCTACATTGTAATAAAAATACAGTATAAAATGTACTATCATTACTACTAGAATAGGCAACTAAAGCAAGAAATTTCTAGTTACCACTACATCGTGGTATTCTAAATACAATGTTATGAAATGGAGCTAGTTTTATGATTAATTTAATATATTTCGTAATTAAAATCAATTCATTTATAATTTTTTTAAAACAGAAATTAGTCCAAAAAATTTGGTTATTTTCAGGGCCCGGTGAAGAAAAAGAAACACTTTTGTTATATGACATATTCCTTAGTCAGACTTTTACAATAAAATCTAAACCTGTTTATACCAATTTCTCCTTGAACATAAGTTATATGATGAAACTAATGAGACGGAAATTCACCATTTATTGCCAACTTGAGAAAGGTGCTAAACTCGGCTGACATGTGCTGAACTCTTTTCTCATCGTGTTTTCTATCCCAAGTGCTGCATATTGTTCAGAATAAGTCATTTAGGCTTATAATAGTATTTTAACCATAAACAGCCATTTAACTTTCTTTCAAAGCTTATGTGTATCTTACCGTATATTTGAATATCACGCCCCATTATTGATGGTTTCAACAGAAAAAAGCGTTGGAGGTTTATGTTGTGTGACGTTTGTATACAATGCTCATGGGTTTCCTCCTTGTACCAAGAACAATTTATTTGCATTTGTTTAGTTACCATGATATGTTTTTCCTACTCTGTATCAATACAAAATTTCACAAAAAGCAAATTATGGGAATGGATTTGATAATGACTTAACATAAAAATATAAGGGTTACTTTGGTACATGAGGTAAATATGCAGCATTCGAGAAAACAGCAATGGAAGCTGTGGAAGTTGGCTTAAAACATAATTTATAACCGTATTAGCCAGTCGTATTGTGACATACTGGTTAAATTTCACAGGGTGATTAATTTTTCTTTGGTTTAGTGGAGACGATTAGCCTAAGAAATCCTGAATAATTTTATCGCAAGATATCAATTTTTTGCCTATGCTTGGAGTATATAATCCAGCTACAAGATATAGTAGCAATTCCAACAGGCTTCACAACCTAGACGCTTTCGAAAACGATCATGGCAGGTTTCTAAGAATGATGACGCTGTATATAATTTATGACTTAGTAAATAAACTCACACATTAGTTTATGCCTATTTTAATGAGTGATGCATGTTTGGGCCTCAAGGCTGTTCTGGACACTTGAGTGTCCTGTGTGAGCCCGTTCATTCATATTCCAAATAAGTCTGGTTCATAAAAATTATTTTATTCCTTAAAATTCCTTAAAAACAGTAGCTTGGTTTCCATTTCTGTGCTATTTTCAAATATACATTTTTATTGACGATTTACGCAAAGGTATGTTTATTTTCACGAGTAATTGCTTTATTCTAGCTCAGAATTATCATTCAAAACTTGTCTCATAACACAAATAATGACACAAAATGTACCTTATAGTATTTAAACATGTTGCAAAAGGCACCCATACAGGTACTGTGGTATTGATCCAACCGCCCACCTATACACACACTATTGTATTGACCCACCCGCCCATCCATACACGCATTGTAGTATTGACCCATCCGCCCACCCATACACGCACTGTGGTATTGATCCACCTGTCCACCCATACACACACTCTGGTATTGACCCACCCACCCACCCATACACGCACTGTGGTATTTACCCACCTACCCACCCACCCATACACACACTGTGGTATTGATCCACCGGTCCACCCATACACGCACTATGGTATTGACCCACCGGCCTACCCATACACACACAGGGTGTTGACCCACCGGCCCACCCATACACGCTCTGTGGTATTGATCCACCTGCCACCCATACGCACTATGATATTGACCCACCCGCCCACCCATACACGCACTGTAGTATTGACCCACCCGACCACCCATAAACGCACTGTGGTATTGACCCACCCACCCACCCAGATACGCACTGTAGTATTTAACCACCCGCCCACCCATACACGCTCTGTAGTATTGACCCATCCACCCACCCATACATGGCACTGTGTTATTGAGGCCGTGTATGTTACAATAATGTTAGAATTTATTGTATCTGTGAAAGCACCAGTGCCTTAAAGGGCTATGATAATGAAGGACAACAAAAGTACCATTTAGAGGCTGTAAGAGGTTCCCTTCAAATTTAACAGAGCTGTAAGGTCAGCCATACAAGAGTCGCCTTACGATGTGACACCGGGTTATTGGCAATATAAAGAGAACAGCCTCTTTGTTGAGATTTCACCGTGATTTGATGAACTTGTAGACTTAACTTGTTTTGATGTTGCATTTGCTTACATGGCTTTATAGAAATATAGTTAAACTCCAATTTGGGAGGACAGTTTAAAATAGGAAATACGGTGCTGGATTTAGCATAGCATATATATTTATAGTAGTAGTACTATTTTTAAATACTTACATATACCATTTTATAAACACAAATTAACTTTGTAGGACGATGTTTTGTTTAGATAGTTCGAAGTTTTGATAGTTTTTCATGACGAAGTTGAACAGAGTTCTGCTTGTTAAACGATAAGCTCTTTTTGTAACAACAGTTCTTCACGAACGCCAATACTTTATAATTTAATGGTCTAAAGTACAGTAGAAACCCTATTTTCCGTCAGGGGTCGGGACTGTGGCCGTGACGGATTGGAGAATAGACGGATTATAGAGAATTCATCTACTCGCACTTATATCGCTAGAAACTTATTATTTAAATTTTAATGCTGTATAGTACATATTAATTAACGAAATGAGAATGAAAATGTTAGGAAAAAGACATGTTACAGAATGTATATACTGCAGGTGACAATTACGCTTTTATTACAGTAGGCCTAGTTTTAATGTAAAACAAATGCTCTTACATTATGTAATGAGCACAAAAATTAACCATCAACATTCTTAAAATTAAACTGCAATACAATGTAATATATGTGTTTTAGCAGACATCAGGCGGCTCGATGTCGGTACACGGATAGCGTGTCGCTTGTGTATCATCAGACATGACCGTTCTAACGGCCCGTGACCTGTGTAGGCGTCGCGGCTTAAAACCTCCTCCGACAACAGGCCTTTGTGGTGCCGCCTCTTTCCCCATGTTGTACAGGATCTGATCAGGCAGCCCCAGACGGCCTGTCCGAACATCAGGCGTACACAAGCGAGCTGTTCCAACGACCTGTTATCTGGTAGACAGCAGACGAGGCCTTATGGATGACAGGCCGTTGGAACTAAACTTATGAGGACTAGAAGGCTGGAGAGGGAAATTGTCGTCATCCAGACGGATAAGTCATACGGCAACTGTCATATCGTGGCGCGACGAACCCAGATACTGACGGATAACAGAACCTGGTGGAAAATAGGGTGAAGGACAGTCGGGTTTTTACTTACGTATATATTTGTGTGTAAATTGGAACATAAATTATAAAACAAACGAACAATATCCGCCGTTACTACCAATAAAAAGAAATATTTATATTACATCATGTTGTTATAAAAAAGATTTTAGAATTTGCACAGATAAACAATTTTGTTCCTATTTAAATAACAAAAACACTTTAATTTATGATTATTTTCTAGGAGGCATTGGTTTTTTACGAAAAATATTAAAATATTAGTATATTTAAGTCAAGAAAAATAAATCTACTCAGCCATACTAAAAAAGAAAAAAAAAATTCAGCTACACAAAATAGGTTTTCGATTGATTTACGTTGTATGATATGAAAAATATCATAGTTTTTTTCTTACCATTTAACTTAATATTAAGAACCACCTTTTTGCTATTATTGCTAACTTTTGTGGGCTTTTCAAATTTGCTTACCGAGACTCCGTTCATGTTCTGAAGTATAACCTGTCTTAGACGTATATTTATGTATAAAAATTCTCTTAATTTATAATTTATAGCTTTTTAGCATTGTTTATTGTTTTTTGGTTATGTTGCTTGGATAGCTAAATTTTTATGACTTGCTTTTGTTGTTTTTGTTATTTTTCCCTCAAGGCCTAAATTTAAATTTAGAAAATGTGTAATCAATGCTACACAAACGAGGACAGTTCTCTCTCTCTCTCTCTCTCTCTCTCTCTCTCTCTCTCTCTCTCTCTCTCTCTCTCTCTCTCTCTCTCTCTCTCTCTCTCTCTCTCTCTCTCTCTCTCTCTCTCTCTCTCTCTCTCTCTCTCTCTCTCTCTCTCTCTCTCTCTCTCTCTCTCTCTCTCTCTCTCTCTCTCTCTCTCTCTCTCTCTCTCTCTCTCTCTCTCTCTCTCTCTCTCTCTCTCTCTCTCTCTCTCTCTCTCTCTCTCTCTCTCTCTCTCTCTCTCTCTCTCTCTCTCTCTCTCTCTCTCTCTCTCTCTCTCTCTCTCTCTCTCTCTCTCTCTCTCTCTCTCTCTCTCTCTCTCTCTCTCTCTCTCTCTCTCTCTCTCTCTCTCTCTCTCTCTCTCTCTCTCTCTCTCTCTCTCTCTCTCTCTCTCTCTCTCTCTCTCTCTCTCTCTCTCTCTCTCTCTCTCTCTCTCTCTCTCTCTCTCTCTCTCTCTCTCTCTCTCTCTCTCTCTCTCTCTCTCTCTCTCTCTCTCTCTCTCTCTCTCTCTCTCTCTCTCTCTCTCTCCTCTCTATCTATCTATCTGTCTGTCTGTCTGTTCATCGTCCGTCCGTCCATCCATCCATCCATCCATCCATCCATCCATCCATCCATCCATCCATCCATACGTCTATCTATCTATCTCTCTCGCTCTTTCTCATTTTACAGAAACAATAACATTTTACTTTGATTTATGAAGTGTATTGTTCATTTTTAGGCTCCACTGATACGCAAACATTAAACAGGCAGCCTATTAAGAGTGGCATATTGCAGGTATAGCTTTTCATTTTGCATAATTGGAAATTCAATAATGTAAGAAATAGGGACTAATATCATACAGATTTTAATGGAATTTTACTATTGAACTTTTAAATGTTAACATATATTATACAGCAATATAGCAATAACTAATTATTATTGTAAATAGTTTTTATATTGTCAATTATTTAATATATTGTATTCAGGTTCATTTATGTAAGATCCCTTTATTAGATCTATTTGGTTCTAAAATTCTCATTTTAAGAGTTAAATTTTAAATTGAAATTTAAGCTAAAGGAAAGTTTATAGCAATATTTCAACTTTGTACTATCTGATATGTACATTGGCAAAACTTGTCAACTGGCAATTCGTGGTTATTCATCAATGTCAGAATTGTTTGCCGGGCTAGTTGCTGATGATCAATACCACTGTACCTATACTCTAATATATCTGTGTGTATGGGTGGGCAAATACCCCTGAACGTAATGGGTGGACAGTTATGCAAGTTTGGCGTTAAAACGAGATTATGAAAGTTGCTGTTTTTCAGTATGTGTATCTAAATAAAGCTAAGGTTTTGTATTGTGATGTTAAATATAACAATTGATGTCATTTGTTAAAATGTAACACACCCTCGCACAAACTAAGCTCTTCTGAGTGTGGAAGACAATACACCACCGCAGAGGGGAAGAAAGAAAAACAGAGAGGAGAAGGAAAGAGAGGGAATGAGTGAGAAAGAACTGTCCTCGTATAGCATTGAATAAAAATTTTGGAAAGTTTTAACTGAGGCCTTAAAAAAACAACAACAAAAACAAGTTATAAAAATCTAGTTTTCTAAGCAATATAACCATAAAACTATAAACATTACTTAAAAGCTACAAATTAAGAGAATTTTCATATATAAATATACGTCCACGACAGGTTATACTACAGAACATGGCCGGGCCTCGATAAGAAAATTTAGAGGTTGCCCAATTTTGAGAATGCAACAAAAGTTAAAAATAATAATTTGGGTCAGCTAATAACTATACGAAGCCTATTGGTGGGGCTAGGTTATTAATAATGGTTAAAAAAACTTTGAGAAATAACATTTAAGAAGAAAACTTACTAATCCGATTTTAAGTAAAAGACGAAGAGGGCTTATATTAATAATGTTGCACGTGCCTATAAAGGATGTGCTAGCGATAATTAACTAATTGACCTAAATCCAATGCTATCACTAAGAAATACTGTACACTAAAAGGTCAACTTCCTTTAACACAATTTGGAAGTTGATGTAAGTAACAATGGAAAACACACAAACTAAAATTATATTATTAGTGACAACAATATTAACAATAATTTTGCCAATAGTCTAACATTATACCTCTCGATATAAAAATATAAATTATTGTTCTTTTAATTAAAAACATACACATAAAGCACACTTATTTTCTAGTTTTATATAACTGTAATTATGAGATACAGACCGTGGGTGAAGGTAAGTGCCACGAGCGCAGCGAGTGAGTCACTACCTACCACCTATAATTAAACCAAAGACTAAGTTTGTCAGTAATAAGGTTTGGGGTAAAAGGTTATTTTAACTTGAATATGATAATTTAATAATTTACTGCATTAGTTGCTCATACACATTCAGTGCAACTCAGAAAACTATGAGTATTTAATACCATACCACTACTCAGGGAATATGAAAATAACTACAGAAATAATAATAAAACTACTAATTGTTACCTGCTATTTAACAACTAGTTTTATCTACTATGAACACATATTGGGGCTCTCTACTATTATTATCAGTTAATGAGTTAATTCCACTGGTATGTTTGTTACTGGATAGAGTCTAACCCTATCCATGTTAATGTAACATTAACCCCAAAGGACGCACTTAACCCCTGCCACGTATTTCTGTAATGGGCTGTTTTTTTCGGAATGGTTATCTCGCAATGTTTCTCTCTTGATGTTAATACGTATATTATGTAATCGAAACACGAGTTCTAAAACAGTTTTTCTGCTGACTCTTTTATGATTACTGAGTAAGTGATGGATAAAAACAGTTAAAAAGTGGGAGGACTTCACAATATTTAGGAGTGAAAATTAAACATGACAATCAGGTAAATTACGAGTATAAATTGCAAGAAAAAATAGAATTCTTGCAACGTACCTCAAAGAGCTTTTGACACCTAGATCAACTTTTTAAGTAAACCTATCTGTCAAGAGGCACAACAATTAGGATATACTACTTCATTAGTAACCTTTGTATTTACATCATTCGTATCCTTTACTTCTGCAAGGATACGAAACGAGATGGTTTGGTTTAGCTAATGAATGGGGGAAACATTTGATTTCGAAAAGCTCTTCTGAAGATAATGGGATATAAAGAATAATAAAAAAACACACACACACACACACACACACACACACACACACACACACATACACAAAGAAACCAGAACGTACCAGATGCGGTTGTACTAATGAGAAGCATAAGACAAAGATTAATAGCTCATGTGTGGAGAACGCGTGAAAATTCGCTTTTGACATCAGTGTTTGAAGGAAGAATAAATGGAAGAAGGCCATTGGAAGGGCCGAGGCTAAGATGGTTAGATCAAGTCCTCTAGGACCTGCATACGACAGAGATCAATGGATGCAGAGTTGTTGGTGAGGCAAACATGTTTCTCCAGTTTCAATAGACAAGGGCGTAGGGTAAGTAATATGTACACTGTCCTCACAACTTACGGTGGGTAATTGTATTTGTGATAAAAGTTCATTACCAAAGTAACAAATGTATCCCTATCCAAAGTTTCAATTACGTTCCTGCTTCGGTTTACTTTATGTTAAATTTATTGAACTATTAGTTCCGCATATTCATTTAATTACTAGGAAAAATAATTTAACGGTATACTAAATAGATTGGTACTAAATTACGTTTAAAAATATCGCTAGTTAAAAATGATTATTTTATCTTATTCGTCAAATATAAATTGACCAATTAAGTCAATTGCATGAAATTGAATTCATGTACCATTGTTAAGGTGTTATTATTTTAAGTGTTATTGACCTCATAGATTTTATTTATTTAGATCAGATTGTTCTCCATTTAATATGCCATTGGTTGTCCACCGTGGTTGTTGTCATAAAATTAAATAAGTAGCTATAACCTCGTTATATCAATCAAGGCTACTTTAATGTCTTCTGTGTTATTTTCATTATTGTTCTAATTTTAAATTTAATTTTCATTTCATGAATAAATAAATTTTGAAATTAAATCTTCCTGTGAATAAAATAATGTGTTTATAATCATGTTAATACCATATAAAATACTTTATTACATTCTAGGGATACGTCGAACCCAAGGCCTGTGACAAAAGCCTAGGTCCATACGGTAATCTTTCATTTCCGGTCGGGTGAGATTGCCTTCGTAATTGCTTTCCTGTCAGTGTGGACTTGATGGCTTGACGTAGCTTTTTTATTCACTTTACCAAAGAACAAATATTGACTGTGCCGTATTTTCTGTACTAGTAGGTCCTTTTTTTTTTTTTTTTTTTTTTTTTTTTTTTTTTTTTTTTTTTACATGGTATTGGTAAAATTAGTAAGTAAATAAAAAATTTTAGCTAATAAATAAATCGTTTGGCTTATTTCCGTTTATTCTCTATCATCTCTGAATAGCTAGAAGTCTGGGAAACAGATGTTCTACAGTATCATATCACTATTGGCGTAACATTATAATCAAGATAAACTGGATTTTATCCGGCCATCCTCATTTATAACAGACAAATAAAAAAATTTTTGTCTGTGTTACAAAATATATATTGTTTTAGGTAGGTCAATGTTGCCAGTGGTCTTGACCGGATGCTTCTGATGTTATCACAAAAGTGGAGGAAGTAAGATCGAGCATGGCTGTTCTTTGGATGAGTGACCAGTTAGTGATTCCGATCTTGCAGCATGCCCGATGACGAAAACTACTCAGGTTTTGTATCAAACAAAATTTTAAATGTTACGTGATCTCTAATAATACATTGCCGAAGGAAAATTTAACTTTGCTTGTTTATTTATCGGTCATCATTTCATTATGACGTAATATATAATGGACATAATGTTAATAATTAATACAACAAAACTGACAGATTATGTGATTACTTAACACAATTTAGTACATTTAGTACTTTTCTTTTATTATTTTGTTTTAAGTCACAAAAATGTTAAAGTTATGTTTGTAGTAAAAAATACAAACAGTTCAAGGGAGCTTCTCTTATTTCTGACTGGATTCTAAAGTTACAAAGGTAATAACCCACTTTGCAATTTCTATAAAATTAAACTCGTACAGTGATAATAATTCTCCTACCCACCCATACATGTCGAGTGAACAACCCACTCATTAACGTAGAGTGGTTTTGGAAAAATTAAATTAGTCTTTAAAAGTAAATAGATAAATATGAAATAAAGTACAGAAATATGATAAACTGTTGTATGTTTATGAAAACCCTACTGAAATATTTAATTTGTTCATATTTTTATTTCACACAAATAATTATAAATACAGATGTTTAATATTGTGACTTTGCATACTTCAAATAGATAATTCTTTTTACTTCGATAAATACCAAAAACGTAACAGCTATCAGTAATATAAATTAGCTAGTGGGTTAGGAAATAGTGTGATTGGCTTAAGGTTTTTAAGGAACTCCAAACTTAAGTTATTTTTTTTTTTCATTTTCATTTAATCAGTTTTCTCGTTTGTTAAGCCAGATAGTTACTTGAAAACTAAAACTAGGATTAAAAATCAGTGTTATACTAAACATATAATCTACATATTCTCTTTATACTATGGAATGGTGAAGCATATCAATAATCCTTATCTAAAATCGTGATCGAAAATAGTTTATCCTAATCCAAATAAAATAAATGGAAATTCAAAAAAAAAGTATAATCAACCCTTACTATAATGAATACGGATCACAAATGTTTTGTTGTTTGTGTTTTAATTGGCAATTAGCTGCCAAGTTTGTTTTTCTGAGTTTTTATCGTTAATTTTCTAAAACTATTTTGTTCTATTTACATGAAACTAAATTACTGAATTAATTGTTTTATTACAATACTTTGGAGAGACATTTTCCATGAAAAAATATTCCTCAAATTGATATTAACATGACAGTAGAAGTATGTTTTGCTGTAATCAAAAGTAAACAGTTTATTACATTATTTTATTGCCTTTCTATTATTCCATTATTCATACATTTTCTATCTTCCTGTAACATTTGAAGATTAAAATAACCTGACATATTTACAATTAAACTTGGATTGTATAGTATTTGTAGCAATTCCCATTGATTAATACGCGTTTTCTTATGTATGTTGTGCTAATTAACTTTGTTATAATCCTTATATGTAAAAACAAATATTTTTGCTATGAGTATATCTATCATTACTACACTGAGCCCAACCCATGTTTTTTGTCTTATGTTCATGTTCAATATTACTTATTTAAAAATGTTTAGCATTGTATTTATGTATAAATCCATGTAGGTTTAAAGTGGAAAAGATTTTTCGTAACTATTAAGTTCAATTGTAAGGTTTTTTTATTCGTAACATTAATACAAAGATTACTGACTTACTAGACATAATAAAGTAATATTGATTAAATGTACTACAACTTTATATTCTTATACACATTGTTACGTAAAAATTCTAAAATAATCCACAAAAGTGTGTTTTTTAAAGTTTTTATGACATAAAATGTTATTTTAATATCAATAGTTTGTGTAGTATTTTCTTAGATATAGAGTAATAGGCTAGCCAAGTAAATATTGTCACATAAAGAGTAATAATTATTTTTTTATAAATAGATAAATTTAACTAGTGACTTGACATATTTGAAATAAATAACAAAAACCAAAGACAATTTTATAATTATTATGTATTTTAATCCTTGATGAATAAATTTAAATGATGATATTCATTAGGATTGTAAAAACCCTCTCATGCACTAAGACTACAAAAGCCTTGTTGTTAATCTCTTTACTTTATTTCTAGCATTATATTATTAATAATAGTTGTAAGGTTGTACATTATTTAGTGTAATTTACCGGACTTGTGATATATTTTTTACAATCTATATTTATAGTATAAATTATAATAATTTTCAAAATTCTGCTGAAATCGGTCATTGTAGTATATTTTATTGAATAATTACTATAAAGTGAAATACTTATGAGATTCCAAAATAAAAATATGCCATGAAAAAATGGCCTAGTTCCCAAAGCAGACATTTCCGAGTGTCAACATACGACTGGTATATGGCTTGCTAATTGATATTCATAGTTGTGTCTCTGACCAGTAACGAACTCAATTATTCTGCCGCTATCAATTGATGAATATTTATGACAGTGTCTATGGCCATATCGAACCAATTATACGATAGATAAATAATCACCTGTCAAATAGGCTTGTATTTTACATGAATATTTTATAGTGATTATATTGTGAAATTGTAGCCATCCGAAATTGTTTATTAAAATAAAAAAAGTATAATATTATGTTTATGAAGATATTTATAATGAGTGATGAGAAAAGCTATATTATAAGTTTGCATTGTAGCAATAGCTTATAAATAAAAACTGTTAAGTACAACACTTTTTCAGGTTATATGACACTAAGAAAGGAGTTCTTACAGTAGGATAGATAGGGCACCAGAAAACCTACCAACTTAGGAGGCAAGGCTTAACAATACAACACAATACTTAACCAAATACAAACAGAACTTACAATACCAATAAATGTTAACTCCCTCTACATCTTCTTCGCGTGGAGGGAAGGATTTGGAAAACAGTTCAGTCTTCATCCCTAACTGAAGAAAGTGCCAGTGGCACTTAAAATGGATTTGTGTCGTGTTATTGTATTTATTCTTACGTATTGTGTTAGTTGGCTTACCTTCTTAGTTAAGTTTATTGTTATTTCTTTATGTTAATGTACTCTGCTACAATATTTTACATATATTACAAAAAAAATTTATAACGTCACCTAACTTAACAAGGATAGCTATTGTTAATTTGGATTGCAATAAAGGATTTAACGGTTCAATTGGGAAACAAAGTAACCAAATCTGTGCAAGTCAAATTGAGACCCATCCCCCCACCAAAGCTGGAAAGCGTGCCAACCGGGGGATGGCTCAAAACAAGTCAAGCGATGGGATCACGGGTGGCAGTTGGAGGGTCAAAATAAAACTCGGCAGCTGAGCATAACCAATTTATTTTCAATAAAGCAACATAACTGGCTGGCAGAAGGCCACAATGTAAATTCGCACTTAAATAAATAACAAGATAACAAAAATTAACAATATAATACAGACGCTACCAAAACAACAAACTCTACAAATACCCAATATAACAATTACAGATTGTATGGCCTATCTGCAGTTTAGCCTGAGACACCCAAAACGTAAGACAAAAATTTATTAACAAATTTAAAAGGTGACAAATTCAGAAACAATTTCGATGACCCCAAATAACCCGGCAATTTAGCCCCACCAACCCATAATTCCACCGAGGCCAGGGAGTAAGCCGGAATCCCTGGGCAGCTCCGAATTAGAAATTACGTAAAAGTACAATAATCCCCTTTTGGTGAGTTTAAAAATTAAACAATTTAAAAAATATATATAAAACGGTACCGTTCGAGTAAAAATTCACTTCAAAACACCCCTAATACACTTAAAAAAAAAAAAAAAAAAAAAAAAAAAAAAAAAAAAAAAATAGATAACAATAACTAGGCCTAAACATATAAATAAATAATAACATGATTTAACAATGGGGGACCTAACAAATATAAAAATCTAAACAAATGTAACAAGAAAATAAACTAATTAAACTAAATAACAACAAATATTAACATTAAAAATTCTTGGTATATTTTAACAGTGTTACTCCTTTAATAAAAAAACATATAAGTCCCCCCATGGCTGTTTTATAAATCAACTGTTCAAGTTTAGGCCTAGGCCACATAAAGTTCCACAAAATTTTTTTTCTTCTTTTTTTTCTGTATTATCCACCCCCAGCTCAGCCGCCGGGAAAACAAGATGGAAAGCACTGACCTGAGGACAGAAGACTCCTACCCAAAGATGTAGGGGGGCAGCAGGGTCGCCAATGGCCTCTATACATGGTCCTCAGGCCAGGCTGGCAGTGTGGATGGTCGGACTTTCCCCGGACGACAGGCTGAGGGAAAATGTCCCACTCGAGGACCCTGGAGTTTTAGGAGCCTCTAGCCTCTCATGGTAAGGTGGTTCGGCCGCAGAGAACAATCTAGAAGATGGCCACCTGACAGACTAAGGCCGGAACACGAAACGAACGGATTCGAGCCAACGGCCACCAAAGTACGCGAATCGCCGGGCAAAAGCGAATCTCAGGCAGCCCGGCATACTACGACGAAAAAAAACGAAATGTACCGGTCAAAACGACCCGGTACAACCTCCCTCTGCAAAACCTCAAACACCCAGGCAGGGGAGAAAACTCGGTACCTCAGGGAACCAAACAGAAGAAGAAGAAGAGACCTCCGAAAAGTGGTGCTCCAAGGACGCCCAAGAGAATCTAAAAGGGGAAGCCCCTCGAACAGGGAGCAAACTACCCTGACGGTCGGGCCCGACCAGAAAAGAGAGAGGGAGACTCTCTCAGAACAGCAACCCAGGGCGCAGAGGTGATCAATCTCGTTGCCCCAAGAAACCCCCAGAAACACCAACTCCTGGATCAACCGTTCCCCGGAAAGCCTTAAGCTGGGACACATAGGCTTTCCTGAACACCCTGCCTGACTGGGGATCAACCAGCAGAGCAGTCACCGGTGACAAAAACCTGTCGATGCGGTGGGGACCAGACCACCGATAGCACAACTTTGCAGCTCTTCGTTCCGCGGCCGAACTGACCGGGTGAGCCTGACAAAGAACCAGATCTCCAACCTGAAAAGGGTTAGGAGTACGACCCTTATCATACCTCCTCCTTACTCTCTCTCTAGCACGTAGCAGGTTGCGCCGAGCAGCCCGCCACGTGGACACTACGTCAGTGGCACCTGGCGTAGGTAGAAGATCCTCTAGCCTCCACAAGTTGGACAAAGGGTTGTTAGGAGGGTAGCCATGTAGAATATCGAAGGGAGTGGCATTGTGACTCTCATGCTTGGAAGAATTAAAAGCAAGCTGGAGCCAAGAGAGACTCTCATCCCAGGTGTTCTGCTTCTCCGCATGGAAAGTAATAAGGGCAGACCGAAGATTGCGGTTGAACCGCTCTGCATGAGAAGGCTGTGGGTAATAAGGAGAGGTAGTCACATGCCTGATACCATTGCCAAAACAGAACCTACGAAACTCGTGTGAGGTAAACTGGCTACCGTTGTCGGACACAAGAGTAGAAGGCACACCAAAGTGCTGGAAGAGTTGGGACTGGAGAGCACGGATGGTGAGCTTAGCCGTAGCACTCCGAAGTGGGAAAAGCCAAACGAACTTCGAGAAAGCATCCACACAAACAAGTAGGTAGGAGCTACCTGACTTGCTATGGGGAAAAGGACCCACGTAGTCGATGAACACCTTCTCAAAAGGACGCTCGGCCACCTCAGAAGATAACAACCCTAACTTTGCATTCTGACTAGGCTTGCTGAGAGAGCACAGGTGACAAGCCCGCACTCTGCCTGCAACATCCCGGTCCATGCCCTTCCAGATGAAGTACCTACGAATCTTAGCGATGGTCTTATGAATGCCAAGATGACCGCCCACAAGAGAAGAGTGATAATACTGAAAGACCATCGGTACTAGATGACTAGGCAGCACTACACGGGGTTCACCCCTCTGTCAAGGACGGCAACAGAGTACCCCTTTGGACAGAAAATAGGGAGGGTGGGCACCTCCCTCTTGAAGCTCACCTAAGATGACTGACAGCTCAGGATCTTTCTGCTGATGGGACAGTAGGTCGTCAAAAGCCAGAGGAAAATCCAGAACAACAGCACCACACCGAGCAACAGCCTCAGTCGGTGGATCACTGGGTTCATGATACATGCGGGAAAGAGCATCCGCGATGACATTCTGGGTACCCCTAAGATGTTGGACTCGGAATTTAAAGGCAGAAATTTTGACCACCCAGCGACCAATTTTCCCAAGCTGTCTGGAATGGGCAAGAAGCCAAGACAGTGCCTGATTGTCCGTCTCCAGCAAGAACTCAGCGTGTTTCAAGAAACGCCGAAACTTGTCCGTACCAAAGACAACAGCCAGACACTCTAACTCATAGATGGAAGAAGCTTTCTGTTCCTGGTGAGACAACGTCCTCGAAGCAAAAGCGATGGGCTGCCTGACTCTATCAAACTCCTGAGAAAGAACAGCAGCAATGGCGGAGGAGGAGGCATCAGTCTGAAGAATGAATTCTCTGTTGAAATCAGGCATACGCAGGACAGGAGGTTGCATGATAGCCTCCTTGAGAGCATCAAAGGCAGTCTGCTGAGCTTGGCCCCACACAAAAGGGACACCTTTCTTCCGCAACTCGTTCAACGGGGCAGCAAGCTCGGCCACGTTAGGGATGAACCGACGGTAAAAATTCACCATTCCCACAAAACGGGCAATCCCCTTGGCATCTCTGGGAGGAGGAAAATCCCGAATGCCCTGGGTCCTCGCAGGATCTATGCAGACGCCTCGAGAAGAGATAAGATGACCCAGAAAAGAAATCTCAAGACGAGCAAAAGTGACTTTCTCTGGATTGACGGTAAGGCCAGCTGATTTAAGGCGACTAAGAACTTCCTCCAGATGTTGCATGTGTTCCCCGAAAGTCTCACTGTAGACAAGAAGGTCGTCCAGGTAATTGAAAACAAACTTGAATTTCACATCATGGAAGATGGAATCAAGCAGACGAGTGAGAGTCTGGGCACCCACAGCAAGACCCATAGGAACCCTAGTGAACTGATAAAGATTCCAGGGAACACAGAAGCTAGTCATAGGCCATGATTCCTTCTTCAATGGAATCTGATCGTAGGCCTGGTTCAAATCAAACACACTGAAAAACTTAGCCTTACCGAACCAATCAAACGCAGAATGCAAATCAGGCAGAGGTACCGAGTCAATAGCGACCTTAGCGTTGAGCCTCCGATAATCCATCACAAGCCTAGACTTACCATTAGGCTTGGGCACAAGAAAAGCTGGACTGGCATAAGCGGAACGAGACGGTTCAATCACACCCTTGCTCAGAAGATCTTTAACCATAGCCCTCATAACCTCCATGTTTGGGGGAGCAAGTTTGTATGGATGACTTCTAACTGGCTGAGAATCGGTGAGGTGGATCTCATACTCCAGAAGAGAAGTGACCCCAAGCTCAGGTGTAAGCACATTAGGAAACCGCAAACACAGTCTCCTAATGTCCTCCGCCTGCTCAGGGGGGAGATGACCAACTGGATCCACCTTGGGTTGTTCGGGCTCACAACCCACCTCTCTGACTGCAGGAGGGCAGTCAGAATCACCTACTAGAGGCACCAAAACTCACCGATTAAACTTGAAAAACATCTGGCGCTTCTGGAGGTCAAGCACCATACCACTTTTAGAGATAAAGTCTGCCCCTACGATACAAAAAACCGCCAGGTCCTTGGCAACAAGAAAACCCCACCTCCAGGAAAATCCTTCGATCTTAAAATGGAAAAACGCCTTTAGAAGTATAGGTAGAGGAGTTTGGGATGCCGTCCAGCATGTAATAGAAGAAGGCTCGGTGTGCCTGACAAGTCCTAAGGCGTCAAGGGACTCAAAAAGAGAAAGGCTGATGATACTGCATGCCGAACCAGAATCAAGAAGGGCTCGACACACCGTACCACCAAAAGCAACAAAAACGCCAGGACACACCGAGGTGACCGCACTAAGTCCCAGGGAAGCCATGCCAGCAAGGCCAGAAAAATCCCCGACACTCCTGCTATGGGCACGCGTCAGAGGCAAATGGCCACGGTCACTCGCAACAACGCGGGGAGCTACTGTGGAGGCAACCCCCCGCGCTGAGCGTTTCACGCCCCACGACCTCAAGCACGTGGACAGTCACGACGAATGTGACCAGGTTGGCCACAAGCAAAACACACAACCGGAAGCCGAGAACCACGACCCTCCACTGGCTGACTCACACCTACAGACATAGCCGGTCGACGGGTGGGGAGAGCACGATGACTCTCAGAATCCCTCCCTTGCTGGTCTGAGAACTGCACGCTGCGCGAAACAATGCACAGCTGATGCAGCTCCCGAAAAGACGAAGGCACACCAGCAAAAACTAATCTGCACCGTTCCTCAGGAGAAATGCCATCCAGGATGACCCGAACGGTGTCAGCTTCAGAAAGTGTGAGGTGCAACGCTTGACGAGCTTCCTTTACTGAAGAGACATAGGCTGCCAGAGACTCGCCCCCACCCTGCGACCGATAAAATCTGTCCATGACCATCCTCTCCCTGAGTCGAATGGGAAGAAACGACGAAAGTAACTCCCGATGGAACGAGTCCACCGAGGCATCACTGGCCAAGACAGAACTCAGCAACTCCCCAACGGCACCTCTACAATACGGGAAAATCAGACGAAGCAAGTCCCCAGCCTGCATGCCGGGCATCTCACTAAGTCTGAGAAAGGCCACTAGGAACTTAAGAAGCTCCTCAGGATCCATCCCATCGATCACAGGGAGATTCTGGATCATGGGCGTGAGAGGGTTAGGTAGCTTGTGGTAGCTCAGCTGCTGAAGCAAAGGTGAACTCAAAGAAGCAGAAGGAACGGCAGCTGGAGCCGAACCACAAGCAACCTCAACAGAAACGCCTGCAGGCTCAGAAGGAACCTCAGGCACAGTGAGAGCCGTTGTCTCAGCCTGCGGCCTCGTCACGTTGGGCGAAAGCGCGAAAGTAGGCCGCTGACCCAGACCCGTTTTCTGCCTGGAACCGGAGAGTGCCTAAAAAATCTCCTCAAGCCTAGACACACTCTCCAAGATCCACGCCCTATCCGACGATTCCAACCCCGGTGCCCGGTTGACCATCCGTAAGCGGGCAAGCAGATGCCCCAAACGCGCAAGACGGCAGGCCCGGTCACGACTAGTGGAGGTTCCAGCTGCAGATCTTCCAAAACCCCTTCCCAATCTTCCACCTTGCGTTTACAAACAGACAACTCATCACCAACCTCCAGTAGATCAGACCACTCCACCGCCGTACCCGTGGACAACTGCTCCTGCAGCAACCTCCGGAGATTTAAAACATCACCCTCCGGAGTCACCCCACGCGACCTCAACTCGAAAATCAACTCCTCCTTCACCAGGAGGGCAACATTCTGCAGATAGGCCATCTCGAACGCAACAAATCTCAACAATATACACAAAAAAACGACAACTCCAGGGTCCAAGACGAACAAAACCCTCAGCCTACCGAGCCACTGCCGACCACTCCAATCCACCCATGAAACCCATTCAAAACAGTAACCAAGCGGATTGCCTGGTTTTTTTTTTTTTTTTTTTTTTTTTTTTTTTTATATATATAAGTTAAATTATTTATTTGGTTTTCTAATTGTTTTTCTTTTTAAATAATTATTTATTTGTTTCCTTTTTTTTTTAAGTAATACCAAGACACCTTGACGGTAGGTCGGCCAACCATGACCTACTAACAGGCAAACACCCACTGCCAACAACCAAGAGAGAATTTTTTTTTTTTTATATAGGCAACCACGCTCTGCTACCAATTGAGACCCATCCCCCCCACCAAAGCTGGAAAGCGTGCCAACCGGGGGATGGCTCAAAACAAGTCAAGCGATGGGATCGTGGGTGGCAGTTGGAGGGTCAAAATAAAACTCGGCAGCTGAGCATAACCAATTTATTTTCAAGAAAGCAACATAACTGGCTGGCAGAAGGCCACAATGTAAATTCGCACTTAAATAAATAACAAGATAACAAAAATTAACAATATAATACAGACGCTACCAAAACAACAAACTCTACAAATACCCAATATAACAATTACAGATTGTATAGCCTATCTGCAGTTTAGCCTGAGACACCCAAAACGTAAGACAAAAATTTATTAACAAATTTAAAAGGTGACAAATTCAGAAACAATTTCGATAACCCCAAATAACCCGGCAATTTAGCCCCACCATCCCATAATTCCACCGAGGCCAGGGAGTAAGCCGGAATCCCTGGGCAGCTCCGAATTAGAAGTTACGTAAAAGTACAATAATCCCCTTTTGGTGAGTTTAAAAATTAAACAATTTAAAAAAAATATATAAAACGGTACCGTTCGAGTAAAAACTCACTTCAAAACACCCCTAATACACTTAAAAAAAAAAAAAAAAAAAAAATAATAACAATTACTAGGCCTAAACATATAAATAAATAATAACATGATTTAACAATGGGGGACCTAACAAATATAAAAATCTAAACAAATGTAACAAGAAAATAAACTAATTAAACTAAATAACAACAAATATTAACATTAAAAGTTCTTGGTATATTTTAACAGTGTTACTCCTTTAATAAAAAAACATATAAGTCCCCCCATGGCTGTTTCATAAATCAACTGTTCAAGTTTAGGCCTAGGCCACATAAAGTTCCACAAAATTTTTTTTCTTCTTTTTTTTCTGTATTATCCACCCCCAGCTCAGCCGCCGGGAAAACAAGATGGAAAGCACTGACCTGAGGACAGAAGACTCCTACCCAAAGATGTAGGGGGGCAGCAGGGTCGCCAATGGCCTCTATACATGGTCCTCAGGCCAGGCTGGCAGTGTGGATGGTCGGACTTTCCCCGGACGACAGGCTGAGGGAAAATGTCCCACTCGAGGACCCTGGAGTTTTAGGAGCCTCTAGCCTCTCATGGTAAGGTGGTTCGGCCGCAGAGAACAATCTAGAAGATGGCCACCTGACAGACCAAGGCTGGAACACGGAACGAACGGATTCGAGCCAACGGCCACCAAAGTACGCGAATCGCCGGGCAAAAGCGAATCTCAGGCAGCCCGGCAGACTACGCCAGAAAAAAGCGAAATGTACCGGTCAAAACGACCCGGTACAACATCTTGCAAACAGGTAACATACACATTATGTATGTGTTACTTGTTTATTGTACCATACACATATTTTAAGAAATACATTAAATATTTGCTAACTGTAATTTTCCGTAACTAGATGAATTTTTGCAAATAATTTAGGGTGATTACAATTTGATGTGCCATACACATATCTAGTACGATTTGAAAAAGTCCACAATCACAAATTATCGAGTGAGTATGATTTGAACTACACTGCGTATCTTCTCAGTAGTCAGTTTTCTTGACTAAAATAAATATGCGTTAAATATTACCTAGTTAGTACCTGAATCAAAGTGTAATTAATGTTCATAAAAATACATAAAACTGCATCAGAATATATGAAAACATATCACAGAGGAGAGAAATATAAATACAGCCTGAAGGAAACTATTTTACGTTCCACCTCATTTCACTGTGACGCTATATTTGGTTTAACCTCTGTTTACTCTCTACTTCTTTGTATTTGAGCGTCAAATGTATCACATAGCCTTCACTTTGCCACTTGAGAAGTTCTATTTTTGCAATTTTTTATTTCAGCATCATTAACACTTCCAACAAATTAATATTAGTGCGTAAACAGGTCTGACTAATTCTGGAGAAACATATTTAAAAACCACTATTAGTTGGGTGATATTTTATCCTATAAACTAATAATCTTCAATGATGTAATAGAATAGTAATATATTGAATACTATTTTTAATTAATTGCCCCATTATTATTATAAAATATTGTATCCCTTTTGAATTTTAGAACTAGAACTAGACAAACAAAATGTAAATATTATGGTGTGCTGTTTATCAATATCTAACGTTAGATAATTGTGGGTAAATTTAAAGTTGTAAAAGAATTTACATTATTTTATGATTATATAAATCTGCCTTCTTGAAAACATATGTTCACGAGTAAAAACTTACCTTAGATATGATCTTTCCGTGCTGCTGGTTTGGCACACATTTGTATTGAGTCAATATTGTTAGTACACAAAGTATTGAAAATAAATATAACTGATATCAGTGTAGTAAACATATACATTTATAGCTCATACATTTCTAATTGAAATTATGTTACCGTGTTATTTAAAGGATTTTATCATTTTAATTTTACTAACTTACAAAACATTAATAATCTAATCCGGTTACATTTGGAAGGTTTATCTCTTGGTAGGAGTGATTCTAAAAATGTTTTACTCATATGAAAACTATAAACTAAATATCAACAAATAAAACCATCCCGTGATGATACCTTCCCAAACTACCATCTGATGTTGAATTTAACAAGCTAAACATTCAGATAATGTACCACTTGCTTCGAGTAATCCTTGATTAAAACCACAGAGCACGATTAGATGGTACGAGTTAAAAAATTAAATGTTTAATTAGTTTCTATGTAATTAGTTTAATTTGAGTTATGTAATTAGTTTGAGTTATGACATTTACCCACCCACCCTCCCAGCACACATAGATTGACATTTACCCACCCACCCAGCAGACACATAGATTGACATTTATGTGTAAATCTATGTGTCTGCTGGGTATTTATGTGTCAATCTATGTGCCTGCTGGGTGGGTGGGTGGGTAAATGTCAATCTATGTGTCTGCTGGGTGGGTGGGTTGGTAAATGTCAATCTATGTGTCTGCTGGGTGGGTGGGTTGGTAAATGTCAATCTATGTGTCTGCTGGGAGGGTGGGTGGGTAAATGTCAATTTATAGGTCTGCTGGGTGGGTGGGTGGGTAAATGTCATAACTCAAACTAATTACATAACTCAAAAATGTCATAACTCAATACTATTCTGTAAAATAGGCGTTCCCCATTTTTATATTATTTTTAAATTGTACTGACTTTATATTATAGCATTAATTATAATTTCACATCAATAGCAGATATTCCACTATAAATTATTTGGCCATTTAACATATAATTAGGCTATTTGTTTATTGCTTACATTTTTATATAAAATTATCTTTTTTGAATCTAGGGTTGAATTTATCACTTAATAATATTATATTTAGTACAAAATTGTTACCATTCAAGTAATAAAAATAAATAAAAATGTTCAACTTTTGTTCTTTTTTTATACCTGAATTTCCAAAGGCGCAGTATAACTTGAAACACGAGAACGTCGTTTCCAGTAATTTACGTTATATAAAATAGACGTTTTACTCAAAGAGAATGCGTATTTACACAGAGAGCAGTCAGTAAAGTTATAACTGGTGGCAAACTGTTGCTGTGAGACTCCTTATGTCATCTCTGAGAGCAGTGGCATGCCTTGCCTCAAATGATACAAATTTGAAACAAGCACTTTCACTGTTCAACACTACAAGTGACATCCCTTGCCTCAAGCGATACACATTTTAACCAAACACTTTCACTGTTCAACACTACTAGTGACATCCCTTGCCTCGAGTAATACAAATTTCAATCAAGCACTTTCACTGTTCAACGCTACGAGTTACATCGTGCAAATTACATTTTATCTGATGTCTTTGAAGTAGAAGAAAAATTACAATCAAATTTGAGCTTCGTGAACCTTGGGTACAGTACTAAAATAAACATAGACTTGAATAAACGAGATTTCGCTTGAAGTGTGAAATTTATTAAACTAACAACATCTTTTAACATATTTGATAGGTGAAATATGTATCAATAATCTGTAGTGGTATAGTATTAGAACTTAGGCTTAAGCGGTCGGTGTCATAACTAGAATCTACATTTTCCGGCGACAACTGCGTCAGGGTAATATCTATAATATTTACAAGATAACCAGACGTTTCGCCCATGTGATGTTGCATCCTCAGTGGTTTCTCTAAGACTGAGGAGTGGGCGAAACGTCTGGTTTACTTGTAAATATTGCAGATATTACCTTGACGTGGTTGTCACCGGAAAATGTAGATTCTATAGTGGTATAAGTTCAACCACAGCACAATAAATGTTGAATTTCTCCGACGAGTGTAGTATAATGCAATATTCTTACTTGGAACTCCCTAATGTAGATTCTATAGTGATATAAATTCAACCACAACACAATAAATGTTTAATTTCCCCGACGAGTGTAGTATAATGCAATATTCTTACTTGGAACCCCCTAATGTAGATTCTATAGTGGTATAAGTTCAACCACAGCACAATAAATGTTGAATTTCTCCGACGAGTGTATTATAATGCAATATTCTTACTTGGAACCCTCTAATGTAGATTCTATATTGGTATAAGTTCAACCACAGCACAATAAATGTTGAATTTCTCCGACGAGTGTAGTATAATGCAATATTCTTACTTGGAACCCCCTAATGTAGATTCTATAGTGGTATAAGTTCAACTACAGCACAATAAATGTGGAATTTCTCCGACGAGTGTAGTATTCTTACTTGGAACCCCCTAATGTAAATTCTATAGTGGTATAAGTTTAACCACAGCACAATAAATGTTGAATTTCTCCGACGAGTGTAGTATTCTTACTTGGAACCCCCTAATGTAAATTCTATAGTGGTATAAGTTCAACCACAGCACAATAAATGTTGAATTTCTCCGACGAGTGTAGTATAATGCAATATTCTTACTTGGAACCCCCTAATGTAGATTCTATAGTGGTATAAGTTCAACCACAGCACAATAAATGTGGAATTTCTCCGACGAGTGTAGTATTCTTACTTGGAACCCCCTAATGTAAATTCTATAGTGGTATAAGTTTAACCACAGCACAATAAATGTTGAATTTCTCCGACGAGTGTAGTATTCTTACTTGGAACCCCCTAATGTAAATTCTATAGTGGTATAAGTTCAACCACAGCACAATAAATGTTGAATTTCTCCGACGAGTGTAGTATAATGCAATATTCTTACTTGGAACCCCCTAATGTAGATTCTATAGTGGTATAAGTTCAACCACAGCACAATAAATGTTGAATTTCTCCGACGAGTGTAGTATTCTTACTTGGAACCCCCTAATGTAAATTCTATAGTGGTATAAGTTCAACCACAGCACAATAAATGTTGAATTTCTCCGACGAGTGTAGTATAATGCAATATTATTACTTGGAACCCCCTAATGTAAATTCTATAGTGGTATAAGTTCAACCACAGCATAATAAATGTTGAATTTCTCCGACGTGTGTAGTATAATGCAATATTCTTACTTGGAACCCCCTAATGTAAATTCTATAGTGGTATAAGTTCAACCACAGCACAATAAATGTTGAATTTCTCCGACGAGTGTAGTATTCTTACTTGGAACCCCCTAATAATAGTGCCACTTAAATAGCTTGTATTAAAATAACAGCTCAATTACTTGTTAGTGACACTACTAAATAAGTACATTTTGATCTCCCTTTTGAAGCTGTTAGCAAGTATTTCCTAAATATTCACGGTGGCCATTAGTTAAATATATGTATATAATTTAAATCCCTAACTTGAAAATGTGCATGTTCATGTCCATGAACTGCTTTATAGTTGTGTATTTAGTCTAGGGGGGAACTAAGTTTCGTATAGTAAAAAGTAAGAATAACTTACTTTAAAAGTATTCCTTTATTGGATTATGGGTTTATAGTAATTTTAACCCATACACTTTAATTTAACATTTTATGATAAAATATGTTTTTGACCTTAATTCAACATCCTAACTGTATGTGTGATTCTATTTTATGCGTAAAATAATTTCACACATACATGGTCGGCTAAAGAAATGTATAAGTTGATTTTATGTGGTTTGTAGCTTGAATAATGAAAACTGAAATTATATGACTGAAATTCGTTGATTCCTTTTTGTTCCTGTCAGATTGTATATCTTATTTTTCCAAATGCTGTGTACGTGCATATGTATGCTCTTTGGTAATTTTATTATTCCTAAGAAGGTAAAGGAGATCCTAAAATATTTTCCAATAAGTGTTTTATAGCAATTTCAATTAGATGGGCTTACACACCGACTCTCAAAAGTTGGAAGTTAAGCTGAAGTTGGTGAAAAGGCTTGTAAAACTGAACTTATGGAACATCCAATAAATTACTAACGTAGTAATTCTTTAGTATAACAACAATAAAGCTGTGCAACTATAATAAAGTGAAGTTAACAATAAAGTTAAAGCAGTAACAATACATTTACGACATTTAATAGCAGATGATTCTTATGATAATCCGTTAACATGTTTGTGGCTACCTAATATATCATATATTAAATGTAAATTATATGATAAACTATTCAACTCTAGTCGTTAATAGACAATTATTCTACTAGAAACTAGATAGTTTAATTTTGAAAGTTAGTAAATACTGCATTCAACTAAATCTGAACACTTTAGTTGGGATATGCACTTTATGATGCACTCTACTATGTTTACTAACACTTTAAGGTCATAATATAAAGTATTAGTTGATGTATTGATACAGTTTTGTTATCATTGATGTAATAAAACGCAGGTAGTTTTGCATTTTTCAGGCATTCAATAAAATAAAAATCAAATAGAAAACGCTTAAGTAGTTTTGAATTCTGTGCATTATCCACACTGAGACGAAACTTCGTTCGGCCTCAATATATTTGCAATACTATAACATACTATGAATTTTATCCAATCATTATAATATAGAGTATTTTGAAAATAAATTAATTGGATACCAATGATAAATTAATTTACAAACATGTACAGGCACCAGAAATGTATGTTTACACTAAGGTGTCAAGATTTGTAGTTATACAATTTAAATTGATAGTACTATATAATTTTTCATACATATAATGCTGGCTATTAAACATTATTATCATTATTATGTAATTAAAGTATATAATGTTAAGAAAATCTCGAGGGGGTAGTTTAGTGATCGCCCTTTGATTATCTACTAACATGTTGAACAAGTGGGTTTGAAATTGTGTTTAATTTTCATCAAAATACAAAATCAGTTTAGAGATGAACAAACATAAATCAATTTACTAAGAGCAATCTATGCCACTGGTGTGAGAGTAGACTGTGTTTTCTATTGAAAATATTTAACAACACTAGAAGAAGATATTAATGTAAATATTGCATAGTATAAAGCAAATTGACTGTTTCTATCAAGACGCTCTTTTTTGCAGTTTTATTTGTCAATTTACTATATACAGGTGAATCAAACATGAGGAATTAAACCATCCTTGGAAATCGCAAGAACTATAAAATAATCGTGTATGAATTTATACTATAGAATAACACAATAAACGTCGAGAACCGTTTTGAATACGAAGGCCAACATATATATTATAATTTGGTAAACTTGAGCTTTTAATCCTTCTTGTTGATTTTAAACTTAAGGAAATTATTTGAAATACTGATCCTAGAAGAATAGAGTAGCTCAGTTATAAGTAAAACACTTAACATATGCACATCAACAAACTATGCGTTACTCGCTCCGAAGTTTAAGGTACGATTTGATTCCTGGAGTCCCTCAGTACAGACCCATTATAGTAAAGAATTGGGTAGTGATGGGTTCATTAATTATCGAATACTGATAAAAAACACAGGAACAGCGTTAAGGTCCGATGTACTGTAACCCATTCTCACATAATATAGGACCTAACCGAGGGTGAGTGGCACTTCACCAACATGAAGTTGAGCGTTAACTCAAAAGCTCAAAAGGACTAGCCCTAAATCTAAACACTCATGGTCTAGTTTTAGTACCAAAAAACTGGTCATAGTGCAGGATGTCTTGGATGTTTGTCTAATGTCTAAAATTGTCTTCTACTGGAGGAAATTGAGTCTTCAGAAGTGTGGATATTTTGGATAACCACAGTTCCTCCACCCTCTCATACACCCACCCTCTCATACACCCACCCTCTCATACACCCACCCTCTCATACACCCACCCTCTCATACACCCACCCTCTCATACACCTACCCTCTCATACACCCACCCTCTCATACACCCACCCTCTCATACACCCACCCTCTCATACACCCACCCTCTCATACACCCACCCTCTCAAACACCCACCCTCTCATACACCCACCCATCTCCATACAGTTATAGTTGTATTTCTAAGTGATAGTCATCCTTAGCTTTTAGCAAAGCCTGAATTCATGGATTGTTATTATTACAAAACAAGTAAAAAAGAAAAAAAACTGCAATGAAATAACGTTATTAGGGAGTTTTAAGTATACATAAAAGAAAATATGGCTTATTCCTATAGAAAAATATGTCTTGAACTTAATGAAAGCCATTAGTTCAATTTTAAGATAAAAGAATGTTCTACTGTAAAATTAATTTAAATAAATGTATATTAGTATTATTTCTCATTTTACTGGGGGGAAAACATTGTATTGTAAATCAATGCAATCATTTTGGCACTGGCTCTGCTGAACTAGATTGAGAGATGTACTGATTGGCTCAGCTCTTGATAGAATGCAGACTCTGATTGCTGATTGCAAAATCAAGAAACTTGCACTTCTCTTCCAAATCATTTTTATAAAACCATCGGAAAAGAGAATCATTTTCATTATTTGTTCACCATATTTTGTTATATTCCATTTGTTTTTCAAGTACAACAAAATACATTATTGATAATTAGCTTAGCAGTATAGAACAATGTTTTTGTTTCTTAATATGGTGGATTCATAGTTACTAAAACCAAGTAGTTGAATTATGTTTTTAGTTTCATTGTAGTTTCCAGTAAAGACATTATAAAATAATTTATTTTACTTGAATATGGGCTCACGGATTTAACAAAAGAACAATATATATTACAATTATAATCCAGTCTCCCCTTCCCCAAGTACCGTTTACAACATTTCCATTTTGGGTTTATGACAAAAGTAAAACATAAAAATTACTATACCAATTATCAACACTCAAAAATTAAAGCCCTCTGGCCACTCACAAAACTTAAAAGTCTGCAGGCGTGGTCACCATATCTTACTTATGTCCCATAAGATTAATTTTAAATGTCGTAAACCGAATTGACTTAACGATTTGTTGTACAAATTAACATTATACATAATTTGATAAATCGTAAAAGTTACTAGTAAATCCGCCTTTGAAATGTCGCCTATAAATGTTCATGAAAATCCTTAACTAATAAACTAAAACTCTATTTTTCATTTCAATAAGGACCAATATTTGTTGAAACTTCAAGTGGACCCAATAGCAACTTTTTAAGTCTCTTACGATGGAAAATCAAAATTCCCGACGAATGGTTAAGTCACAGCTGTACCGAATTTAACATTGCTCTTAAGAAGAATATACATGCAATATGGCGGCTTCTTATGCTGACTCTTAAAGTTGACTGAGAGGTTTTATGGACACGATTTGGTTTACTTTAAGCATTGATTTTATACACAAATAGATTTCCCATCCTATGTTAAATTTTGAGTCTCAAATATCAGCTGTTTTGTGGCCCATTGTGGAGCGCTAGTGTAGTCTCGTGTAAATATAATGCAGTTTAAACCAGCTGTGGTTACGGGCCACACAAACTAACACAATTACAGGCACAACTATTCCTATTAGATGGTTTATCTATGTAGGTTTGTATAATCAATGCTTTAAGTCAATCTATTGCTAACAAAAGATAACAGTCTCTGGAAAATATTCTTATATAATCTATGAATAATAGTAATTAACTAAACAAAATTATCATCCATTGTAGTTTGTTTAGTTCAAAACAAGTGATCATCATTGAAGAAACATGTATTACAATAAACGTGAAAGGCATACAAAATAGTTTGGTGACTGGTTTAATTAATTTATCATTTGATAATAATAGTAATTCATTAATTTAATGTCATTGAACCACGTTAATCTTTCTTGTAAACTAGAGTATTGAGAGCCCAATATATATTTACAAAAACACTTTTTAATTACTGTATTTTTAACATTTACTAACAAATCACCTTAAAAATTAATATCAAACAATATATTGAGTCTTAGAATTTCAATTGTTCAGTACGCTTCTTTCTTATCCTTAAAAAAAATCATGTTTTAGTATAAAATACTAAAATGAATGGTTCCAAAGAATTAGCACAACTCTCCCCTCATATATATAAAAAAATCAAAACTGTGAAAATTACCAGTTTGATTCCCAAATATATTTTTACGTGCAATTTTTACTACAATATCTTAAATTGTAATGCACATCTTCCCTGAAAATGTAATTAAAATCGTTAAGGTAGTTTTTGAGAAAATTCCATTTATGTATATTTTTGCCTATAAAATAAAAACAAACTAAAATTTCAAAAAAGTGAAAAAATGATCTGGAGATATTGGTTAGTAGTCTAAATACACCTATATACCAAATTTCATAAAAATTTATCCATCCGTTTGATCTCCAATGAACTGCACATACACACAGACAGAAACATATTACGGACAAACACCAACATTTTTTTCGAAATAACCACATTTTTGGGTTCAGGGGACCCTAAAATGGATTTTTAGAGCAATCTGTAAAAACAAACATTTTTTACGATCACAATACTTTCTCTATGCCAACGCAAACGGGAGAAAGTAAAAGTAAACAAGTTAGGCTGCTGTGTACTATAACAAAAACATATAAAAAGTTATCTCTTGTATAACAATCTTCAGACCAAACGGATTCACAAAATAATCCAAAATAATTCAACATTATTGTGAATATTGTACTTATACCGTCATAAATTTGTGTTTTGACGATTACTTGTTCTTCTTCTCTATCAGCACTTAAGGGGACCCCGAATGCCATTTAAACGTAATGTTAGCTATAAAGCAGATATCTCTGTAAAAAAGTGACCTAGAGCTCTATTTTTTTTTTAATTTGAAAGACTGACCTTTTATCTAGGCCCATACACAGGGGATTTTTTTTTTTATTTTTAAGAACAAATTTATAATTAAAAAAAATAGTAGTTCTAAGTATAAAATTTTGAATATAAAAATATTTTTATTTTTGTTTGTAATACAATTAAATCAAAAACCCTGTGTACGGACCTAGAATTTGGTCTTATGTATGAGACCTGAAAATTTGGTAAGGATATCTCAAATGGTTACCAAGATATTTGCTGTCAAAAATGAAAAACCCAACTTTCGGAAAATGCAAAAAACTAAAAAATTACCAACATAATAAAGTTTACTTAAAATTAGTGAAGCCTAGCACCATAAGAAGGGTTGTTTGGTTCTTCCTCTGCCTCATACATACCTTCTAGCGTCCTCTTAGCAAGGGTTGTTTGTTGGCGGATTTTTTTTTTCAATTCCAACGCTGCCTTATCAGATTGTCGGATACGCTCAGAGTCTTTTTGTTTCATGGATTCTATACAATATTGGCCTACCTACAATCCTAAATGCTCTAATAGTTTGCATTTACTCACGTAACCATCACTGAGGGACAAAACTGCCTCATATGTTCCAAATTTCAGGATTTACAGGGTTACAAATGTCCGTTTGGGAATCAGAGTCCAGATCAAATTGTTCAGTGATTCATTTGGATTCTGTGACTTGCCTGACAGACATTTCTTTAGTAAGTCTGGGTGTGATAAACTCTGGAATATGGGTTTGATTTCCAACATGATTGGTTCTAGTAGATGGAAGTGCTTAGTATGGTCATAGTCTTCTATGGTCATAGAAACTCTATACTATATGAGTTGGTGAACAGGAATGTCATTTCCATGAAAACGAAATCATATGTAACCTTTATAAATAAAATTTTCTTTTCGTTTATTTGCAAATAATTAACCCTATAGTCTCACATATCAGTGGAAAGAAGAGATTCTAAGGTTTAATTTATAATAAAAATCCCAAAAACGTAAAAAAATTTTGTGTGGCGTTTAGGGTTCCCGTAATACACTGAAACTAAACATTTATCATAAACAGATTGTTGGTTATATTTCGTTAGTAACAGAAAAATACACTACAGTTCACACGGGTTACATAGATTACTATCTTGTAGATCTTCGTCTACTTTTAATACTGGTGTTAGAGAATGTAGCCTCCTCACATGGACACTCGTGTAACCTTCTATTGACCTTCTTCATCGTCCTGAAGATACGAGCAAACAGAAAGTACAGAATGGTGTACGTTAGAATCCTCGACAAGATAAACCATACTATGTGATAGTCCATTCTAAATCAAGACAATTTACACTATGAATTTTTAATTCTAGAATTTACAAAGTTAATCCGAATAGTCATTTAATATTTTATTTCTTAGCAACCAGCATTGTCAAAATAAAATTATTATTTATCTGTAGAATATATTTTAATTTGTTCATGGATAGATAAAGGAGAACAAAATAGCTTATTTTTATAATGGAACGTTTATTGGTGGACACTTTATTGGTCTAAAGACCCTGTAGAATATTTACTAATTACAAATTAGCCAAATTAACAGGTTGTTGCGTGAAATAAAGAGACTTAGTTAAGTCATTGATTTTATAAACAAACAGATATCCCAAAAATGTTAAACTTTGAGTCTCAAATTATGAGCTGTTTTTGTGGTCAATTATGGAGTGCTAGTGTAGTCCCATGTAAATGTAATGCAGTTTAAACCAGCTGTGGTTGCCGGCCACACTAACTAACAAAATTACTGGCACAAATAGTCCTATTAGATAGTTTATGTATTGTAGGTTTATATAATCAGTGGTTAAAGTGGCTAGTTCATCATCAATCTTACAGTGTTGCACACGTAAAAAATCAATAGATAAAATATATTTTGAAGAATTGTTAATAAAATAAAAATATTAGTTTCAGTGATAGATCTTACATTTATATTTACAAGTTTTTTTTACTTTTATTCAGCCTAGTTAAATATTTTTGGGAAGTGCATCAAAAGTGTATGGAAATTAAGTTTTCATCTAAAAAATATACTGATATGGTTAGTGAAAACTGAAATTATGTCAATGAACCACGTAATTTTAAAAATAATTAAACACATCTGAACACATTAACTTTTTTCAAACCTGCCATAATCATAGACTAATCTTCTTAAATCAGAGGTTAGGAACAAAAGGAGAAATCACCTTAATACAAAACACAATTTTTATTAGAATTGTATTTTTCAATAGCTCCCTTGATATTTTTGAAACTATTTAGTCTATAAATATAGATTTTATAATAAATGTAAACGTGTTTTTCTAAAACACAATAATTGTACACTGTTCATATTATATGTTAATTTTCGTCATACGATTCTCCACTTTTTGGTGGCTGGAAGGGGAAATGGTCTAGTGTATTTAGGTATATTGTACTAGGCATTTTCCCCTTCTAGCCACTAACAGAGAAGAAGATTTTACGACCAAGATAACATTTTAATAACCATTATTCGTAAAAGTGATATGTATATCACAAATTTTAATATGCAGTGTTACACCAGTTAGCAATTTGAGCTGTAGTAAGATTTAGTGCTAGAGATTTAGATTATACTATTGCCACTTAAAGTTTTATTTTTGTTAGACTAGAGGAAAGTAGATTGTAAATAAATATGTACAGTGTGTAAATGAATACATTTAGTTTTATACAGAAAAATAAAGTCTTTAAACAAACTAGTAAATATGTAATACTACCATTTAATATTCAATACTTTATTAATATTTGCATTTCATACAAGAAATTCTTTTTTACAAACCAATTTAAACTTTCAATATTATTTAATTCATTTTCCATGAATTTTTTTGTTGTTAAGTTGAGTAAAAGTAGGATTTGTGATGTACAAAGTAAAAGAAAGACCGAGGATGTGTTACTGTTGCGTGAAAGGACGATTCTAATCATCCTAGATTTGATGAACCAAACTTGAAAATAACTATCAGTTTGATCCAGAAGAAAGGTTAAGTGAGGAAGGGATCTGGTTGTTAAAAAGATTCAGCAATAGTTGAGTTGTGCATACAACAATCAAATCAATAATGGCAAATTACTAGTTTATTTTGAAAGTGTTGGAGTATTAAAATAGAAATAAACGTTATATTTACTAATATATTAAAGTTAATAAATAACATTGAGTAGGATTATATAAGTGTTAAAACTGACATCCTGACATCACGGGGATTATTAATGACATACAACCCTGAAGACCTTATTTTAATAAATAACATTGAGTAGGATTATATAAGTGTTAAAACTGACATCCTGACATCACGGGGATTATTAATGACATACAACCCTGAAGACCTTATTTTAATAAATAACATTGAGTAGGATTATATAAGTGTTAAAACTGACATCCTGACATCACGGGGATTATTAATGACATACAACCCTGAAGACCTTATTTTAATAAATAACATTGAGTAGGATTATATAAGTGTTAAAACTGACATCCTGACATCACGGGGATTATTAATGACATACAACTCTGAAGACCGTATTTTAATAAATAACATTGAGTAGGATTATATAAGTGTTAAAACTGACATCCTGACATCACGGGGATTATTAATGACATACAACCCTGAAGACCGTATTCTAATAAATAATATTGAGTAGGATTATATAAGTGTTAAAACTGACATCCTGACAACACGGGGATTATTAATGACATACAACCCTGAAGACCGTATTTTAATAAATAATATTGAGTAGGATTATATAGCCTAAGTGTTAAAACTGACATCCTGACAACACGGGGATTATTAATGACATACAACCCTTAAGACCGTATTTTAATAACTGTAAGAGCCTTATTATGTATACTTTGAGCACTAACAGGCTAACAAGTTAAGATAACACAGCTGATAGGTTTAGGCCCTACTTATGTCCCTTCAACTGTTTTGGAAATATCAGTTCCTTAAAACCTCAAGTTGTTTACTATCATTTTATCAGACTATTTTATCCTGTAAAATCGTCAATAAATTGTTGTTCGATGCATATCAGACCATGCACAACAACCGTCTTTGTTGACTTAGGACGGATTATACAACAAAACAAAAGTTTGTTCAACGATGTTTTTACAAAAGTTAGCAATAGTTTTCATGTAGTTTTCTCGTATTGATAGTTTTTTTATTAATTATTATGATTGCATTTATAAATTTAAGTTACATTTTTGTATTATTTGAATTTTGTGTAAATTCTATTTTACAATTTTAATTCTATCTTAATATTAGTATAGTCTAATTAGGAATGCAAAGTAAAAATTTTAAGTATGCACTATATCAAATTTTTACAATATATCTTTTACACTATATAAGTTTTTGAGATATATCAAATTTTGTCTCGAAAACACTGACAAATTAAACTTTCAGCATTCGCCCGCTAAATCAAGGACTGGCTCTACTCACTGCACTAGCCTACATTGAAGTGGTGGAGTACACCATCGCAAATATATGTTTATTTTAGGTACGTAACAGCTTTAAATGTATAACATATATAGTGTTTATGAAACAGGAAAAAACATGGAAAGAAATAATGAAATAAAAACATATTATTAAATACAATATTTGTTTGTGATTTTTAGTGATACATCCTGAGACCCATCCCCCCCCACCGAAACTGGAAGTCGTGCAGTCCTGGGGGATGGCTCAAAACCAGACAGGCGATAGGATCACGGGTGCCAGTCGGAAAGTTAAATCACAACTCGGCAGATGAGCGAAAAGCTATTTATTTCAATAAGAAAGAATTTAATAACTAAGAAAATTCTGCAGAAGGCCACATTATCCAAATTACACTCAACCTAACAAGAAGGTACACCAAATTAACAAGAAAAAACAAATGCTACAAAAACAAAAAGCGCTATAAATACCAAAAATTATATAACATATGGGCCTATCTGCAGAAATACTAGACACAACATTTTGGAGAAAAACTTACATGAAAAATTTAGAAAATTTTGACAGCACCAATTACCGGCAAATATCCCCCATCCCATGATTCAACCGAGGCCAGGGATCCCGGAATCCCTGGGCAGCTCCGAATGAAAGCAAAGTAAAAAAAAAAAAACATAATAAATAATCCCCTTTTGGTGAGACTAAAAAATTAAGTAATTAAAAATAAAATGTAACACGGTACGTTTCATTACAAACTGACATCAATAATACGATTCACGAAATAAATAAATAACACTAACTATTTTACTAATAGGCCTAACAACAAAATAAACAATCCCATAGTCTAAACAGTATAAAAAGAAAATCTTAAGACATACAAAATATTTAGAGATCATGGATACAATTATTCAAAATCAAATTTAACAATAGTGCCTAACAAAGATAAAGTTAAAAAATTATAACAACAAACTAAACTAATTTAAGATTACTAACAATGAAAATTCATCTTTTTTCATATTTTCCTTTTTTTAATTTTAAATAGGTGACCACCCCGAGCTCAGCAGCCGGGAACAAAAAGGAACGCACTGACCTGAGGACTGAAGAACCCCACCCAAAGATGTAGAGAGGGCAGCGTGGGGTGAAACTTGGCTCGATCACATGGTCCCCAGGCTAGGCTAGCAGTAGATATGGCAGAACTTCATCCGGAAAGCAGGCTGAGCGTTCAATGTCCCACTCAAGGACCCTGACTGCAAGGCCAAACCACAACACATTAAAAAATGACAGCCAAAACAAAAATAATACACATAACAAACTAATAAATATAAAGCTGCATGATACTGCAAAACAAAACAGGAAAAGACAAATAAGAACATGATTGGCACAAAAAAGACAGTAAAAGATTAATTTTAGGTTACAAAGATTCTGTTAGAAAATTAGATTTAAACCAAATTACATACTTAACAAATTATAAAAGAATTATGTATATGGAAGTGAAAATGACAAACTGAAAATCTAGGCTATTAGCACAGAAAAGCAATATGCTACAAATGAAAATCAAGCTAAACAGATAGATTAGGTTAATGTCAAAGAACAGAAATATGGTCAATCGGTAACTCCAACTGCAAAAGGCTCAATAAAAATGATATACAACTAACATTGAGCATAAAACAAAATATAATAAAGAAATGAATGGTAAAATAGTAGTCTAACATTGAGCACATGGGCTTGAACCTAGTTAGACAAAAATCTAGACTAAGAACACAAACAATCTAACAATACACTGAACATAACAAATAAGCCTGATTATTATTATTATTATTCAAACAAAATATTTTCACCAAAAGGGTGATTAGATATTTGAAATAACATTTACCATTTACCATCGATGTCTTCTCCGTAGTCGTCAAGACCAGGGAATCGTCAGAGTTGTAGTGTTGAGTGAGCTTTGGCCCTATTTATGCTCATCAAAAAATTCTGTTAATTTGTAATATGGCCTATCAATTAGATAATTTTTTAATGTAGTAAGAAAGTTTTTATTATGGAGTTATAGTTTTAAATTTTGTGGTAGTAGATTGAAGATTTGTATAGCCATAGCTTTAGGGGTTTTACTTGATTTTGTTAGTCTGTGATACTCTGAGTTAAAATTGGTCTTTTCTCTAATATTGTATTTGTGGCATTCTGATCTAAGTGTTGGGGGATTGTTTTTTATGAGTTTGATTAGTTCGAGGATGTATAATGATATTACGGTTAGGATTTTATTTTGGATGAAAAGGTTTTTGCAGTGTTCTAGGTATTGGGTTTGTTCTATGGCCCTGGTTGCGTTCTTCTGTTGTTTCATAATTGATGTTATTAGGTATTCATTTGCTCCTCCCCAGGCGATTATTCCAAATCGGAGATGTGATGCAAAGAGAGCATGGTATGCTATTAGTGCTGTGTCTTTATTTGTGATTTATCGGAGTCTGCGAAGGGCGAAAGTAGTAGAGGCTAGCGTTTTTTCTAATTTAATTATGTGTGGTTCCCATTTCAGGTTTCCATCTAGTGTTATACCGAGGAATTTGGTTGATCTTGTGGTGATGATTTCGTTGTCTTTGGGTATTTCTTGTATATTTTGGGTTTTGGTGGAGAAAGTAATGTGAATTGTTTTTGATTTTGTTGATGTTAAGTTTTAGTTGATTAAAGCCAATTTTAGCTTGATCCAGTAGTTCATTTATTTGAGTGTTTTCAGGTAAAGTCTTTTGCAGGGGTCTTAGAATAGTGGTATCGTCGGCAAACATTATACATGTGCTATTCCCTGGTAAAAGTTCTGGGAAAGAGTTGATATATATTAGGAAGAGTAGGGGTCCTAATACTGTTCCTTGGGGTTTCCTGATGTTGTTTGTTTTAATTTTGACCTGGTTTTTATTTCGATGTTTTGGGAAAGTTTTTCAATTTCGATGAGTTGATATCTGTCCGTTAGGTAGCTGGTAAGCCATGAAAGTGCTTTGTTTTTAATATTTAGAGTTTTAAGTTTTTTAATTAGTGTTGTTCTATCAAGGCTGTCGAAGGCTTTCTGAAGGTCGATAAATAGGCCGGAGGCTTGTTGTTTATTTTCCCACATATTGGTTATGGTTTCGCATAGTTGGGTGAGGGCTGTATTGATGCTCTTTCCTTCTCTAAAGCCGTGTTGATTATTTGAGATCGTGTTGGAGCTTTCTAAAAAGTTTGTAAGTTGTCTGTTAATTATTTTTTCCAGGTATTTAGATAAGGTTGGTAGTATAGAGATGGGTCGGTAGTTTTCAATGCAGTTAATGTCGCCTTTTTTATGCTTAGGATAAACTATGGCTTGTTTCATTTTTTTGGGAACAGTCCCTTGTTTAATTGATGTGTTTATGATATGTAAGAAGGGGTCGATAATCTCATTTTTGCAGTGTTTGAGGATTTTGTTTGATATAGTATCCAATCCCGCCGAGTTTTTGGGGGGCATGGTTTTGAAGAGTGATACTAACTCCGATTTGGTGATGGTTTTGAATTGCTGGAGGGATGGGCCTAGGGTGGAATTAGAGTCTGTTGGGAGTATTTGTGATCCAATTTTGTCGTCGTTAGTCTGTGAATGGTTTTGGCCCATAGATATGAAGAATGAGTTAAATTGTTCCGCAATACTTCCGGGGTCTGTAATGTCAGTTTCATTAATTTTTAATGTTAGATTATTTTGAGTTGGTGTGGATTTTGTTCTTTCTTTGTTGATTATATTCCAGATGTACTTATTTTTATTTGATGCTTTATTGTTAAGATGGTAAACGTTTTGGTAAGATGGTTAACGTTTATTGTTAAGATGGTAAAATCTGATTTGTCCTTCTTTACTTTTTGATCATAAGTTTTTTTGAGTCTAATGTAGTTATTCTTGTCTTGATTGTCATTGGTCAAGTAGTATTTGCTTTGCGCTAGTGAGAGAGTAGATTTAAGCTTTAAGGTTTCTTGAGTCCAGAATTTTTTATTTTGGTTTAATTTGAAAGGTTTGTAAGTGTAGGGCATGACGGAATTTATCTCTTCCTGAAGGGTTTTTGAAAAGATATTGTACTTTTCATCTATTGATGTCGCTGCGTAAATCGTATCCCAGCTTATTTTTTTAGGTTTATTTGTAAAGTGTCTAGGTTATTTTTAGAGACTGATCTGCTGTACCGTAGAATTGGTTTGTTGTCTTTAGCAGGGCCTGAGATTATTGAGCAGCTAATACCTAAATGGTCCGATATTGTATTACAATGTGTCATCACCTTAATACTTTGTTTTGGGAGGTTAGTGATGCATGTATCGATGCTAGTAGCTGAGGTAGGAGTGATTCTAGTGATTGGGGTGTGTGGGATAGTTAGATTATGTCCCAGAAGAAAATTATTGAAGTTTATTACATTTTTATCTTGATCAAGTCTGAGATTTATGTTGAGGTCTCCAAGGAGAATTATTTGTTTTGCTTTATTTGTAAATTTTGATAGTAGTGTTCCGAGGGATTCCTGAAACAGTTCCAAATTGTTTGAGGGTGGTCTATAGGCTCCTATAATAACAATGCTTTTATTTTTATTTAAGAGTTCAATAGCTGTGATTTCTGCTATTAACTCTTGGCAGATGGGTTTGGTGTCGATGATTTTAGTTTTAGCAGTTAGTTCATTTAGGGCATATGAACTAACTGTTGATATTCCTCCCCATTTGTTGTTGGATCTGGAGAAGCTGGTTATTAGGCTATAATTAGTAATGTTTGTTTGTTTAAGATTTTGGTCAGATAGTCCGTGTTCGGAGATAATTAGAATATCTGGTTGAATTTGATTTAGATCTATGGTAAGTCAGTCAGTTTTCTTGTGAAGGCCTCTTTGGATGTTTAGGTGGAAGATTTTAAAAGCAGGCTTGGCACTGTGGTTGGGCCTCAAAGTCACGGGTTTCTTAATTTTGGTTATGCTGAGAGGGTGACTGGCGTCGTCAGGGAGTTTTTTCCATCAGGGCTTTCTGTGGAATTACTCAAGTTGGTTGGTGTTAGGCCCCGGGTGTGGCAGGTGGCATTGGGATTCATTTCTGGCATATGAAGAGCTTGTTGTGAGTTGTCAGGTGGGTTGTAGGCAATCTGGGTAGCGTCGAGAATTAAGTTTGCTAGGGCAGTAGCACCGTATTTATTTGGATGGATTCCGTCAGGCCTGTAGTGGTGGTCTGAGGTAGCTGACTTTGTGTCAATATAATTTATTTTTAGATTAAGGCACATGAATTTTAGTGCTTCATTTATGCCATCGACATGTCTGTCACGAATATCTCTTCGGTAGAGGATTCCATTAATGTACCATTTAGTATCAGGGAAGAGTTTTTGTCCTGCGTCGATAGCATACCACAGAGGGCGCATGAGATGATTTGTGGTGATAGCGTTTGCTAGATCATTAGATCCGAAGTTAACTATAACTTTTTGCGGGAGAGTTTCAGTGTTGTTGATAAAGTGGCTGAGATTTTTTATTCTTTATTCTACCTCCCGGAATAAAGGAGGTAACAAAAATTAACACTTATTTAAGAGAGTCTTTAGCCAGTCAACATATCATGTACAGAGGCAGTCGAGGACAGGTCAAACGACAGGCCAACCTGACAGACCGAGAGCTGGAACCATGGAACGACAGAGCCCACGGAGCCAACGGCCACGAAAGTAAACAAAACGGCAGCGCACGAGCGATCTCAGGCAGCCTGGCATAGCACTACAACAAGTAACAAAATGTACCGGTCAAACGACCCGGTACAACCCCCTTACGAAGATATGCAACGTAAGGGACTATTGCTTCGTAGAAGGTTTTTATTTCATATTATTTTATTATTATTTTATGCAGTGAAATTACAGTTTGCACAGTTTTTATCGTGACATTTACTTTTTTTCAGAAAAATAATCCATAATTAGATTTTCGTCTTCCACAAACACATCCTGGACTGTATTTGCTTAAGATTATTATTTCATTTTGTTTATTTCGTTACATTAAACATGATTTTGAGTTTTTTTAAAAATTGTATTTATACTAAAGTATTATATGATTTGACTATGTTCAATTTTTTTTGTAAATTTAGTGACTTTTAATATATATTCGTTGTCGTAATATGCTAATTTAAAATTTATATTGGAAATATAAGAGCTTTAATGTCTGATATGTAATTTATATTTTAAAGGACTACCTTGAAATATTTATAAAAACAAATAATATTTTCCGAAAACAGCGTTGTCATCAATCCGATTAAAGTAGAACTTTAAGGTCCAACCAGAGACACTATCGAAGAATGACTGCAATAAACATAAAGTTAATCAGTTCACTAGAAATTCTAATGATTTCTCGTCTTGGAGAAAAGGATTCAACGAAATACTTAACAGTTAAACCAAACCTTTTTACATATACTGTGTTATTTGCTTTAAATATCAAACACTTAGTTTTTTACACACTACAAATGTTATACATAATCCTTTCATTATTATTCATTCATAAAATGCTGAACGTCAAAATATGGGCGAATATGAGGGGCGAGTGAGTGTAGTTCACCATTGTTACTAATTTCGATTGTTCTTCAGAAAGAGCCACTTATTAATAGGCCATATAGTCTGGGCAACTATGGGACCTACATCTTTACGTGGAATTCAAACCACGTAGTGGTTTAATTTTCAGCAAACTGAACACAGAATATTTAATTTTTTTTAACTTTAAATTCTTAACAAGAAGGAAATCTTGAATTAAAATTATATTATATTTTTGTAAAATTTAAATTCTAAATACCTAATTTGAGCCATCTTTTAATTTAGTTGGTTATTTGTGTTTATTAAAATATATGTTTTACCAAACAAAAGATCACAATAGAAGGATAGGGATATCGTGAACTACTTTAGTTAAAGTCTAGCAATAAAAGGAGATAGCGAACTGTGCAAGAGTTTTATTGCTCTCTTCAATCCTCTCCGACGTTTCAACTGGCAGTTCAATTCTATTGTTCCAATTCTAAGCTAATTTTTGTGTTTTACCTTACAATGAACTTACGGACTGCTTTATGATTTGTTATAACATATTCATAAATATTTAAAATAAATTATAATATTTTATTTGTTATAAATAACATGTTATTATTATTGGTCATATATACGTCATAAAATAACTACAAGGAAACAACATTAAACCAGTTGGGGATTAAAATATAAATACACAACATATCGAGAAGTATGAAACTGCTTCCATTTTCAAGTGGCCTAAATTAACTTACATTATTATTAAAAACAAAAGAAAAAAGGCATGAAGAACCGGCACTGTCATATTACTTTTTACAAACTTAACCTATTACATACTATACTGAAAAATATACACAACAAAAAACAAAATGCTAATAGGTTAAGTTTGTAAAATGTATTGTTGTGTCAAGGCCAGTTCTTCATGCCTTTCTTTCTTTTATGTTTTGTAATAATGTAAGTTAATTTAGGCCACTTGAAAATGAGAAGAGTTTCTTACGTCTCAAAACGTCGTGTGTGTATAGAAACTGACTAGTTTGAAAAGTCTATACATTTTTGTATAAGAATTAACCATCATTGGCACAAACACACTCTCCAGGTTCACCAATTTGACATTCAAATTGGTCAACATCTGCATTTTGTAATAATGTTATGAGATAGTACAAAGCTTAAGCGTTAACAATTTTGGATTTTATCATATTTCCTAACGCTCTTTTGATAGATTACGTTCTTCAGTTTAATTACATCACTGTTTACGTTGCGGTTTCTTTATTTTTATTCCAAGTGCCCATATTACATTTGAAGGGGAAACACCTTTGTATTTTATTGATTCATGATCAAAACTGTGTTCATATAAAATCCATGCTGAAATTTATTGTTTAATTTTAATTATGGAAAAAATGATATGGCCAAATATATAAAATGTATTTACCTGAGTGTATAGCCTTATAATTAAATGAAAACATATATGTTTCATTCAAATATTTAATACGTTTAATGAGCTTATGAGTTGCATCCATATACTTAGTTAACATTTTACTTAAGTATGTTTTAAACTCCTTTAGTATATAAGAATATGTTTAACATAATGTTTATTATTTGTTGAAATATTATAAATACGCTTTCTTCTGGTGAGGAACATGACTATGTAAATAAATAAAATATTTTCTATACATTAAATAAATTTTATTTGTGCCAGTTAATATTTGTTTTTCTAGCAGATTCTTCATCACCAACCACAAAATGACTTTATACCTATTCCGGAAGATATCTAGCAAACAATTTATATAGATTCATTTTACTGCATTACAGCATGGATATTTGGAATGTAATTACCTAAAAATACTATTAAAATAGTTTAACTAACAAAATTTGAAAGTGATATTGATAGTGTAACGGTGTATTAATATTTAGAGTTAAGCGAAAAAGAGGGCCTAGTGGCACTAATTTCGGCCATTTGTAAATATTTCAAAGGTTGGCTCATAAATACATTTATTACTATCGAATATCATGTTTATTTATCGTCAAGCAAAGAAAATTTAACGACAATATATCACATTGTGTATTGTTTTTCCATTACTTATGTTAAACACTATCGATCGAAGAAAACAGCTTACTGTGGAAAAGTTTTATTGGCTCTTCAGTCCTCCCAGACGATTTATCTGGCAGTCCAATTCCAATGTTCCGCTTGCCGACTAATTCAGCAACTAAACATATATCTTTTACTATGTCTAAATATGTGTTTTACTTTGTCTAAACATTAGTTTTCTTAAATAAAAGAAAACAACAACTTTTATCTTGCTACAAGTCGGAAATAAATAACAACACTCAAGAGATAGTAAATAAGATTAATGGTTGCAAGATAGTTTGTATGTTGATAGTTTGCAAGATAGTTTCTGTATCCTGATATTTTAAATTATTCTAAGGTGTCTTATTAATAATGCTGCTGCTGTTTTATAAATTTAGGAGAATGTAGGATCAATCCAACAATTCAAAATGCTTTTTTCCAATGCATTTTTGAAGGAGAGTTATTATCAAAAGGCAGACCATTTATAAAAGCTTCTTTTAAAACATGATACTGTTTCTCACTATGAGATTAGTGACAGTGAAAATATATTCTTAATAAACATATTTACTTTTTTCCTTCGAACGGCTAAGGACCTTATACATGAGGTCTGCTTGACGCAGAAGTTGCGCGTCCTTGGTGTGAGTGTGCATTGATGAGACAGACGTGTCTAAAATGGGTACTGGTAGTTTGAAGAGAGAATGTGAGGTTTGTCCACCTGGTAGAAGCTGTGCAGCAATTCCTGTTCACGCTACTGGGAGTACAACTTTGCTCTCTCCGCGCAAAATATGGCATAGTGTTTTGTAGACGAAGGTTTTACCAGAACCTCCAGGACCGTCAATGAAGTAAGAATTTGGAATTTTGTTTCGTACTGAATGAAGTACCTCATCAGTAATGCCTTTTGTTTATCATTTAGATTTCCGTAAGCTGTTGTTCCGTTTGCTTGCTCTTCTTGTATGTTGTAGAGGGTTTTTGTAGTTTGTTCCAAGGTAACAACTGGCATCGGCAGATTGTCGGTAAAACAGGTAAAACGAACGTTCAGTTAAACGGTCTCCATTGTGGGCTCATGTAAAAACTCGCAAATTAACGAAAAACATGAGAGCAAATGACGACCAAGTTTTCACAGAATGGTTACTAAAATTAGGGAATGGTGATTTAGAATTTGTTCCAGAGTACCCCAACCAAGCAATCGCAATTCCAAAATATTGCCACATTGACTACAACAGGCTCATTTCCAAAGTTTTGACGTCAATGAATCCAATGTCAACCTATTGTATTCATCAGCCATATTATGTCCAAAAAATGACAATTGTACCACAATCAATGATTATGTTGTTTCAAATATGTTACCTGGAGATGAAAAAGTTTATCTAAGTTCTGATTCTGTTCTCTGCGAAGAAATGGAAAATGCTCAGGTGTATCTGTTGGAATTTTTGAATTCATTAAGCCCTTCAGGGTTGCCACCACATAAACTGATAGTAAAAAGGAACGCCATCAACATGTTGATTAGAAATCTAAACGCTTAGCAGGGCTTAATTAATGGCGCAAGATTGGTTGTAACTCACTTTGGAAACCACACTATCACAGCAAAATTGATCGATTCTGGTCAAACTGTCGTTATACCACGCATTAACCTAACACCTTTTGATCCTACTGCGCCTTTCAAACTGACTTGGAGGCTCCCATCAAAGTTGCATTCGCCATGAATATTAATAAGGCGCAGGGACAGACTCTAACAAAGGCAGGATTGTTCTTGCCAGACCCTGTTTTTTCACATGGTCAATTATTGTATGTGGCGTTATCCAGGGTGCGCTCTTTCAGTGACATCTATAAATGTGTCAAAGAAACCCACCAACAAACAATCACCGATGACATAATCACATCAAACATAGTGTTTAAAGAGGTACTTTGAATTTGTAAATATGCTGTTAATTTGTAAATTACTTAAACTAACATTTATAAAATAAATTATATTAAATTTAAACTCACATATTTTATTTCTTCTTTAATCCATATTTACATTAGGTTAAATTGCACCCTAACTATGCGTTACTAAACTATACTGTGTGCACTTTAATTAAGAGGGATTCAAAGAGAATACAGTGCGAATGCTTCGCACGGGTCGGCTAGTAAGTCTTATTTAATTTTCATTTATTGGAATATAAATTGGCTGGAAAATAACGAACTAAAACCATTTATCAGTTAATTTCTCTCGTGCAGAAACCGTAATGGCCGCCTATACCGGAGAAGTGGCAAGCTTGATTGTAACTTGTCCAATCAACGGACTCTATTGTTGATCTTAAAGGATTTTGATCAATTTTTATTATCTTTAATTTCTACTATAGATCTCATTGTACTTCCATCTTAATTTTAATGGTGCAAAGCTATTACAGTATTAATAAAGCTGGAACAATAGTTATTGTAGTTCTTATGCATTGAATTAACAAGAAACTGTAACTGAAATAAATTCAGTTACAATATTTATTTATTTACAGTAGTTACTACATTATTTTAACCAAAGCCATAAAAACCATAAATTATGACTAATTATTATCATAAAAAATGGTTTACGTAAACATAAAAAATAGTAGCAGATATTATGTCACTAAAATACCGTATGATATGTTTAATTTATTCTTATTTAAAACCTAATTTCAAGTTAAAATCATAGTTCCAGTCAACAAAATTAAAAAAAGAACTCAAATAATAGATTATACCCAATCATTTGACAGATTTAGGAGGGATTTTGCTGAGTAACAATATTAAGATTTTGATGGACAATACATAATACGTTGTTTGTAACCTCTTATTACATTTTGGAGTTTTAAAATGATCCTTAACGTTAAGTAATATGGAAACCTAAGTTATCTAAGACATATATCACATTGTGTACATGTGACCGTGAACTCAATTTGAAAACATTCTTTGTGTGCGATTATGTTTACTGTTCTGAAGAAGGCAAACATCAAGTACATTAGCTGTACTTATAATGTACCTATTCTTAAACCATTTGAAGGAAAAATAAATAAAAGCTTACATAATACTGGTATGAGAAGTTTTTGTTTGAGTGAAAATTAAAGTCGAAAAAATTTGGGGAATGATGAAATATTTTTTAGTTGTAAATAAACAGTTTGTTGTGCAGCCTAACCGTTTGTTGTGTTTACAGAGCTCCAGATTACTCTACATCAAATTATTTTATTATTTAAGTTTAATTTTCATTACAGTAGATATCTGATATAACTAAAACAGCAATCCAATAAATTTGGAAGTTTTTATTATGGTTTCTAGACAATCTTTTCGTAGCAAGCAAAGTCTATTAAAAAATAGTTCGTTATTTTGGAGTTGGTGGATCAATTTCTCATGGAGTACTTTATGAGTCTGCATTATGTAAAACAGTACAGAATAGCAGCCTATAAACAAACATTGTACTGGTTTGTGTTTATAATACTAGTAAACATGTAATCAATGACTTAATCTCAAATTTGAGTGCTATTGATTCCAGCATTTGAAGTGATAAATTTACAAAAGCTATTGGAAAATGTATGTTTATAGAGTCTGGCAGTTTTGATTATTTAGTAGATAGAAATAGAACAAATATTTAAAATGTTTATTTTAATATATTACATTATGTATATTTAATATCTTAAATAAAATCAGGGTGAAATATGATATACATTTAGATTATTTGTCATTTTAGGTAAACATACGTTTTCTTTAGTTTCTCTCTTGAGGTAAACATACATTATAATTTCTTAAAACGGGTTCGTAATGTAAGCTTTTAAAGATTTTATCTGCAAAGACAATTTGTATATCCTTACAGTTAAAAATAATGACACAAAACTAGTTTGAACACAATGAAACGTAAGCAATCAAGAAACATATATCTAGATATTAGTAGAAAACAATTACTGAATATACCCTAAAAATATATTTTAAAACGTAGTCAGGAATTTATTTATGCTTTAAAGAAGCACTCACGTTGTTTTTAACTCTTTTTCATTAGTGTTATAACTTTCATGAATTATTTGAACATTCAATGTAGAATTTTCTTTCTAAATTTTATATTTATTCGTAGAAAATATACTAACGAAAAAAATACATGCAACTAATCACTAACAGTTAATTGTTTATTTCAAGAAGACATTAATGAATATGTACTTAAAAAATATTAGAGTATATATTGTTTATTTAATGATTAATACGTACAAAAATGTAATTAATATTACATACTAAAATATTTTGTTGTTACTAAAATAAAACCTTCATGATTGAATAAATCACACAATACAACTTAACCTCGTAAACAAAGTGTTATGTCAAAAGCTTGTAATAGACATATTACATTCCATGCAGTGACACTCAATTTGCTTTTTATACAGGAGATGAAATATTTTATCGGATGAGAATGGGTATTACACTTGCCAAGTTGATATTTATAAAGAGTATATTTGTGGCAGTTATTGTTGTTATAATAGTAGTTTTATATCAAGTCTTATCATGTTATGTTTTGTTCTACTACATATTTAATTAAAATATATAAAAACAGCTATATTTATATTTGTATTTGTTGCCGATATAATTCTAAATACTAATAACGACTAAATAAATTAACACTTTTAGTAAATAAATAAGGTCACTTTGGGTATAGTTTTTAGTCCAATGAGTATTAAAATACATTCTGAAATATTCTGAAAAAAACCTATAATAATAAGCAAGTAGACGAACAAATAAGTACAAAAAATTTAATGAACTTATAATACGAACATAATACACTTATAATATATCAGTTTTAATTAAATACCAACAATATTTATGACAATGCAAGAATATACAGGACAGCAAAGGTGTTTTAAGTAAATTTAATATTCTTTACTATTAGTAATAGTAGTATAATATTTTCTTACTATGAAAAACCTTTAAATAATAAGGGTACGTTTACAATGTTTCTTGTGGTTTCACTATATATTATGAACATATTTAATAATGATAATAATAACTATGATTTGCATAAAATATACAAACCATAAAAAAGGTACAACTCTATATCATTTACTGTACTTTGTAGTCCCTTAAATAGTTGTCACTATAAAGAAAGAAAGAATTAGGAACATTTTCTCAAGAAAATGGAGCTTGTGCCTAAAACGAGCAGCTAAAAGGGGGAAAATGTAGTATCAAAGAAAATATAAGTTTGAGTTTGGGAGTAAAGTTAGGTAAAGGATTAAAACTGTGCAGCAACTGGGAATTTCATATTTTGCAATATGTTTGTGAAGTGCTAAATGTTCTAGCGGTGAAGGTCTCATGTAAAACTCTTCTGTTGGTCGTGCCTTCTACAGCAGTGGCAGTAAATATTGATTAAATAAAAACTAATAAATATATCAATCAATAGAGTGAAAGACTTTGCAAGATTGATTTATAATAATATTCAGTTTTTTTTTGTTTTTTTTTTTAAAGAATGCGTTAAGGAATTGTTTAAATGAATTTAAAAAGAGTATCAACAGGCATTGAGTACCATAATTTAAAATATTCATAATTCTTTGTAAGGGTTAGTCACTGTAAAAATATATAAAGAGACTTATGTAAAAAGTTTTAAAACTAACATATTATTTTACACAACAAATAACTTGCTTGAGCTAAGTATATAAATTCTCAACGTTTTAATTATATCTAATAAACATTACAAATAACAAATATTTTACGGATAGGTAGCTGAATTGATAATGCCCCAATGAATAATATTGACAGTGAGAATAATAAATTAGTTAATACAAGTTTATATTAAGAGTTCGCCATTTTATGTCATGAGTTTACCAATTGTTCAGTGAAGTATATTCGTAGGCATTGATGTTTCAGAACAGGAATTTCCAATAATTTGTTACTGTATAATCTTGCCGCTCGCAAAAGTAGGCCTACTTTAGCGCCTGTTTGGACAAGCACACAGGTGGGGCACGTGGCAGCAAGTTTGTCCTCGAGACTGATCAACGCACAAGACGGCAAGTCGCTTAAATTGCCATGGTATACACTAAAAAGGTGATTGACACATCCATATTTAGACATACAAACTACTGTTCTGTGAGCTCAAAGGCCGAATTGTACAAGCCAACCAATTTGGGTAGTACCAATCATCAACTTAGGTAGTTACCCTTAATTTACCTGGTTACCACCCATGATGAACTTGGGTAGCAACCGTGTTCAGTTTGGGTAGCACCCGTGATCAACTAGGGTAGCAACCGTGTTCAACTTAGGTAGCATTCGAGATATGCTTGGGTAGCTACCATTGATCAGATACCCATGATCATTTTGGTAGCACCTGTGATCAAGTTTGGTATCAACCATAATCGACTTGGGTGGTCTTTGTGATCAACTTGGGAGATGGGGGTTGGGAACGAAGCTCCCAACGTGTGCAGCTAGTAGCTAGTCTACTAATAAAATGTTAACCACGATAATAAGTGAGGTGTGCTACTATACCTTAAGAAACTCATAGATGTTAATCTTTGTCAAATATTAGTAGTATACAAAGCATATGATGTCATAAGTCAATATAACAGTGTAGATGGTGTTTTGTCAACTATACTTGTCAGTGTCCTTGTCAACTTTAACTAATATCTACAGCACCGCGGTGACAGCTGGGACAAATATATAAAGATATTACACTCCTCGTTGGCCTGTAAATACAAAAGATTGTTGTGTCCCATATGTTATTACGGTAGAATATTTTGCTACTTCAAATGCTGATGGACTTGTTAAAAAACTTTACTAAACTGTTAGAATGAGTTATATGAGTCTATAGTTTTTGTTTTACGTAGGTAAACATTTATCAACTTGTATCTGTAATACAATCTAGAACAACGTTTTTAAATTTTTTATACGCTTACAATTATCTTGTGTCAGTTTATGTGAATCCGACTCGTACAAACGTATGTATTGTAGTTTACATAAAACAATATGATGATGCAACATATTAATACAAATAAACTATGAGTGCTAACATTGAATTTATGTTTTCACTTATCAAATTGTTTTCTTACAGTTTATTTAACTCGAATTAATAATTATCCTTCTGGTATTTTATAGTTTTGATTAATGGTATTATTCATTGTTATAAGAATATTTAGGGATAGTTAATTTAGGATTTGAAAAAAGATAATATTTCTTTCATTGACTATGTATTATGAATTTCACAGAAAACTTGTAACAATGAGCATGGTGGCAAGATCGATTGTGTTCTGTCCAATTAGTTATGCTCACTAACTTTTACTTCTGGAGCATGATAATTTTAATCATGGAGTTGATAATTTTGTCATGATGAAATGCTGAATATTAAAATGTTCTATTACAATTAAGAATATAGGTATTACTGAAATTATTTTATGTAATTAGTTAAAATTTCATATATTTATAAACAATACAGCATACTGCGTAATAAAAGACCTTAAAAAGTTAATTAATAAAAAGTTAATGGTGTTAGGACATGTAAATTACTCTTATAAAAGTTACTATAGTAAACCAGATAGTTTTAAATAACTTAAAATGAAAACAACACTATTCACAATACTTATATATCTTCAGTTGGAATACACCTTTACTAATAAAAAAAATTATAATTTTTAGTAATCTGGAGATAATATACATGAATTCATGATTAGAAATAAAATTCTTTAATCCTATTTTGTGGTTTTTTATATTACCTATTTAAGTAATTTCATCAAAAATGAATTTAATGTATTTACTGACTACTTGCATTAAATTTATGCAAAAACATGTGTATCAGCTACATGACCTTATTTGGCTCTTTATTTAGTTTTATGCTTATAATATAATTATTTAATTTTTAATTTTCTAAATTTACTTTCAAAGTGTGATTAAAAATTCATTATCATAACAATATATTTTAATTCTTTATAATATTGATATGAAATTATATTACTAACATAGTTGAGCCAGGCTTACATTAAATACAGTTTTTACTAACAGTTACAAGTTCTGATAAATATTAATTATTCATTTTATTAGTTATAGTAATTAATTATTATAAGTCAATTATCATAAATCTTCGGATTATTCATGTATAGACTACATGCAATATACTTTAACTCGTGATATTAAAGTACATGTTTTTTAAATTAGTGACAGAATGATAGAGGAAATGAGATTAATTTAAATCGAAATGAAGGTGGAAGGCTTCGGTCAGTCGAGCTCTGGACTTACATTGGCTGCAGAGTGGGGAAGAAATCAATCTCTCTGACTGAACTTGAAAGATACCCTCCTGAACACAGTATTTTGTCACTGCCATAGGTACGTGAATCCCTCCTGAGAGCCTATATTGACTGTTCATAGGCCACGTCCCTATATTTGTAAAAAGGGACACATACCCCCTAATAAGTTAGATAAAAAAACATTTCAATAATTTATTATAACTTTTAAAGGGTATTAAAATATAAGTTGGTTACGAAGTTTCAAAAGAAAAATTATTTCGCCTTTTCAAATTAATGCAATATGTATTAAGTTAACATCTGATTATGCGTTTTATTCAGTTAATTTAATGTATAGTGGGATTATTGGGCTTGTATATTATGAATGTGTATCTGTTGTATTTTTAATACGATAAATTCTACACTATCTATCCCACTAAATATATCTTTCCATGACGATCAACTAAGTAATAGTTTTTGTAACGTCACAGTAGTCAATATAAGTGATGGTATCTATTTGTAATAATCTATTTATTTGTCATGCTGAACGTTAGTAACATTTAAATTGTTAACAATTCTAAACATTGAAACATATTTTTTTTATTTGTTACTAAGTATATTTTAACAGTAGGTGGCCATTTCCATCAGCTGCCTAACAGACATAACATCAGGTATTGACAGTGTTCACTGTCTAGAAGATTGATGCATTAGAGGTCTCGGCACAGAGTTCTTGACATTAACAGGAGGTGACCACATCCATCAGCTGACTAACACACATTACATCAGGTATTGACAGTGTTCACTGTCTAGATGATTGATTCATTAGATGTCACGACACAGAGTTCTGGACATTAACAGGAGGTGACCGCATCCATCAGCTGACTAACACACATTACATCAGGTATTGACAGTGTTCACTGTCTAGAAGATTGATTCATTAGATGTCACGACACAGAGTTCTGGACATTAACAGGAGGTGACCACATCCATCAGCTGACTAACACACATTACATCAGGTATTGACAGTTTTCACTGTCTAGAAGACTGATGCATTAGAGGTCTCGACACAGAGTTCTGGACATTAACAGGAGGTGACCACAACCATCAGCTGACTCACGAACATTACATCAGGTATTGACAGTGTTCACTGTCTAGAAGACTGATGCATTAGAGGTCTCGACACAGAGTTCTGGACATTAACAGGAGGTGACCACATCTATCACCTGACTAACACACATTACATCAGGTATTGACAGTGTTCACTGTCTAGAAGATTAATTTATTAGATGTCTCGACACAGAGTTCTGGACATTAACAGGAGGTGACCGCATCCATCAGCTGACTAACACACATTACATCAGGTATTGACAGTGTTCAGAGTCTAGATGATTGATTCATTAGATGTCACTACACAGAGTTCTGGACATTAACAAGAGGTGACCACATCCATCAGCTGACTAACACACACTACATCAGGTATTGACAGTGTTCACTGTCTAGAAGATTGATTCATTAGATGTCACGACACAGAGTTCTGGACATTAACAGGAGGTGACCACATCCATCAGCTGACTAACACACATTACATCAGGTATTGACAGTGTTCACAGTCTAGATGATTGATTCATTAGATGTCACGACACAGAGTTCTGGACATTAACAGGAGGTGACCACATCCATCAGCTGACTAACACACATTACATCAGGTATTGACAGTGTTCACTGTCTAGAAGATTGATTTATTAGATGTCTCGACACAGAGTTCTGGACATTAACAGGAGGTGACCACATCCATCAGCTGACTAACACACATTACATCAGGTATTGACAGTGTTCACTGTCTAGAAGATTGATTTATTAGATGTCTCGACACAGAGTTCTGGACATTAACAGGAGGTGACCACATCCATCAGCTGACTAACACACATTACATCAGGTATTGACAGTGTTCACTGTCTAGAAGATTGATTTATTAGAGGTCTCGACACAGAGTTCTGGACATTAACAGGAGGTGACCACATCCATCAGCTGACTAACGAACATTACATGAGGTATTGACAAAGTCTACAATGGAGCCAGCTCCTTATTGCTTTGCTAAATAAATGAAGACTAAATCAATTCCTATCATTTCTTAAGTTTATTTGTTATTTGATTTTAATATTAGTACTTAAATAGAAAAAGGAATGTCGAAGAATTATTTTACTTACTTTGGTAGTAATATGATTTCAGTAGCGTCACTTCTTGTAGGTTAATATGCAAAAGTTATGATTGTAAAAAAAATATTGGATTCAACAATATTTTTAAAAAATGGAGAATATTCTACGCTTACAGAATAGCACTGAATATTTATCTTGAAACTAAAGAAATAATTATATACTGGTATAATATGGTATAAATAGTGAATGTTTTGCATCCTCCCCAAGATGTAGTTAAATCATGCTATATAAGAATGATAAATTATTTTTTTTAAGTAGCTCATTCTTATTATATATTTAAATCTGCCACTCAATACATACAAAAATCCATGCTCTCATGTTCGTGTAAATATAGCTCATAATTAAACTGTGGTGTCTTATCTTAGTACGCTAAAAGATTAATTTAAGTATGATATTAATTGTGATTTTCAGCATGAAACAAAGTACATTGAGAAAAGTAATCCTTTATATATATATTCGTCAGATGTATCAAATAAATATATTTATTTACTTACCAAAATATATAACCTCTGTACAATTTAATTATTATTAATGCATTTCCAAAAATAGAAAAGTTAAATATTGATTTTGCGGTAGTATAATTAATTAATAGTTCTTTATGTTACCTTTTCGAAATATATATGAGTCACAATTGACAATATTAGAATGATCATAATGATGGCATTTTACTTAAATTATACGACTTTCTGAAGCTAAATTATAATATATGTCTGTTTACAGGTGATATATCCATTTCTAACACAACAGTACATCGTTGAATGTAAAAAGCTACTAAGAAAGTACAATCTACGTCTCCATTATTCATCCACAACGATAAATCTTTCCTTTGTACTTTGTTCTTCTACTTCCCTGTAAAATTTATTGTTTGAAGTAACAAGGCGAAATGTAAAGAGTAGTAGCATGTGATAACATTACGTTCAAATGTAACATGGAAAAGAGTATAAGAATGTTTTATTTTTGCATACAAAAATATAAGAACAAAGAGAATACGTAATCATATGGAGTTAGAATACTGTGCTTTTCTAACTTGAAAAATTGCTAATATGTTTTTAAAATGAAAATGGACGATATTAAAACACAAGATAACACTGCAAGTGTAACTATGACTATTCAGAAAACTGCAGAAAAATTCCTTAGGTGTTTTTAAGCAACAAGGCAATGTTTTGAAATCAAAAAGGAAATGAAAAATGCCTTTATTTATGAAATGATTTCCAAAATTATGGTGATTGGTAAGGAGAGTGAAACTATATTGGCCCACTCACCCACTCTTACACGTTCAGTGTTATTGACCCACCCTTATACATCCATTGTATCGGTTATGATGGTAGCCAAGATTAGAGTCAATTAATCAAATGCTAAGTTTTTGATATAGTATTGAAAAATTAGTTACGTTTAAAAGTAAAATTGTGTATTAAATGAAAATAATATTTGTTAGTATCTGTGACAATAGATAATAAAGTGGTTTGGTTCATTTATTGAAAAACAGTCCATAGTTCGATTAAGGTTGCGTCTTAGATTAGCCAGAGACCATTCTGGAAGCAATCTCTCCCGACAGGAAATGATAAATGCTCTTCTGAGCTCAGGTCTTTGTCACATACTCCAGGCTGACTCCAGGATGGAATGTCGCTGGAGATTGTCTATTGGAAGAATACTATTGGAAGTGCCTATCGGGACTTGAATAAGACAAATTATACACTATCTATCCCACTAATTATATAATTGTAAAGGTTGTCCACCTTTAAAATAATTTTTTTTAATGGTGTGTTGTTAAATTTAATTCATCTCCTTTATATTATCATTTAGTAGTGCACTTCCAACACAGCGCTACGTTTCATTTAATTTAGGCCTATACTATTCATATGACTTACATCTTTATAATTACTTTTCGAGTAAACAATTTGATTTTACCTTAAAAAAAAAACTAAAAACTTAATTAGATTTGCCCCTTATACAGCTATTGTGGTAAGGAACGTTTAATATACATAAATCAATTATTTCTACAAAAGGAAAACACTATTAAAGACGAATTCCGACTCCTGATATAAAAATTATAAAGTTAATTTACAGTAAGCTGCCAACATATAACAAAAAAGGATTTTTTCTGGCAAGAAATATTTAGTTCCTGAACTTAAAATAGAAAAAAAAAACTCAATTTAGTTTGTTAACCTGATAACATAGTGTGTAAAATAAAGTCCACAGAACACAAATTAAAATTTAAAATCTTTTCCCATATAATGCTGCATTAATCAACTACATAATGTCTTCTAGACTAAAAAGTACAAAATTTATAATTTTAACATTATTTGAATCTAATAAATTCTTAAATTACTTGCCCACGGCATCATAATTATTAAGAAACATAACAATCTAGTAACCTTCTAGATTGTTGTGTAACTTCTAAACATAAATATTAAATATTGATAAATAGGGTTAAAATAAAATTATAAATCATGCTCTCTTATTATAATTAAAATGTGATAACTATCTGAAAGTTGTACTAATTCAAACCTTGCATCTACCTGATAATTTTTATTTGTTATAGTTTCTAAATTTATTACTTTTGTTTTGTTTTGTTGTTAAATGTTTATATGGTTATTTATTATGGTCTCTGTTGATCTTGTTGGAGATTGACTTGGGTCTTGTTTATAAATGTATAAATTTTAACTCTCATTTATTTATAATATCTTATATTAAGCTACAATTTAAATGAGTTTAAACCTGTTTTGTGCCATTTATTCAATAAAGAATTATTATTATTATAATGTCATTAAGTACCTATAAAAATGACTCAATATATATATATATATATATATATATATATATATATATATATATATATATATATATATATATATATATGGTGGTATAATCATTATTCGCCTTTAATAGTTTAAAGTAGTTTGTATACTGTAAAATCTAATAATGACTGTAAAACAATACTATACAATCTAACTGTGTAGTGGCTCAGTGGCTAAGACTGCGTATTGTTGAGTGCAATTCCAAAGGTTCGAACCCTGAAATGAGCTGACTGTTGGTTCGTCACTTATGAGTAAAGTTCTCACTAGGTTTGCTGGACTACGAGCACTGGCTGGTAAAAGTTTATATTAAAAAAAACAATTTAAAATTATTATATTTTCAGTACTGTCTGAATTTTATTTTGGAGAGCTCTCTAACGTGTGTTGTAGTAAGTAGGTAGATTGACTCAATTATTCGCATTCCTTTCTCTTTTATATCACTTACTTCAGCCTATTTTCATATTTTTTTACCTTAGATGCACACCAGTGGTATAATCGATGTATTGTTCACGATTGTTCGGGGACGAAAATAAAGGAGGTTTGTCAGTTCAATACAATATACTGCATTTTCTGGTGTATAAAAGTTGTATGTATTTTAATCACAAAACCAAATACAATTATCATTTTAAACTTCCAAAAAAATGTATTTACACAATTAATCTGTTTAATTAGTAAACTAAACAATCGTCACTCCACATCTGTTATAACAGCTTATTTATAGTCTATTTTTAGTCTATTTTTAAAAGACTGGCTTCTAACTTTTGTTACATAAAATATTCTAAATTAATCAATAAAACTATTTGTTCGTATGTTAAAGACTGTAAAAATGATATGTTGTAATATGTAAAAAACTGAATCAAAATTTCTTTGCGAACTAATAAATTACTAACAAAAACAATCTGTACTTTTGCAGCTTAAAGCAAAAAGTGGACTTCTATATTTTATTTTCTTTAAAGGTAAGAATAATGATGATACTGGAAATTTCACCGTGCTTTAGCTCAATACTGTTACAACAAGCGGTGTTTTATGAAAGCAAATTCATTATTATGGAGTAGTGGATAATATTTCGCACGGTGTATTTTATGAGTCTGCATTATGTAAAACAGTACAGCATAGCTTCTCTTGGTTAAGGCAGAGATTTTATTACCTTATGGCGTTAATGGAATTTATGACTGTTGTACGTAGTATTATTATAACTAAAACAACCGATTTGAATATTTACTTAAAATCGTGTTAACGTTATTTTAAAGACTTAATTAAAATTATCTTAATCATAAAATCAAAAAATATACTAGCTACGACATACTGTAAGAAAATTATTTTATTTAGTAACTTTGATAGCTACACAATAGTAACACGCTGGTAAACTCAAAACAAGGAGTAATGACGTAACAGATAAAAGCTAGAGGTGTTAATATTTCTAATATTGCCACTAATCAATTAAATATTTACTATCTTTACTACCAGAAAACATTTAAAACCCTAAATTGGCTTCAAATATGTATCCCCGTATAGTATATTTTTGGTTAAAATCCAACGAAACGACAAAATCTCAATGATTATTTTTTACTCGTTTTGTTAGTTAAGTTTTCAAATTAACTCCTAACAAAACTACTTAAAGCAACATATTTTCAGGAATCATATTTTATCATAAAACACAAACATGCCTTATTAATGAAGAACTATTAATATATCTGTCTGCTTAAAGGTTATCAATATTTAAATTATTTATTTACCTAGATGATGGCCTTTTAGCGTGAACTTTCGGTTTTGTTTAAGTAAATCAAAAAAACCTTCTCTGGAGTAAAATTTATTATTATATAAAATTATTATTTATATTTGTAATAAGGGAGACCAATTAATTTTTATTATTTAATTATTAGGATTTAATTTTTATGATTTAATTATTCAAAAAAGTACTACTTTTTTAGAGGATCCTTGTATCTCTAGGAAATTTATGAACCTATCAAATGGATTATGGAATAAGATTTAAAAGCATGACACTACATGACTAAAATCTACATTAGAAATGTTCAATTTAAAAGAAAGGGATGTGTATTTTTTTATTTTTTAGTAAGGGAATATTTTTGAATCAGGTTGAGTAGCCAAAGGCGTAATAGATATTATTCAGGTAATAAACAATATTGATAGTAAACTAACTAATTAGGAAGTTTCATTAATGTCAAATATCAATACCAATAAAACCAGTAACGAAAAAGTCCACAAAACTCAGAAACTTCTAATGAACTCTCAGTAGCAAGAGTAAGCTCTACTTTTCTGTAATTCTGTTGCAATAAAAACCTATAACTTTTCAACTTAAATATATTCATGCATATTATTACAGTAAGTTCATATTTGTAACTAATATTCAAGCAATTAAGCTGAGAAGTATTCCACCCATCTATTAAAATAAATCATCATATACTGTATTTTGTTTGTAAGAAACAATTTTTTTTTATGAAAAATTCCATTTTGTTGTACGAGCAGTAATTAAAATGTAGGTTAACTTTTATTTACGTAACAATTATTTAGATTGACTGTTTTTTTAACGTTTCCTCAATACCGTACAATATTTTTTTACTTACTATCCTTTATAAACAATGTAATGTTAATAAAAAAAAAAAAAAAAATATTCTGCGTAAGAAAACAGTTTGTTGAAAAAATAAATAAATAATCTCGTCATAAACAGACTGATACATATTTTTTTATAATAACACGTTTATGTAGTCAACATCAAAGTTTAATACACCGCTTTCATGCGAACATAATGTCAATTTTTTCTTCGGCTACCAGATTTCGTAACCTTCTTTGCACTTGTCAGTCCTTTATAATGTTTGTTTACCTGACACCATGTTAATTTGTTTTGGTACTTTTATCTAGCAGTACATTATCTTTACTAACAGAAATTTACACAGTTTTATTTTACATGATAAACATACATTTAAAACATGTATTCAAATTTAAAACAGTACAATTAAACATGATGATGTATTTTTATTTTTAAACGGGCGTAACGTTTGTTAACTTCACTCGCTAGTTATCAGGGAGCTTTAGGCCTGGTCGGGGACTTTAATCAAAGAGTGATGTACCAACTGTTCGTTGGTTCAGTTTAGGAATCGAACCTGTGAACATGCCCTCCGTTGATACATTACACACTGAGCCTCCACGCCAGGGAAATATAATACTGGATATAGTTAAAACTAAGTTTATATTATATTGCTGTTTATAAATAAAATTATCCTTCATTTATTTTAAAAACTTACCTGACTTATCTCCTTTAAACCCTAGGGGGGACGTAGGGCTGTAACGAAGGACCTCCACCGACTGTTCTACGCAGAATACTTTATCTCCCCCAGGTCTTCCCTTCTCTTTCCACTATCCTTCGTCACGTCTGTCTGGGTTTTCATCTCTTCCTTTTTACTTGCATGTTCCAGTCTAGCACTTGTCTACTTATGGTGTTTATAGGTCTCCTCACAGTGTGCCCTATCCAACCATAGTTCCTTTTCTTTATCGCCTCCCCAACAGGATCTTGGATACTTAAAAAAACATACCTACGTTTCACCAAATGCCTCTCCTAATTAAACAAAAACAAGATATTACATCATTTGTCCATCAAATATAAAGTGAGAACAGTAAACCTTAAACTTATACAATTTACAGTAAGATAAAAGGATTAGGATTAAAAGTCCCAAACACAGCAGTGTTACTCTTTTCCTTAGGATTAAAAGTCCCAAACACAGTAGTGTTACTCTTTTCCTTAGGATTAAAAGTCCCAAACACAGTAGTGTCACTCTTTTCCTTAGGATTAAAAGTCCCAAACACAGCAGTGTCACTCTTTTCCTTAGGATTAAAAGTCCCAAACACAGTAGTGTCACTCTTTTCCTTAGGATTAAAAGTCCCAAACACAGCAGTGTCACTCTTTTCCTTAGGATTAAAAGTCCCAAACACAGTAGTGTCACTCTTTTCCTTAGGATTAAAAGTCCCAAACACAGTAGTGTGTCACTCTTTTCCTTAGGATTAAAAGTCCTAAACACAGTAGTGTCACTCTTTTCCTTCGGATTAAAAGTCCCAAACACAGTACACTTAATTAATTTTGACCCAGCATCGTTACATCGTACGGTACATAACGATGACGTTGTTAGAGGAGGATGTGTCATGAAATAGTTTCACTAAGGACATCCGACAAAAAACTAGGGAGAACCTAGCAACCCTTGTCACCGCACGGTGTCTTTGATAATGTCAGATCAATTTATTCGAATCCACTAACAAGAATGGATTCCCACTCCGGTTATTAAGACACACTCTTTTCCTTAGGATTAAAAGTCCCAAACACAGTAGTGTCACTCTTTTCCTTAGGATTAAAAGTCCCAAACACAGTAGTGTCACTCTTTTCCTTAGGATTAAAAGTCCCAAACACAGTAGTGTCACTCTTTTCCTTAGGATTTTCCATTACAACTTCTATTATGAGTCTCGTGGATATCTAACAGCTCAGTATCTTCTGGAAGGGTATTTTAGTGTATCGTTTTGTTGTAATGGAAATATAGTAATATAATTATATGCTGTGATAAGATGTATTAATGCCCATTGGGTAAATCATAGGTTTATTTTGGTAACGTCAAGAAGCAATTATGTGCATACAGTACACAAATCAGTAAATAAATAGAGAACACACTGAAATTTTAAATATCTTAATGCAAATCATATTTATTGATTGCAAATTATAAAATATAAAGCTGTCGTTTAATATTTGTTTGTATAAGTCAGTAATAATGACTGAAGACTACACGGAAGAAGGGGATATAGATAATATTTTACGGTAATAGTGTGTTTGAAGTTATTTTGGATCGCCTAATTAAGTAAAGTAGTTTTTAATTGAAATTTAACATTAAAAATAAAGAACACATTATTGTTTAAATGCTAATGCAGTAGATAAAACAGCCATTAATACAATACAATTAGTAAAAACTATACAACAAAAACAACAAATATTTGAAATAATTCGTTTTATTTATGTTACTCACTAATAGTGATAAATATGAAATAAAAAATGAAATACAGTACTAGCATAGTAAAATAAAGTTTTTCCGCTGTCTTACTAAAAAAAAATCACATTAAAACACGTTTCAAGTAACGGCACGGTGTTTTACAAAATACAACATCAGCAGTACACCAAATGTAGCCAGTGTAATGAAAAAACTGCTTTATTCTGCCCGTATTTCACAGCTTCACTGGTGTAAATGCTATTTTTATGGTATCCAACATCCTATGAAGACACTACTTGTTTAATATATGGTTTTTTAACTTATTAAAAATTAAAAGTAAGGTGAAACCTCCAGCTTTACTTCACTATACTTTTAGGATCTGTAAGATAAACTAAATGCTGTGTATTGCTATGTACATTTTATGATACTCTCTCATTAAGAATGTATCATATAATTTAGTTAATTTTTATTGATTATGTAGTCTTAGTTTTGTAAATGCAAATCAAGACGACATTAATTACTAATGTATTTACCAATTACTAATGGGTTATTTAAATATATCTTATATGCAATTGAGAAAGAAATATCAATATACGCCTGCTAATAGATCATAGCTCAATATTGACCCATTTATTTATATGCATTTACAACTTAATTTTTTACTTACTATAAAAATGCGCGTCTTTAAATAATTAAAAATAACTAGATGTTTTACTGCATTTCTTTAAACCTACAGACACAGTCTCTTAACCTCTTTACGATTCTTATATGAAATTGATAAGAACTATGACAACTTATTTTTCTTTTAAATTATTTGACATATAAATTCAATCATTTGAATAAAAATTCTGTTTTATATGAATAGTCAAATATATAGATATTTTTTACACTCATTATATAAGTATGAAATAAACGAATGTATAGGTTTTAAAAAGAATTAAGTAACTGTAAAAATATACATGGAAAGTATATCAGCCTGATTTGTACATCTAAATGTTTTGTAAATAGACTAAAAGTATTGTCCATATCACTGTACATGTATAGGCGGGTGGGTAGGTCAATATTACTGTACGTATATGGGTGGGCGGCTGGGTTATTTTCACTGTTTGTGTATGAGCGGGCGGGTGGGTAAATATCACTGTACGTGTATGGGTGGGCGGGTGGGTTAATATCACTGTACGTGTATGGGCGGGCGGGTGGATCAATATCACTGTACCTGTATGGGTGGGTCAAAATCACCGTACGTGTATGGGTGGGCGGGTGGCTCAATATCACTATACGTGTATTAGAGGGCGGGTGGGTCAGTATCACTGTACGTGTATGGGTGGGCGGGTGGGTTAATATCACTGTACGTGTATGGGCGACCGCGTGGGTCAATATCACTGTACGTGTATGGGTGGGTGGGTGGGTCAATATCACTGTACGTGTATGGGTGGGCGGTGGGTTAATATCACTTTACGTGTATGGGTGGACGGGTGGGTCAATATCACTGTACGTGTATGGGTGGGCGGGTGGGTTAATATCACTGTACGTGTATGGGTGGCCGGGTGGGTCAATATCACTGTACGTGTATGGGTGGGTGGGAGGGTCAATATCACTGTACATGTATGGGTGGGTGGTGGGGTTAATATTACTGTACGTGTATGGGTGGGCGGGTGGGACAATATCATTGTACCTGTATGGGTGGGCGGGTGGGTCAATATCACTATACGTGTATGGGCGGCCGCATGGGTCAATATGTACGTGTATGGCTGGGTGGGTGGGTTAATATAACTGTACGTGTATGGGTGGGTGGGTGGGTCAATATTTCTGTACGTATATGGGTGGGCGGGTAGGTTTAATATCACTGTATGTGTATGGGCGGCCGGGTTGGTTAATATCACTGTACGTGAATTGGTGGGCGGGTTGGTTAATATCACTGTACGTGTATGGGCGGTCGGATGGGTCAATATGTACGTGCATGGGTGGGCGGGTTGATTAATATCACTGTACGTGTATGGGCGGGTGGATGGGTCAATATCAATGTACGTATACAGGTGGGCGGGTGGGTTAATATCACTGTACGTGTATGGGTGGGCAGGTGGGTCAATATTACTGTACGTATATGGGTGGGCGGGTAGGTAAATATCACTGTACGTGTATGGGTGGGCGGGCGGGTTAATATCACTGTACCTGTATGAGTGGATAGGTGGGTCAATATCACTATACGTGTATGGGTGGGCGGGTGGGTCAATGTCAATGTACGTGTATAGGCGGGTGGGTGGGTCAATCACTGTACGTGTATGGCTGGCGTTAAAGTCAATATCACCATACGTGTATGGGCGGGCGGGTGGGTCAATATCACTGTACGTGTATAGGTGGTCGGGTGGGTCAATATCACTATACGTGTATGGGCGGGCGGGTGGGTCAATATCACTGTACGTGTATGGGTGGGCGGGTAGGTTAATATCACTGTACCCGTATGGGTGGACGGGTGGGTCAATATCACTATACGTGTATGGGCGGGCAAGTATCACTGTACGTGTATGGGTGGGTGGGTGGTTAATATCACTTTACGTGTATGAGCGGGCGGGTGGGGCAATATCACTATACGTGTTTTGGGCGGCCGGGTGGGTCAATATGTACGTGTATGAGTGGACGGGTTGGTTAATATCACTGTACGTGTATAGGCGGGCGGGTGGGTCAATATCAATGTACATATATGGGTTGGCGGGTGGGTTAATATCACTATACGTGTATGGGTGGGCAGTTGGGTCAATTATACTGTACGTATATGGGTGGGCTGGTGGGTTAATATCACTGTATGTGTATGGGCGGCCGGGAGGGTCAATATCACTGTACGTGTATGAGTGGGTGGGTCAATATCACTATACGTGTATGGTCGGGTGGGTGGGTCAATATCACTGAACGTGTAGGGGCGGCCGGGTGGGTCAATATCACTGTACGTGTATAGGTGGGCGGGTGGGTCAATATCACTATACGTGTATTGGAGGGCGGGTGGGTCAATATCACTCTACGTGTATGGGTGGGCGGGTGTGTTAATATCACTGTACGTGTATGGGTGGCCGGGTGCGTCAATATCACTGTACGTGTATGGGTGGGCGGGCGGGTTAATATCACTGTACCTGTATGGGTGGACGGGTGGGACAATATCACTATACGTGTATGGGTGGGCGGGTGGGTCAATATCACTGTACGTGTATAGGTGGGCGGGTGAGTCAATCACTGTACGTGTATGGCGGGCGTTATGGTCAATATCACTGTACCTGTATGGGTGGGCAGGTGGGTTAATACTACTTACTGTTGGTGTATGAGCCAGATGTGCAGCTCGCAATGATGATTGTGTCTTGTAGTTTAAAAAGAATATGCAATATATATGCAAATAAGCTAAGTCAGAAATGTGAGTAAAGCATTTCCATAATGTTATTTGAAAATTCAGTAGTGGTTCAAATGTTTTTCAGTATTTTATTAATACTAATAATTTGATGATTTGTGTATTTCCAATTTGACCCTAGTAGTCATTTTTAAGGTCCTAATTAAGGCGTTTTTCATTTTGATATATGAAATGGAAATATATTATCACTATTCTTTGTATAGAATAGATTATTAAAAGCGTTTGCATTCTTGTCGACTTATCATGGTGTGAAAATAAGGGATTTGAAACCCCTCAGTACAAGTAATAGAATATTACTTAGGACAACCTAATTTGAAAAAATTCATAACTTTTTTTCAACTGTAGAAACTAAACGCATATTTATTTGAAAATATAGAAGCTATTTACAGTACATATATGCCACGTTACAGAAAAGTAAATAGAATTCAAGCCAATTTGACTATGCTCCAGTTACAACCGCACTAACAACTGAAATATAACTTTTACCAAATTACCAAATAATTTGACTGGATGTCTTACCTTATATAAGTGTTCTTATTTTAATGTTATATAAACATTAATTTGTAAATAGACCTTTTTTGTTATAATAGAAAGTAAATTTATGTTTGCCTCTAATGTGTTTGTTAATAACTCTAATGTTCTTAATGTATCGGATGTATGAAAAGTTTTCGGGCAGGTTAAACTTTTGTGAAAATGTTTAAGATAGAGCTAAAACAATTAAAATCTTTGATCTAATTTGGAGCGGATAAAGGTTTTGGTTTCGGGTTGCAGCATTTTTCTTTGCTTGACCAGCCGTTAAAAATGATGTGCATATCAAGTTTTATTATATTAAAAATGTTTACTGACTCCTCGTGGACCGTTCACATAGAAGAACAGCAGATCACCGAATACATATTAGAGTTGGTGTTTGTGTACAGTAATCACGTGTGAAGTTTTATAGATTCATCTCACATGGTTACAATAAAATTAAGCCATTTTTGAACAGGTACGTAAGATCACTAATGACAATTTCGAGTGCCGCCATTTTGTTTACGATTAACCTTTTGAGGTATGATTTGCGGCATGATATTCCACTAGTTAAGAACTTTAAATAAGTTGCACATCGACCTATAATTACACTTAAGATTTTCTTCCGACTCCTAGTGGGTCGTCCCCCTAAGGAGATAGCGAATCTCTAAATTATGTATTATAATACGTTTTATATCCAGGAACTTAAAACCAATTGTTTAGCTCTATCTTAAACATTTTCAGAAATATTTTATTTATTTATTTATTTAAAGTGAATACAAAATCAAGGCCTCACCAAGTTACGCAAAACTTGTCGGTGAGGTCCTATAGTAAATAAGAAAAGAAATAAAAAACGCAGTACAAAAAATACATTCATATATGCTTATATATATTTTATAGTGTTATTTATTAGTAATTATTGGCGGTTTAGGGCAGGCACCTATTTTACAAAATAGAAAATGCAGCTTATAATATTACAAAACTATGCATTACAATAGAAGGCATGAATACAATAACTGCAGAATGTGGCTACGCCAGATATGCCTGGTGAAAGTTTGTAGATAATTTTATCCTGTTTGCCAAAACATTCCTGTTCTCTACTATATGCCTTATTCCCACAACAACACTTGGATCGGCAGTGGGTGAATTATATGTTGTACTGTAAACAAACACAAGGTGATATAACCTTAGCGTGTTTTCTTACTGTAATTTAACTATCTAAAATACTATTTGAATTCTAAAAACGAATATATGTTTTATTTGTAAAATTTATTGAACAGTGCAGTGTCTTTGATGTGTTAATATCATATTTATTACTTGGTAGATTGCCCGTTTCTGGGTCAATGTTTATCTAGGCTGTGTAATTATGGTAAATAGTCCCTTTCAGTGCACCTTTTCTTCCAAGAGAAACCCGTTAGAATAAATGATCAAATTACAAAGAAACACAATAAATAATCTAAATTAACCTGTATTTGTGAAATTACATTACTCAAACAATATTGTAAGGTGATTTTGTTCTGTAGTGAAGTGATTTGGTGTAATAGTGAAGTGATTATGTGAAATAGCAGGAAATAATGTATATGTCAGTGAGTTGTTCTGTTATTATGATTACGATAATAAATGCAGAGGAATAGAGAGAAAAAAAATATATTTATATGGCCTAGTGAGTGTAAAAGAATCAGAGCTAGATCAACCAGAGCCTTCAACTTATTACTCAGGTATGTTAGTATAGGCTGCAATTACAGCAGTATTTCAATCATCGTTAGGCCTATTTATTCCTGTAATTAGCCACTGATAGATAGCTTTTTTAAAAGTATTGTAGTTATTAAGGTTTTCTATCTCACTAGGCAACATATTATATAAATAAGGAACAACATAGTTTGGTAACCTTTCTCCATATACTGTTCTAGGGATAGGTGTAGCATATTTGACAACATTTCTAGTAATACGTGGCCTTATGGTTCCTTTTTTAAATTCATCCTTAGAATAAAACTCAAGTATCATTAAAAACATATAAAGCCCTTTAGGAGAAAGTTCTCCTACAACACTGTATTGCTGATTATTATCTACTGTGACTAGACCTAATCTAATATCATTTTTATACAGAGTTTTCAAACAATTCTTTTGAAGATTAGTAATAATGTTAATATGAGTGTCTGCTGCAGTTCCCCATACTGTAATTCCATATCTCATAATAGACTCAAACAGAGATTTGTATACAGTATGTTTTACTGCTGTACTAAGCTTGTTTTCTAGCTTGTTCATCATGACAACACATGGTCTAAGTTTTTTATGAAGTGTATGTATATGATCTTTCCAAGTCAGTTTTCTGTCTACAGTAAGTCCTAGGTATTTAACTTTATCTAGAATTCTTATGTCATTGCATTGACACTGCTTAAGCCCATGCAGACATTCACAATCATGATGTTTAATGTTTATAGTTGTTTCAATTTTCATATTTTTAGGGCATATGTGCATGAGGCTAGTTTTATTGAAATTTATAGCTAGACCTTTATCATGAGCCCATTTGGTAAAAATTCTAAACTCATTTTGTAATAATTGTTCAGCTATTTTCAAATCTTTATGTTCGGCCAGCAACAGGACATCATCTGCATAAGCAAAAACATGGCAATTTTTAATTTTTTCTAATATTTCATTTAAGTATATTATGAACAAAACTGGTCCAATTTGGCTTCCTTGGGGCACTCCAAATTTGATATTTTTTTCATCACTTATTGTGTTTAGAGCTTTCACCATAAACTTTCTATTTTCTAAATAGCTTTTGAACCAGTTTAAGTAGGGACCCCTCACCCCTATTTTGTATAAAGCAGACACTATATGGTTGTGCTCTACAGTATCAAAAGCTTTAGAAAAATCAATGAAAAGGGCTAGTCCATGACATTTATTGTTCATTATATTATTAGCAGTGTAAGCAAAATTTTCCAAGGCCTTTATTGTGCTGCAATTTTTCCTAAAACCGTACTGTTTGCTACTCAAAATGTTATTTTCTGTCAGATATTTATTCAATGAATCTAACACATATTTTTCCATTATCTTTCCTATCACAGGCAAAATTGCTATTGGGCGGTAGTTCTGAAATTCTTTCTTAGATTTATTTTTGTAAATAGGCCTTATCACAGCGGTTTTTAAGCAGTTCGGGAAAATACCTTGTGTAACTGACTTGTTAATTAGTTGAGATAGTAGGCTGGAGATGTTACTTTCAACACTTTTGATATCCTTTATCCTTATTAAGTCCAATCCTGGCGATTTATTTATATTCATTTTTTGTACTATTGACTTAATCTTTTCTGGCGTTGCCTTGGGTATATAGAAATTTTGTTTTAAGTAGTTTGCTTCCCTGATTTCAATTTCATCATTATAGTTACAGCTATGTTTAAGGGCTTCAACTCCATTAATAAAGTAGTTAGCAAAACCATTCACAATTTCTTTTTTATCCATATACTTACCCATAGCAATGGCTATTGTGCTGTCCACATCACTTTTCTGTCCCCTTCCAAGAAGATAGTTTATGTTTCTCCATATCTTCCTAGAGTCTCGACTGTTGCTTTCAAAAACATTTTTGTAATAAGCATTTTTCCTTAACTTTATTATGTTATTTATTCTATTTCTGAGTTTTTTATATAAATTTCTATGCCTGTTGTTGGAGGGGTCCCCTTTCCACAGCCTAAACACTCTGTCTCTTTCTTTAATTAGGTTTAATATTTCTGGGTGCATCCATTCCTTCAGTGGTGACTTGGAAAAACCATTGCTATGGTAAGTTTTCCCCCGACCTAATATTATATCAGTTGAACTCTCCTCATAGATTGCTGCAAACTTACTAATTAGCGATTCAAATCCAATGTTTACATCATCAGATTCATATATATTCCAGTTTACACTGTCTAATTTATTTCTCAATACAGGTTCATGTATTTTTCTTACTTTTTCAACCTCTGCGTCTCTTTTTCCTCCTCCTTTGAGATCCATTTGAATATTTACAATGTAATGATCTGATATTTTAGTTTTAATAATACCTGTGAATATATGTTCAATAGGCCTATCTATTTTGTAATAAATATGGTCTATACATGATTTGGTAACACTATCCAGTCGTATTTCTTCTCTTGTATAGTCCCATATTCCTTTTTCTAGGCCCCATTCTGCCAATACTGTCTCGTAATTTAATACATTAGGATCATTTTTATTCTTTATATTAATATTTGTATCACCCAAGAATACTATATTTCTATGGTTTCCCAGTTTGGATAAAACGTAATTAATCTCTTGTATGGCTTGTGGGAGTGGAAATCCGCTAGAGGAGGTGGGGGGTCTGTAAATTGCATGTAGTAGGAACTTAAAAGGCTCTTTCATATCAATCAGCTCCAGTTCACCTGTGATGTGTTCATATGTGTTTATGTTGTCAATGTTTATGTTTGTAAAGCTGACGGTCTGAGTGTTATAGAACATGATAAGCCCACCTCCCTTCTTATTTTCTCTAAGTTTGAAAACTTTCTTATAACAAGGTATATTAAAAAGAATGATTTCATCTTCGTTACAAAAAACCTCAGCTAAAATTATACAGTCAAAAGTTACATTGCTAGACATTATTTGCAATCTTAGAATATCCCAGTTCTTACTAATTGACCTAATGTTAAGATATAGCATATCAATCTTGAGCCTACTAGATTTTACTGCACAGTTCCACTCTTCAAGACTAGTGTAACTGTTAAAATATAATCTATTATCAATTAAATTGAGCTCCATATTATCAAATTGAAAAATATAAATGAATAACAGTAGTAAACTTCCTCAATATTCAACATGACAATAAAATAAATATTAATAAAACAAAAATATAACATCTGAAAACAAACTATAAACTCTATAAAATCAACAACAGACATAAATACACAATAACAAAAGGATGAAAAGAACAGAAACAAGAGTGTACATAAGTCAGAAATACCAAACAAGTTATGTACAGGCAATTGTTTATCAAACAAGTAGCTAGGCTTAGTTTTGTAGGCTAAGTTTTGTAAATAAGTGTTTATCATAATAGCATTTGTGAAAAAAGGAATAGTGTCAGAAACTTTGTTGTTATGCTTGAGATTAAATTGCATGCTACAGATGAAATAGCCTATTTTATTTTATTTAGGTCATCATAGCTACGAATTACTACCAAATTACTATTTTCTCCTTTTTTCACCAACACTCGCCCACCTCTAAACCAGACAAATCTAAAGTCATGAGTCTTAGCTCTAAGTTTAGCTTCTCTCAACAATAGCCTATTATAAGAACTAAGGTTTTCATTAAAGTATATGTTACTTAGCTTAGCCCTTCTTCCATTTGTTAGCCAAAGGTCTCTCGAGGTCTTGGAGAAAAACTGGACAATAACGGTAGGTGCCTTTCCATCCCTTCTGGCCTGTAGACGATGTGCCTGGTGTATGTCTGCAGAACGAAAATCCACATCAATGTCTTTAGCTATTTTCTTCAGCACATCTCCAATGTCCTCCTGTCTAGGGTCTCCTTCAAGCTTCACTCCCTGGATTTCTAGGTTAAGCCTTCGTCCATACTGGTCTAGCTCTGATAGCTCATAGTTAAGCTTGTTAACTGTTTCCTTGTGCTTCAATTCGTTTGCCTTCAGGGATTCAATTTCAGCTTTCATATCTTTATTTTCCTTTCTGAGTTGGACAATTTCTTGCATTAAAGCATCATATTTTTCAGAGAAAAAATTTACAGCAGATTCAATGTTATTAATCTGTTCTCTCATTTCATAAAGTCCATTTACCTTGGCCAGAATCGATTTCATTACTTCTGTATTGCTAACCTTGTCATTGGCTTCAAGGTTATGTTCACGTTCAGCATCCTCTTCTTCAGCCTGAGATTGAGACCCTTTCTTGGCTTTTCGGCAAGATGAACATGCCCACTGAGACTGTTTATTAGGTCCCATAGAATTCCAAGTTTGCCTCTTTATGCTACACTTGTCGTAGTGAAATCCATTACTGCAGGTGCAACACGTAGCATAGTCTCCATTCTTGGGAAGTTTCTCAGAGCAGCTGCCACAAATTTCTTGTGCCTTAGACCCCATAGCAGAAATACTTATTTAAACTTACTACAAGACTAATTTGCAAGCTTAAAATGCTTTCAAAATATAACAATTTATTAACAAATGTGGGACGCTACAGTAAGGCTGTCTGCCCAAACAAACCGCCACAGAGTAATCTAACCAGTCTGGGACTTTTTGGACACTGTATATTGTTTAAATTCTTAAAATTAATGTTTACAAGTTGTTATTTCAGTATTAATTTAAAATGTTAAACATACACGAGCAGGGAAATTAATTAAAATAAATGCATAATCAATACATTCAACAAAGAAAGGATAGGTAATCTTTTGGTCATGCTGCTGTTTATATAACTAAATTCGAGTTGAACCACCAACAATGACCAACAATGACAAAGGAATAAAGCTGAAAATAAGGACGATGATAAGGATTGTTACAGAGCAAAGAGTGAATGGAGTTGAGAGGGAGGCCAATGTCTTTATATGAGTTGTATTTAACTATAACACTATAATATCACATGATTGTTTGTGATTGAGAGTTTTGCTAGCACAGTTTATAATGCAGAGATTTATAATGAAATTTTTTTCTAAAGGAGTAAATATGGTTTATGTTGTCAATACTTATGGTATTGTGTTTCAAACTGGTAAATGTACGAATAATAATTTTTAAATGAGAAGTAAAAACGGCTTAATTTACATGATATCTAGGGAGCAACACAGTTTTCTGTGGTATTTTGGTTGGTATACATCTTACGAGTTTATACTACTTTGCATTCTGTATAGTGTTTATTCCTTTCTTTTACTTGCGTGTTCCTAGGGATGTGTTTTTTGAAGATCCTAGTGCACATATATCTACTTTCGATTAGGATCTTCTTCGATTTCATTTTTTTTAATTCCTCTATCTTTACTTGGTCAAAATAAATTTTCTATTGAAAATTTACACTACGTCATGTTTAAACATACATATTTCGTAAATTTAACTTAAATAAGATGTAATGCCACTAAAACCTAATATCTAATTAATTAGTCTACATTACACATATACATTGTATATATACTATGTCACAGACATTTCTCATTGTTTTATTCACATCAATCTCAAACTGAGAGTACCGAAAATTATTTTACTAAAATAAAACATATTTATATTAGTTTCTGAATAAGTAGATACATATAGTATTCTGTACTTTTTTCTTTAGGTGCGTGGAAATGTGTCATCAAGGATAGCCATACTAACCTTATCACAGTCATCGTCATTGTTTCGGGAGAGCCGGTGGACGAGCTGTCTGCTTCTGTGACACTTCTTGCTGTTCCAGATGTTTCTAGTGTTATACATAAGGAGCTTTGTTATACATTGCTATACATAAGGAGCTTTGTAATACACTGCTATACATAAGGAGCTTCGATAGTGTACACTTAATATTGTTACTAAAATACTACTAACTGAAAGGTTTAGAGTTCTTACACACAAAGCCTTTTGTAAAAGGTTGTATACAGGATGGAAAATAAGTCCTGATACAGCTTATTTTCTTAACCGTTCTATAAATCTTTGAAACTCAGTGAATAAAAACTAAATATAAAATTGTATATTTTTGCTCAATTGTATAATTTTCATACCTTCCTTGGGACGGCCCGATTAGGGCACAAAGAACATTTTTAGAAAAAGCATATTTAATTATACAAATCTAATTAATGTTCTTTATTAATAGGATACAAAGCCACAAATGTTATCTCCAATGGACCACGAAATTGGAAATTATAACCATCCGAAATGTGTGGGCATATTGGATTACCAGTGGCTAGGCATTGTGAAATCGTGGAACAGTTTTATATGGTTTGGGAAGAAACATTATGCATTAAAAATATGAAAATAAAATTTACCAACACAATTCCGTTTACATTTATTTTATGAATAACTGTATATCCCCACTTCCAAATACAACAAAAAAATTATTTTTAAAATTACCGCAGCATATAATACACTAAGTGATTAAGACACATAAGCATTGATTGAAACACTTGTATACAAGCTTACAATATAAACAATATCAAACCACAATAAATTAAGTTAATTCTATATTTAATCAGTTGAAGTTAGGGGTGAGAAGTCCACTCTAACACCTAACCTGGGAACTACCGTCAACTAGTGTACTAAGCAGAATTATTACTAGATAGTAATAAAATGGTTTTAGAACGGTAAAATATATTCACTTTACAGGATAAATACGTTTTCAGTACTTTAGTTCACAAGCATGGTTTGTCTAACTTATTACACCAGAATACATTGTCGTTGTAATCGGGGTTGGTTGAGCTCGCTCATCTTACCAATTACACCTGGGGTTAGAAAATTCATCACACTAATCTATTTGACACATTTTAATTTTTTTTAGAAATGACTTTTTATCCAATGTCCTTCTTAAATTGGAATGTCATCCATTTACAATATCGGGCATAATTTATACATAAACAATTTGAGTTAAGCGTTTTGAAATGTTGTTTTTAATCTCCTTTAACACCCAAACACTTGCAGTTGTGACACCCACACATACACGTGCACTGGTGAGAGGTTTTTTTATAATGTAAACATAATAATGTTAAAAGATTAAATAAGCCTTATCCATTTGCAAACAAATTAATAATATGATTGATCAATTATTAAATATAACTCATAAATGATTACAAATATTATCAATTTCTTTGAACTGGTTTATCATAATCAGAAAAGAATAACTTGTTAAAGATTTTACTCTTTAGTATTTAAACTTCATATTACACTTATGTTCTCTATTTGTAATTTCTATCAACATGTAATGAGATAATCAATAAGATACTATATTACCTCAACTGCCAATACTAGCTACACATGAGATATATATACCTATAGAACTGCATATTTAATGGAATAAAAATATTTACCCCTAAACAGAAAACAACACTACTAAACATATCTGAATCATTCATATTACGGATTCAGACTCAAAACCTTTATTACAGTTTAGCAAAGTGCGGAGCTATAAAACAATGAGATAGTGGTAAATAAAGAGCAATCACAAGAATTATTTAAACCATTTCTGATTACTGTCTCCGTCCCCATTAAGGTGTAAATATAGAAAACCAACCAACAGAGTAATGAACTGCATTACAATTCAAATAAAGCCTGATTAAAAAAAATTTCAAAAAATAATAAATTGGTCTGGAGATATTGGCTAAATACAACATACCAAACTTTATGAAAATTTATGAATACATTTCTCTCCAGCGAACTAACTGCACATACACACAAACGGACAGACAACAAACTTTTTTAGGAAAAAAAATCACTTTCCTGGGTTCAGGGGGCCTAAAATGGATTTTTAAACCAACTTGTAAAAAAATTTTATTTTTACGATCACAATACTTTCTCTATGCTAACGCATATGGAAGAAAGTAAAAAGGAATCTTTCTTTTTAATTACGTTTTTGTCAGCAGCTTAGGAGTTTTGTTAGTTTTAAATGATTAGGAATAACAACGAGTATGCAATACGTACTCACATTATAACCAGCAATGGATAATATAATTTCTTTGAAAATACAATGGACTATACTAATTGAAGAGCTTAAGTCATACAAGAATCGTCTCGCGGGTAACTTTCTGAGACGTGTTCTTTGGTTTAACCAACATATTAGACCTAAATTATGCCCATAGAAGTTACTGTTAATTAAACTTAAACCAGTATTATTTATTTATGATTGTATTTATAGTATCTCGTTAATTTATGAATTAGCTAAGGAGGAAAACGTTTCTAGAATTTATGACAGTAAACCTGACGATAATTGAAAAAATATTAACGGGTCGATGCCTGATGATTGATTTTGATTAGGTGTTTTAAAATTACAATAACTATATTTAAAGGATATATTTAATATGCAGAAAATCCTTTAAACAAATTATTGCTAACTGTTAGTAGTATCTTACTCACCAGCCACTGACCTTTATGTAAGGTTGTCTTTATAAAGTCTTTCATGAAATGTATTGTTAAATTTTCAACCCAAGCCTTTGTAAATCTAGGTCTATTTTTTAAGGCCAGTATTTTGTTTTGCATGACTAAACATTAATGTAAATATTCGTAAAAATCCTTATTAAACTTCCATAATCAATCCATAAATCTGCCTCAAAGCTTAGATCTAGGTTATGTCTGGTATATTCTTTGCCAGACTTCAAATTAGATGTTCTTAAAATTAAAAATTATTATAATAAACATAAACACTCTTATTCCTTGACAGTAATAATAGTCATTGCTTATAAATTGATTTAAAAACTGTCTTCATCTAATTAATCCTTATCAACTCCTCGGTCAGTCCATCCCTTGTGAAAGCAATTAGATTGCGAGAAGTGATGTTGAGATTTAATTAATTTCGTGAATCAAAGTCGTAAGAATGCTAAGAATTTGTTCACTTGAAATGTTTAATAATTTAAAAATCACAGCCTGCGAATTTATTTTTTAATTAACTCAGTGAAAAAGTATTTTAAATGTTGATTAGTATACGGGTGAAAAAAATAATAAATGTTGCTTATTGAGCTTTTTGAAAAACTTAATTTAATCATTGATTGACAAATCCTAATGATAAAATTATTGTTGATTAAGAAAAGAATATTATTTTAGGACCATTGAAAAGAAAAAATATAATTTCCTGAAAATTATTGATGACCTTGAATACTACGTGTTTTATAGGTTCTTCCCCTCCCTATGAAGCCTAAATGCTTAATGGATATCATACATTATACTGGCCTCCTAACGCTCATTAAATTTTACAATCGTAGATTATTAATATTAAAATTGTTAAGTTCAGACAATTAATAATGTAGTTACTTAATTGTGTAGTTAATTGAGTTATTTATTTGGTGTAGAAAAATTATACATTAACTCTGATAAATATGAAGAATTTAACTTAAAAAAAATATTACATTATACTTCTCAGACAGTAACGTCATAACGAGAAAAAGCTTCATTCTGTTTTGCTTTTTACGAATAAATTTATGTTCGTATGACTTGACCCGATGTCCGAGTTGTATGTTACTTCCATCTAAACCTTGATGTCTCGGGTTCGATTCCCAGGGTAGTGGAAGGAATAATTGCACTTTTGCTTTGTGTACTGACTTAACATCGTGAATCAAGTGAGATTTATGACCACTAGTGAATCCTGGTAAGGAACGTCAGTACTAACCACTTCAAGACCCCATATACTAACTATACAAACAGCTTCAAACAAGGGGTTAGAGGGAGGGGTCCTAGGCCTCTTTGATCTCTTTAGCCTAGAGTAGGATTATGAGGAGTAGACGGTCCGGGGCCGGCAAAGAAAGGCTTCAAACCAACAACGAGCCTGCGGCAGAATAGACAAGAACACTAGAATGGCTAAGGATGGTTGGGTTGTTGCGTCATCAAATCGTCAAAGGGGTGGGTTCAGGGGGGGGACTGTATCGGTGTTGTGTGCCAAGCTATGTCATGTTCAAGGAGTTGATTGAAGCATCTAATCCAAGTAGAACTTCCGCCCAGCTTCCGTAGTTTTAGGGGCTCATTAACAGAGACGTAGCATTATGCATAGTGCTAATTATTATACTATTGATTTATCACTGTTGTGAGTTGATGGAACGGACGGTTCAAAAAAAGCTTACAGCGTAAAATGGAAAAAAGACAATTATCTTAGAAGCCTCAACTTACATAAGGTTCACACTGTTTCAGTTTCAGCTGGTGTGAACTGAGCCTGATCGAACTAGCAAATCAAAGCTAGAGCTGAATGTTTAGTATATTCTCTACTATAAATCAGTACTATAAATTATTGTACGAATTCCAAATTATTTTAAGTCCTTATCAAGTCTCAACAGTGCGTTAAAATGAGATAAGAAGTGAAAAGTCATCTACAGGCTTAGGATGACTTTTATGACTATTTATGATGTTAGGAAAATTATAACTAAATATTGATTGGTTGGAAGTTCTGCAAGTAATGCGGAAACATTTTTCCTTAAAAATACTTCAATTGCTTATGTAAAAACCCCATAAAAGGATATTTAGATTACAAATAATAGCAATACTTTATAACATAATTACAAAAAAATTAAAAAATAAAACTAATAATAACTCAGCGTTTGCAAATATCTTATTTGGAGCTTCGAGAAAATACAAACCAACTAACTTTACTCAACAAATTTACAGCTGCTAGATGATGTAATGCATTTGAATCAACCGATAATAATTTAAATGGCTACGACATGCGTGATACTTGTTTTTATTAAATACATCCAATGCATATATTTACACATTATACGAACGTTTTAAAAAAGTGTTTGTCCACTTACATATTCTTACGATAAAATTTAACAATATAACTTATTCCAGTTTCGTAGAAAACAAACTATTTACTGACATCTGCAAATGTACAGTACCATTCGATAACATAAGTTAAAAAATACAATGTATAAAGCTACTCACAAATTCTGATTCTTAAATGTCCACTAATTTAATTTTGTTCGATGAATCAAGCAGTTTCCATATTATGGTTTTTCTATTAAAATACACTATTTAAGCTTTATTTACTATTTTTGTGTCACTATAGACAGTATTTGTCTTTAAATGTTTTCATTCGAACTCAACAAAACGTATTTATTTCCTTTCCTAAATTTAGGAATAATACTTGTCCATATTTCTTTAGTTGATAAATAGTTTTGTAATTTTACTGTCCCCCAAAAGCACGATGTACTTTTTAATATTTACTCTTCATTAATGTCTAAAACATCTTCTTTTGAAAATTGTTTTAAGTAATGAAATTCAGGGGGAGGAGGTAGAAGAGGAGACAAAAAAAAACTAGAAGAGATAATGAGTAATCAACATTTTCTTGGTCGGGTACCAAGGCTAACTTCATATACAAACATCTCAGTTCGAGCCCAGTTGTAGTACATTTGAATTGGATCACCTGATCACCGGTTGTTAATTTGTAATTGACTTTCAGTTTATGACTTATTGATTTAATGTGATTTACTGAAATCTTCCTAATTACTGTAATATATTACTGTATTAAAATTCATAGTTAATAGTTTCAATTATATTCCTGTTTTGTATTATTTCTATGGTAGGTTTTTATATGTATTAATTATAGCATGAATAATTCATAATCAAAGTGCTTAAATGGGTAAAACAATGCATTTCTATGTAAATTATCAATTAATGATGAATCTTTGTTTATTTGGTGTTGCTGATAGAATTATCTAATTGAATACATCTGTATACGATGGGAATATTTACCTGAAAAAGGCTTTACCTCAACTGGAAAATCTGTAACATGTATCCAACCATTTTCATGTGTGTAGCGCAAATCCATTTAAGTCTAAATTAAATTGATGACGTTATGCCTCGCTAAACAGGAAATCATTGGGTGCTTGAATGTAAATCGTTTGCTTTATATCGCATAGTTAATTACTAGCATGTGTTTAAATCCAAAACATGTTTACAGAAACGTAAGTTAAACTTCTTTAAATATCACCAATGTTTGTTTTTATATTTGGATAATCTCTTACCATTTATATCTCTCTTCGAGTTGTTTACAATAGTTTAAATTATATATTTTTCTTATTTGTATTTATATATGACAACGACCGTTCGTCTAGATAAGAGTGAATATTGAGTTGTGAATGAGTTTTATGATTGTAGTGGAACAACTTTAGTCTTTGTTACTAACTAATGATGTCGTTTTGTTGATCTTGAAATCAATACGTACATTGAAGGAAATTCCCTACTCCCTTACTGTCAATAAAGACAAATATAATTGACTTCAGACTAAGGTCTAAAGATATCAACTAAGAAGATTCCTTCATCGTTTTGAGTGACTCAAGAGGTTATTTATCTGAATATACTGATTTTATTGGGTTGAAAATTGTTTCCAATTTGAAATGTTACCAACACATGGATAAGGTCTATACAAAAATGAACGTTGGCATATTTGTTTTGCACAGATTCTCATACTTTAAGAATACAAATATACAATTTACCACTTATTTTGATTGTATATACCTCATAATTTTTGGGATCGCAAACAACTAAAACTCAGTAAATATTATCAGTTTACAAAAACAAAAAACAAAAAATCTGAAAGAATTGTTTTGGTATTTCTAAGTAAACATCATGCAGAGGTTATTTCCACTAAAACATGTTTTTTTCTTAACTGTTCCTGTATATTTATACATAAGAGACAACATTCTTCTTAAAGGCAAAATTTCTTTAATTTCTATCTTCCAATAACCTTGGCTATACCTAACTGTATTCCAGTTCCTAAGCACCGCATAGCATTATTTAAAAATCAAGTGTATGGTTTAGCAATTACGATATTTAACCTCCCCCTATCACGTCTGAGGGATGATACTAGGTCAACTAAGTTTAAAATAAATTGAAAGACTCTTTTAATTTAAAATGAGTAATTTTCTGTTGCTTATTTTGTTTTATTTAGGACATTATATAACTTATTTAGCTTGTATTTACATATAGAATGCTACTATTCAGGTAGTTTTTTTTTTTTTTCACTTTTGTCATGCAATTTACATATTGTTATTCGACAAATAAATGTTTTGATTTGACAACACATATTTAGGGCCATTTATTAATGACCCTAAGTTGCCCTAAATTCCAAGTAAGTGATCATCAGCTTTATGTGGAACCCGAACCATATATTATTGGTATGATTTTTAGCTAACTGAGAAACCTTATTTCTGTCCCTTGGACATCTTCCAAACCCTGTACTACCACACACGATCACTCCATGACTTCTCTTGTAATCCCCACACTGACAAAACCATTGAGTGCACGCCGTGTTTGGGCTCTACAATCTCAAGGGAGCCTAAAATCTCAACGGTCAGTGTAGTTGACGAGTAAAATAATAGGATATACTTAATAATTTATAGTAATTATAATACTTAGTAAATATATTCTTTATTTCCCCTTTTAAGAATTATTTAAAACAACATTTCACTGCAACTTGCTTATAAAAATAACATCCAAATCTGCACATTATTATTTTACCCATGAAATAATTAAATTAAAAATAAAATCTCAGTGGCAGAAATAAAACTAAGTTTTTTTACTAAATTATGCTCTCATTTGTGCATAAACTAACTTCATTTTGTTTTATCCAAACTTGGCAAATGTTTTACTGCAACAATAATATCATAAAAAAACGCAAAAACAAATACACTTAAAACTAAACCACAAATGAAACATAAAACCAAGTTTAATTTTTAGTAAACACTTAAATTCCTACCTTTTTGAAAATATCTGATCAGTAGTTCCCCAGGTCAGTTTAACGTTGATTTAAGACTCATCAGCAAAAAGCACGGGAATCAGTCAGCTATTGGAACAAGGGTTTGTGAAATGCGTTTTTAAAAATCAATTTCATGCATTGTTGTAACATAGATATTCACTAAAGAAATGCATAATTTCCGAGTTGAGTATTATTAAATATTACTCAATATGTTTGTTAGATATTTACTTAAGGAATTCATTATAATTATGAATCACATTTAGATTTATTTTTTTAACATATCGGTAAATGTTACAGAATATCGATATTTAAAACTTTTTTGAACTAAAATCAAGGTTTACTTTATTGGCTATATACATAACTTGTTTAGCAGCTTTAAACTGTTATTTGAAAAGTGTTTTTAATTTGTACCGTGGCACAGTTCTACTCGTTTTTTAGTCACCGTCACTCTCCTCCTCTTTCTATGTCATATAATGTGTCTTTTTCTGTTTCTCTTCTTGTTTTGGTGTGTTTTGATTGGTTCGTTGGGTTAATTCAACCAGCGTTTTTCGCTTGATCTCAAGGTGGGCTTACTTACTTATTCTTTAACTTTTCTGAGAATATACTTTAGTGTGATTAAATATTTCCGTCTGAGTTTAGATACTATGAACTGTTGAAGCTCTGTGAAAGATCTCTGTAATTTAAAATCTCTGTTTTGTTTTCATAGTTTTATATTTTCATTATGAACACCCTATGTGGGTTCTTGCCTATTCAAAGTTTCCATTTAGTTCATATATTATTATAGTTATTTAATATCTAAGTATTTAGGTTTATTTATGTTCGTTTTTATTTTATAATTATTTAGCTATAATTTTATAGACCCTTTTGTAATTTGGTTTGTAATTTTGTCTCCTTAATTTCAAAAATATATTATATTTTGTATTTGAAAAATAAATGTCAAGAAACTACAATGCCACAAAGCAATCTTCAAATGTTGCACCTATAGAAAACGTTGGCAGATTAAGTTTACAACTTTGAGCTTGATAAAAATGTCTTAGTTTATTAATTATTGTAGAATAAAACAGTAAATTGAACAACCTTGATACAATTCCCACAATTTTACTTTTTACAGCAAATTTCAATTGTTATCAATTGTTAACAATATCAATTGTTCAATTGTTATGAAGTCCCTCATGATTAAAGAAATCTTATGGAGAAAATATGTCGACTCAACGCCAAAAGCTTGACCCTGTATAAAACAGCAATGATAAACATGGTTAGTTATACTAATTTTAAAATAATAAAATACTGCAAACTATAGAGATAAAAGCTGGTTTTATAAAAAAATTCATTTTACTCTAAACGAAAATAACAGATTAAGGGAACAAATATTTCTTTGTTTTGTTATTTATGACACATTGTCACAAGGATTTAAAATATTAATTATGGCGAGGAAAGAAGTTCAGTTTGATCGGCAACTTTAATCTAGTATGTAACTTACTATAATCATCTGTCAATCAATTTAAAACACTGTTTATTGTTAATAATATACGTATTTATTCAAATAACAATGCTACAAACACTATACATAAAACAGCCATGATATCACACTTAGACAGTTACAGATGAAATAAATACAGGAGAGCAAGATGATCACGTTTTATGTCATGAGGTGTTGAGCAAAACTTGTGTAAGGAGGAAGAAAGGAAAAAACATCGTCATCCATTTCGGTCTTTGTACCGTCACACCTGTAACATGAAACAAATAAATGTACAAAAATGTCAGAACTCATTGATTGCTTTGTCGGATATTATTTAAATAGCAACTCATTTATGCTTTCACAAGTACTGCGAACTAAGAACTATCTCACTGTTATTTATCTCGTAAGTATTCTTACTTGTTGTTTACAGACTGGCTGCAAATGTATTATATTAGCTTATCACGTAAATGGGCTGTACGCACAAAATTACTTGGATCTCTAAGGCCTACTTAATTTTTCTTGAAAAATGTCATTTTCTCCTGTTTTTCCAAATGCGTGTTTCTGGCACTAAAGTTTTTTTTTATTTAATTAGTTACAGTTTCCAGCATACACAAGTAGAATGAAGTACAAAGTAATAATTTTAATGAAAAGGGTCCATTAAACTACAAATTTATTTAGTGTACTCAAACTTAAACAATTTCCAACTAACAGGATATAAATTTAAAGGTTAAAAAACACAAACAGTTATGTATCTAGTTATTGATAATCTTCAATTCATGGAAAAAACAACTTCTGAAATATTTCCTCACCAATTGAAAGAATTGAAAATTCGTGAAAGAAAATTACCCCTAAAAAATCAAGTACTGTCTAGTCCTGGGGAATTGGTTAGTAAATATAATTATATATCTTCCATCTATATATATATATATAAAATCCAAATACCACTAACTGACTCACTCATTCACTCATCACGAAATCTCAAAAACCACGGAACGGATTTACAGAATATTTTAAAGGAAGTTGTTAACTTTAGTATTGAATGGACCCACCAAGAAAGGATTTTTTTAGAATTCTATTCCTGAGGGGTACAAACAGTACTAAACATTTCCTTTTCTCCACAAGAATAACATTGGGTTGGTTTTTGTATATTAAAAACAGCTGTTTTCTAAATTAATAAACATGTTTATTTTAACTAGAATCTACAGTTTCCGGTTACAACCACGTCAAGGTACTATCTACAATATTTGCAAGATGACCAGACGTTTATTTTGTCAATTTGACACTATCCTATTGATGCATTAAGAGTTCTATCTTAAGCTGTTAAACAAGAACAAATGAAATGAACTTGTTGAAAACAGGCTCAGTAATGTCATTGGGTGTTTATACTAATAGATAGGTAGCAACCCAAGTATGAGTGTGAGTAAAATACTGTAAATAAATTTAATATTGTAGTTTACATTGTACTAATAACCTACTATTATTTGTAGTCAAAGTACCATGCCTAGGCCGAAGGTATCAAGAGGGATTGGCATGGAAAGCGTACAGGAGTGCACCTTAGAATATATATATACATATATAAAAGGCCAAACCCTGGCTCACTTACTCATCACTAATTCTCCAACTGTAGATTCCAATTATTTATGTAGAGAGCTGACATTTTATACACTGTTTTCTTAGGTCTTAAATAGGACAACTGAAGTATTTTCATGACTGATAAAGTACTCCTAAGAGGTAGAAACTACCTCTAAAAGACTGTTCCGTAAGGATAAAATTGGGTTGATACTAACAAATTAATAACAGCTGTTTTGAAAATAAGTAAACATGTTTATTTTGTACGTTTGGCTGTATATTATTGATGCATTTTTAAAACTATAACATGAGTTTAATCCTCAGCTGTTAAACAAAAAAACAAATGAAATGAACATGTTTGAAATAGGCTAAGTAATAACATTGGGTCATTACCAATGTATCGACCCACCCTCCTACCCATACACATACATTGGTATCGACCCACCCACCCACCCAAACATACGAACATATTTGAAATAGGCTAAGCAATAACATTGGGTCATTACCAATGTATCGACCCATCCACCTACCCATACACATAAATTGGTATCGACCCACCCGCCCACCCATACACATACATTGGTATCGAATTACCCACCCACCCATACACATACATTGGTATCGACCCATCCACCCACCCATACACATACATTGGTAACGACCCACCCATACACATACATTGGTATCGACCCACCCATACACATACATTGGTATCGACCCACCCAACCACCCATACACATACATTGGTATTTATACTAATAAATAAGAAGCAACGGAAGTAATGTCAGCGAGACACTCTTATTAAATTTTGTATTGTGATTTTACGTTATACAGTTAATCTACTATTATTTGTTGTCAAAAGTGACATGCCGAGGTCCAGGCTGAGGTGTATCGAGCACATTGAGCTTCGGGGTTGGCACGTGAAGCAACCAAGGGTGTTCCCTAGTATTATATAAAATAAATAAGCACATATGTACGTATATAAAATTATGATTGATGTGTACATTAATTTCCTGCGTAAATGTTATAGGACAAGGTCATACGGGTCAAGTTTCTCTTCGCTTTACAAATACAGTATTTTATTACTTAAATAATTAACTTGAAATATATATACCTCAATGGTATTATAAAAATTAATTTAAAACATTCAAATTGTTGTTAGTTAGATTCCTTACAAATATTGTAAGACCCTTTCAAACTATTTTTCCATCCAAAAAGACAAGTTAATACAATATTCAATGGGCTTGATTGCATTTATCCAATTCATATACGAACTGCCTAATTGCTTAGTAAATGTAACAACAGTGTTATCAGAGTAAACATCCATTACATACCTCATTAAACCAAATATACTGCTCTATAGTGTTTACCAACGGGCTGAAACCATTACAATACGGATAGAACACGGTTCAATTACAATATTGAAAGGAAATGTGATTTCAGCGTGGAATTTCAATATTACGTTAGAAACTAATTTTGCATTAAAATTAGAACCAGATATCCAATTACAATTGCAGACTATCAAGTTTTGACTATAAATATGAATGGTAATTTACAGTTAAAAATGAAACACATATTGTAAATATGGCTATTGTTTTATAAAACCAGTGTACTAGATTTACGATAAGTCTCCTGATAAAGATAATGTTGTTATAATAAGTTAGCTGTAAAAACTAGCACAAATAATCACCATGATTTAGTTTTCATATATAAAATCATTTATATAAAAATACGATACTGTCCTGTTTTGTTGACAGTATATTGTTTTATTACTAAGAATTTAAAACTAAAATATCACAAAGAGAAAGAAAAAACAGGTTGATCTAAAAGGCTGTTTTTGTTTATTCTAATATAAATTTTCTGCTTCATAATCTGTGTTTGCGTTATACACGGTTTACTGGTAGGATAAAGTGTTATGATCAATATTTCTATATTAAGCATAAAAAAGTATCATTATATTTCATAAGCAATAACTAATAAAATGTCAAAGGTTTGCCAATGTTTATTCATATCACGTTTTTAAATTTATTTCGAACATTTGAAAGCTTTTGTATATATTTGTTTGAAGGTTAGGGTAAAAAGCATAACTTAATTTACACTTTTTTGGTCCAACAATGCTATTTTACTAAAAAGGTCATAAAAGGATGTAATGGCCTACATTTTAAATATTAGTGTTTAGTATGTGATATTAAAAATCTCTTTGGTTTAGAGACCTCAGAGACCTCATTAACTATATTTCATTATAGAGTCCTATAAATTAGCGTAGATTCCAAACTACATACCAGCGCATACAATCAACATTGGACGTACTGTAAGGCATCAACATAGGACTTACTGTATGGCATCAACATTTGACGTGCTGTAAGGCATCAACATTGGACTTAATGTAAGGTATCAACATTGGACGTGCTCTAAGAGTCTAAGGCATCAACATTGGACGTACTGTAAGGCATCAACATTGTACGTACTGTAAGGCATTAACACTGGACGTACTGTAAGGCATCAACATTGGACGTGGTCTAAGGCATCAAAATTGGACTTACTGTAAGGCATCAACATTGGACGTACTGTAAGGCATCACTATTGGATGTACTGTAAGGCATCAACATTGGACGTGCTGTAAGGCATCAACATTGGACTTACTTTAAGGCATCAACTTTAGACGTACTGTAAGGCATCAACATTGGACGTGGTCTAAGGCATCAAAATTGGACTTACTGTAAGGCATTAACATTGGACGTACTGTAAGGCATCAATATTGGACGTACTGTAAGGCATCAACATTGGACGTGCTGTGAGGCATCAACATTGGACTTACTTTAAGGCATCAACATTAGACGTACTGTAAGGCATCAATATTGGACGTACTGTAAGGCATCAACATTGGACGTACTGTAAGGCATCAATATTGGACGTACTGTAAGGCATCAACATTGGACGTACTGTAAGGCGATAGATTGGAGGTACTGTACGGCATCAAGGTTGGACGTACTGTACGGCATCAATGTTGGACGTACTGTAAGGCATCAACATTATACGTTCTGTAAAGCATCAACATTGGACGTTCTGTAAGTCATCCATATTGGACGTATTGTAAGGCATCAACATTGGACGTACTGTAAGACATCAATATTTGACATAATGTAAAGCATCAAAATTGGATCAACGTTTTACCTACCAAAACTGGCGTAGCATTTTTTGTTATTGCGTTACGTACTTAATGAAGCGTGGCTTACATTATCTATACTTACATAATGAACTTACGTGGCCCCTTACGTACCTAAACTAGCGTGGATTTCCTGGGCCAGTTTTTCATTAGTAAGATGTGAGCTGAGGTGTGGGTAGAAATCAGCGTGCTGAGGCGCCAGATCTGCCACCCTTGAGGTGCAACGTAGGTGAACTGTAGCATCAGCGTTCTGGAAATAACGCTTGTGTGCCTGAAACCTCAGACCTAGGGAGGTTGTGAACAATGGACCTCTATCTGTCGTCACTCGTGGGATCGTCTTCTCTACTATCCAAGAGTCAGCCTGTAATATTAATTAAATATTTTTCTGGGTAACAAATATATATATTTTATTTTAGCCAAAAAAAGCATCAAGATAACCGCAGAGAAAGAAGCTGCATTAGCATAAAACTACGTTTTATGAAAAGTAAGTGTACAATGCTACTAAACTATACAGCTCACTGCTAGAAGACATAAAACATATGGGTGGCGTGAGTTGTTTTGATTAGAGGGTAAAGAGCTAATTACCCCACACATATTTAGTGTAATGGTGGAGTTGACTACCTTAAGATCTATAACACTTTCTACGTATAAGGTAGATTTTGTTTTACATATTGTTGGAAAATGTATGAATATATGATTAATTATGGTGTCAGCATGACGCTGTAAAGTTTAAGTTTGTCTTATTTTACCAGCCGAAGTTAGGTTTAAGAAACAGTCTTAAACACATAACCTTCGAACCACGGGAGCGGCAGGGCAAAATCTGTTAGTGCTCTTATCGTGAATCAAACTCGGACCGTCTGCGTGGCAAGCCAGCGCCATTGCATTTTATCTACGGCCACTTCAAACCTAATGTAGAGTTATTTTAATAAAAGAAATCTTTCACGATTTCATGCAAATGAGGGAGTTACTAAATAAATTGATTGTACTATTATAGATAATTTTCGAAGTTTGACAGAGTGGATAGCAAGTGAGAGAGAGAGGGGGGGGGGTAGGAAACCCTTTGTATGTGTGTTAGTGAAACAGGCTCTTTGCTTGTTACTCCTTTGACAGTTGCATTAAATCTAGAACTTAATTCCTGGGAAGCTCAACTGGGCGCATGTATGAGCACCCTTATCAGATACAAAATGATTGGTAGTGAAGGTATTCGACTAGTGTTATGATATGATTAACGTACTTGTCTTTTAGCGGGGGTTAATATGGGTTAATTGTAACTAAAAACAATTCTCTCAGCATTAAAAATGTTCAAATAATCATATAAAATAAGTGTTTGTTATAAACAACACAAGGTTTCTAGAACATTTTCAAATACTAACGGAATACTAGTGCTCCTTAAAAGGCTATTATATGTTTGAGGGAATAATTTTAATTAAAATAATAACTAGTTATCCCTTTTTACTTAATGTTATACGTAATTATTTTATGAAATAAAATTTAAAAAAATATTATGAATACAAAATCGTGTACATCACTTATTTGAAAAAAGATGCAACCCTAACTTTACCATATATCCTGAATTGTCAAAAATACGTTCTGAATATTCGAGAAGTCACGAACGACAGCAGTTAGCACATCGTTTTTGAACTGGCAAACAATATTTTTAATACATCGAAATATGAATAAAATTCTTTAAACTCTCACTTATAGTTATATTCTAACAAACCTTTTTCAATGTCTATTGTATTATTGCTACTAAGTCATTATTACTTGAGAAAATTATATTTTTGTCACAACAATGCACCAACTTTCCCATCAAAACTAATATAATTCTCCTTTTAGGCCTCATAAAAATTACTTCAAGCACTTTTTGAATTATTATGAAATATAATTTGTAGTCTAACATTATACTGACTTTTGCTCCATTGATGAACCACTCCAGTTCAGCTGGAGGATTGCTTTGACCGGAAGTACAGTTTGCTGTAATGTAGTCTCCAGGCAAATAATGGGCCTGGGTACCGGATATGACAGGAATTCGGTCAGGATAAGCTGCAAATGGACATGGAGTATAATAGCAAAGGAGATAAACTTTAACTATATAACATTAGGTCAAGGTAAGTAGAATGTTAAGGTAGGGATAATGATAACGTCATTGGGTAGAACAGCTGACTTCTTACACGAGCTGTCACTGTGTTTGAGAAACAGTGTTATAACGACTTGCAGAGTACTCCAGTAACACGTTCCGATAACCTAATATTTTAATAATAATGTTTTTACAGCTGATTTCTCACAATAGTGTCTTCTTAGTTATATATTTAAAAAGAAAAGCCTATTCTCAATTAAAGGGTGTCTCAACCTAAGTTGAGGCAAGCTACCTGACCGGAGGGGTAGACCAGGATAATGGCCGGGCCGGCCCGGCGAGTGAATCCCATTAGTCACGCGTCGCCGAATGCACCACCTAAACACGGAAATGTAAGGGATAAATTTGAAAATGTAATAAATGCTTTATCTTATAAAAAGCGTTATACTGTATTTTTAGTCATAAAAAACAAACAATTGTGTGTTTGTACCATTTTAATCGGCCGACTTTCAGTGTTAAAGCTAATGATATATTTTTTCAATATGTCATCGTTAAAAATTACATGTTTTATTTTTAAAATTTAAATTTGGCTATAAATATAAATGTACTGTATAATGTACTATATAAATGTACTGTATATAAATAAAATATAATAAATACAACAAATATGTATTATAACATAATAAATATAAGTGTATAATAATTTATATAAATAAACTGTAGAAATTAAACTATATATTTAACTGTAGGCTATATTTTAATTTTTGGTCTATTATATCTTCGTCACCTATTTTTAATCCCATTGTTTCTTCTCAAATATTTAAAGTTTTCCATTATAGGTTTTACACATGTACAATGGTTAAATTTATAACAGTTAATATGTAATTGATGAATGCAGTTGCATTAAATATTTATAACGCTACATAAGTTGTCTGAATCTTCCACCATGATTTCCTCTTCTTCCAGCGGAAACGCCGATAATTTAGGAAACGGCGTTGTCGCAGGGTATTCAATGATTCATATTTTCGCAGAAGCGAATTTGTTGGAGATTTCCGGCTTCCGTCCAAGTAAACAGGAAGAAGCCATTACCTGTACAATGTATCGAGGCTTTAAATACCACGACAAGTTATTTTCTGTATCATCGTTAGTCATGGCAGCTGAGAAAACACCCGAGAGGATTCTACTAGCGCAGAAGTATATCACCATACATGGACGAGGGAGTATACTTAGTAGTGGCGAGAGGAAGATTATATTAACAGTGTTTGGAAATCTGTTAGCTGAGTCGACATCTCCACTTCGAGAAGTAGCAGAGTGGACAGCGGTTTTAACAGGGACAAGCAGAGCGACTGTGGAGCGTATAAGGAAGGAAGCTAATGAAGGAAAACTCACAACGCCTGGTAAAAAATTCTGCTTGTTTCGAAAATTGGTTTGAGGAGAAACTCCTGCCGAATTTACCACCCAGAAGCGTCGTTGTAATGGACAACGTCTCCTACCATTCCAGGACCGTGAAGAAATTTCCAAACATAAGCTGTAGAAAAGACGATATCCAGAAATATCTGACAAATAAAAGAGTCCGATGGTCTACTACACTTGTAAAAGCTGAACTTTTACAGTTGGCGGAACCTTTTCGAATGTCAGCTAAAAGATATGTTGTTGACCAGATAGCTGCTGAAGCTGGACACACAGTGTTAAGGTTGCCTCCTTACCACTGTGATTTGAATCCTATTGAACTGGCATGGGCACAAGTGAAGAACAACGTCGCACTGCATAATGTTTCTTATAACATTCATAACGTTGAAGAAATGTTGACCAATAACATATCAAACTTGTCACCCGAAACATGGAAGAAGTTTATGGAGCATGTGAGGAAACTGGAAGATGCACTGTGGCAAGTGGACAACCTTGTTGATAGTTTTACAGATGAAAACCGCATTGTTGTGAACCTCGGCAACTCTAGTGATTCCGAAACAGAGAGCAACAGCGAACTGGAAGAAGAGGAAATCCTGGCCTAATGCCTTCCTCCAGAGTAACATAATGAAGACAGCAGTGTACAGTAAACAAAATAAAAAAAAAATAAACAAAAACTATAAAATACAAAAAAAAAAAATAATAAAATTTAAAAATAAAAAAAAATGTGACGAAGCTCTTATTGACCAAAACTTTTAATGCGGCCTCTGGCAGTCTCAAGCCTGCAAAACGATCTTAATCACTTAAGTTCCGAAACGCAGAGAGAAAGTTTGTCAAACATTAAATGGCAAATTCAATACACTATCTATTACTATCATATAAAGCCACATAGATACATTTACATTTTAAAAATAAAACATGTAATTTTTAACCATGATATATTGAAAAAATATATCATTAGCTTTAACACTGAAGCTATATATGATTCAGAGTATTTATGTTACAATATCCGGCTGTAATCCGGCCTGGCCATTATCCTGGTCTACCCCTCCGGTCAGGTAGCTTGCCTCAACTTAGGTTGAGACACCGTTTAGTATGTCTGATTAATTTAAGAATAATTTAATGAAATGAAGTTATTAATTATTAAAATATAATAAGACTTTCTGTTAGCCTAGATATAAAAATTTTTGGTCATATCGTTATATATAGTTATATTACATATATAATAAGGAATGGCACTAATATAATACAATTAGAGGCCGTTATTATTCTTGTTACGTTTATAAATGTACAAAATAAAATTAAGTTAGTTCTAAAAAGTATTTTGTAAATAATTATTACCGATAAACGTTTGGTTTACAGAGGACGTGTTCCTCGTTAAGATATTATCGGAAAAAACAGTTTCGGCAGTTCCAGTTTCAGATAGTAAACGTATTAGTAATATTTTGCCACAACCTGTTACATCAATAACAGTTCCTTATTAGCAATACTTCTGTTTATTCTGTTGCATAAAATAACGTGTATTTCTACAGCTTATGGTACGATCTCTCTAGTGACGTCATCATGATCCCTACCTTATGTTATTTCGTTTGCCTTGACATTAGGTGATATTATTAACGGAGTATATTGAGAATATACAAACTTAGAAAGGAACACATAATGGCATACTGTAATTAACGATAAATGCGTTTGGTTAGAGTGACGAACCTTCTGTAGGGTTACAGATGTGCTCTAATGACTCTTATGGGTGGGGGTGGAATGTAGAAGAATGCATGACATGTTTGTAGCCTGTCCCAAGAATATATTCTCATATATCTATTAGAATTATTTTCATTACTCACTTTAGTTTTATTAATAAAAACAAAATGTATCTTTATATATTAGTACTAAAATATATTTATGAAGAGACGTTCTATTAAACATTAGACGTGATGCTATGGTGATCTAGATTTTGGTGTACTAAGTAATGAATATCACTAACTGAATATAATGAAAATATCCTTCTTAATTTTACAAGTTAGGATTTTCTTTATGTCAAATTGTCCGTCAGTTCTGTTAAAAATGGTAGTTGATTAATTGTTTTATTCGGTAAATTAAAATTCAAGATCAAACAAATCAAAACTATAATAAATTCAACAGTACTTGATTTAGATACTCTAATTTAAAATTCTCCAAAACACTATTTTGAAAATACAAGGAAAGTACACAATATAACTTTTTTATATATATATCAACATAGAACATATTTGTAGGCTTAAAAAATATGGTGCAAAACATAAACCAAGTTGAGAGTTAAAATGGTCTCTTTCTTAAAGAATATAGGGTGTCCGGGCTAGAGGTATCAATAAATAAATATTCCCATCCGGGGTGTTCAATTTTTTTTGTTTTAATTAAAACTACAAATGGTAAGTAATAATACCAAGATTGTATGTGTAAAGTCTAACGGTCATATCTCACACACAATGCCAAAAAAATACCAGTTAAAGAAAATGCAGTCTTTCTATGTGATCAAGCTGATTCATCTCTGGCGGTAACAACTTAGCCACTAGTGTGATTATCAGCCTAATGATGATGTTTACTGAGAAGTCAGCTGATTACAACGCCATTGTTGGCTTTAAATTCGTTTAATTGACTGTAGTCATTCTGCTGTCACGGTTGTCATTTGGCTGTAAGTTTCTTATGTTAAAAAAATGTGGACCCTACAACAAAAGGTAAAGTGCGTGGTGTGGGTTGCAGAGTACAAATTTGTAACTCGTGTTCAACGTCGGGCTCGTCGTGATTACAACATTAATCCATCAACCTCAAAGACAATCTTACTATGGGACAGAATACTTCAAGCTAATGGAACTTTGATTTAAAAAACTGGAAAGCATGTAAAGAAGCAAGTAAGTGTACAATCAATTAACAACGTGTTAAATTTTTAAAATCAAACTCCACGTACATCAATTAGATCATCTTCTAGATTACTGCAACTTCCTAAATCAATAGTTCATAAAATTTTACGTAAAAGGTTCAAATTTCGTGCATAGAAGATTCAGCTGCTTCACCAGATAATGCCAAATGATCGTCCTTCGGGACTAGAATATGCTAACGAGATGTTGGATCACATTAATGAAAATCCCACATTTCTTTAAAATGTACTTTTCAGTGACGAGGCTGCTTTTAACCTCAGTGGATTAATAAACCAACACAACTGTCGTATTTGGGGATCAAGAAATCCGCATGCCTCAGTAATACATGAAAGAGACACACCAAAAATAAATGTTTGGCTACGACTGATGCACAATGCAATATTGGGCCATTTTTTTATTGAAAAAACAGCAACAGGCCACATCATTTGGACATGTTACAAAACTTTGCAGTACCCCGAATGCCAGAACAAATCATTCTCCAGCAAGATGGTGCTCCACCACACTACCACAATGATGATCCTTAATGAGCAATTCCCTGGTCGTTGGATAGCTAGAAGAGGGCCTATTGCATGGCCGGCAAGAGTGCCAGATCTGACCCCTTTGGATTTATTTGCATGGAGGTTCATCTAAGATTTTGTGTACTAGGAAAGAGTGTAATGTTTACGGGAACTAAGGCATAGGATTGTGGCTGCAGTTGAAAGGATAACGCCAGAAATTCTCGCTAACACATGGCGGGATATTGAATACCGATTGGACCGTGTGAGAGCGACTTACGGTGATCACATTGAACTTTAGTAAATAAGATAACAATCTTGGTTGTATTTGTAACATGTTAGCATAGTTATTTTAAAATAAATATTAAATTGTTATACCAAACGAGTTAGTTATTTCTTGATACCTCTAGCCCGGACGTATTTATTGTAATTGAACCTAGTTTGTAATTTATATATTAAGGAATAGTCTATTTAATAGTGGCAAGAGACTATCTAATTCATAATGTAAATGTTAGCAGTTATGAAAAGAGCTGATTAGATGTTACTGAAACTGCATCATTTGAAATTAAAATATATTCAAGACCGTTTCCCAAAATTACTAGAGCAGTATACAATTGATAGCCCTATGTGTAAATTCATCTTCTATTGATCTTACCTAGAACAGTCATGTTGCTGTTTTTGAAGATAATTTCAAAAGTGGGTGCCTCTGTGGATACTTCACAGCGATAGTTTCCACTACTGTTGAAGTTCAGTTCTGCAAGACTGACTTTATTCATATCTGACTGTGATTCCTGTCAAAAATAGTAAATGGTGCATTTTACCTTAATGTTAGTGAAAGATTTATTAGCATAGTAACAACACTATAGTTCATATTCTGATCTCCTTACTTGATCTCAGAGTGCTCATGCGGCAAGTGCCGGAACTACGAGGAGGTTGGACATTCCACCGCCAATTGCGTGACGGTATTAGCCAGCCGTAATCATAGCATCGGCTTGACGATTTGCGTAGTTTTCACAATTGATTATATAAAGCATATGGCTAATGGTTGCTACGTTTAAATTCTTTATCTCAAAAGCCCATTCATATACTTGTTTGAGTAATTTGTTATAAATGAAGAAACAATAGACTTTCATGTTGTTTGTAAGGTGTAATAGAATTTTTTTCTTATTGTTTGTACTTTGTTATCTGATGAAATATGTACTCAACAAAACTGCAGGTCAGGGCTTTAGGGCTTTACTCAAACACCACTAAGCAGGCACGCTCATAGTGATTAATAAGTAATCATTGAAGTTACAAAGATAATAGTTATTGATTTACAAAACTATAAATAAATGTTTTTCTAGCTAATTGAAACATATATAAATTTAAAACAGAAAAACCTAACATTTTATGATTTACTAATTCTGAGATTAACATTCATGTGTTATTTTTAATAATACCCCTAAAGCGATTTCATCTAAAATAATGATGAAATTTAGTTGGCAGATGACATGGCTAAATCTGAATAGCGGTAAAATTCTTACTTACCCATGGGACTAGAGATCAATGTTTTAATATTAACTTTATTGTAAATATATTTGTGGATTTTATATTTTAATTTTACTTCCCAATTTGTTTAACTGAGCGAATTGGTTATTAGGTTATTCATATCTCAGATGACGATCAGTTGTAAAAACAATATTAACTTTAACATATTTTACGCACAGGCAACCCTCTTATGTGATCTTCAAGTAGAGTAAAATATATACATTATATGTATATATATATATTGAAATATCATAGGCAATAATATTTAAAAGTAAACTGTATCTAAATAAAATGTAATATAATCTTCCAAACAAGGTTTACGTATTTTAATAAACATAAGTGGAGCACATATTCTGTTTTTAAACTCATAACGCATAGTATGACATTAAGTTTTAGTCATATTCCTAAATTAACTTAAAAATTTTGAAAAATTCAAAGACTGTAAACTATATTTTTGATGCCTTACGTCCAGCATTATTCCAGCGAGCGGGAAGACTTGCATCTCAGGCTTGTTGTCTGGCATGAAACGGAAGAACTCAAACTCATCTTTGTACCATTTTACTGAGTAAAGTTTGGCATCATCCAGATTGAACCAGCAGTAAAGCGTGATGGAGTGACCTAGATTGGCGTGTGAGGGTACAGTCAGTTCTGTGAGCTCTAGACCCAGCAGCCCTGGCCAGAGAACATAGGGGAGATATTAACTTTGTATCTCCCTATATTGTAATACAGTTATTGTATCTCCCTAGGGGAGATATTAATTAAAAGATACTTAATTGTATTAAGTAATTTAATTTCTCACAATAATACAAACATACATCTAATATAATAATAAAACTCCATAGAACAAACAAATACTTTTTCATAAAAAAACTTGCAATCTATAAAATGAACTGATTTTAGGTCAACAATAATTTATTGTAGAAACCATATTTGAAATATTTAATGTGCAACTAATCTACTGAGACCTAACACATTGTCGTATTTAAATGACTCGTCACATCTGTTTGACTCAATTACATATCTCATAAAACAATCAGACAGTAAATTATTATTAGTGTATGTTACACAAAAGAATAATAATAAACAAATGATATACACTTACGTACAAATATATACACATAAATATACACGCATAACTGCACATACATAATAATGTAGCCTACTTGATTACGTACTCACATTCATATAAATATATATGTGTGAACCAATAACCTTTCATAAACTCACAAACATTTATATTTTATAATTGAACATTCGCAAAAATAATGATAGAAATAATTCATATTGCACACCTAAATTCCTAAAATAAATGGAAAATAAAAACAATTAAAAAGTATAAATACATTTTTACACTCAGATATGGCGGATTATACTCCTACAACCAATTAAGTTCATGTTGAAATTACCTCATATAACATAAAAAAACTTATTAAAAACCTTACAACCTAATAATATAACTCAAAACTAACGCTAGATCTATGCTAATACAAACCCTTCAACAGTAGCACCCCTGATTTTCGCGCGTTGCAAACCCTTTTTTAGTCCAATTCAAAAAAATACTAATTATTGATAAAATGTCTAATAAAACTAGAACTGTTTTACAGAACCTGTTTAAACCACAGTAACCATAATTTGGTTTTTACCCTCAATATTCATAATCTTGAAAATAATGTAAAAAACTGAAGATGTTTCCACAAAGAATTGAACAATTTTATAAAAAGGGTTCAAAGTTACTACCCCGTATTAGGATGTTAAAAATTTTTTCTTGATAATTCCTAGATAGGAAAAATCTGTGCCAAATCGTATTTAAAATAAGTAATTAAATTGGAAAATATTTCCATGTGATCGGTAGATTTATTCACCAGTATTTACTGGAATAATCAAACCAGCTGATTTAGCCCATGTTACGTCACAGTCTACTGCTCAGTCTCGTATTTTATAATTACCATTTCTGGGATAGAACAAAATCAGCTGTTTTATTTTTTCTTCTAAATATATTTTGTCATTATTCAATGCATATTTACATTTTTCTCGTGGCACGAAATCAGAAAATGTATTGAAAAATTACAATTTAAACTTCAGTTTCGTATATAAACCAATTCAATAATAAATTAAAAAGACATATGCTCAATAAATTAAATGAAACATATTTTAAATCACTAAATTTCAATAACATAAGCACCATCGAGCAAACTATAAAAACAAAGCAGCCAACCTAAACGGGGAATATTCACTGGCTAGCTCGCACTACCTCTCTTACACGCCAATAACTATGGCCCGATCTGTATTACTGAACGAAAAAAAATATTTGAGTGTATTTTTACTAGTAAATAAATAAAGTATATAATTTTAATATTTTTTCAAGTAATTTGGTTAGTTAGGAGTTCTTTAGTGATGTTTTGAACTGCATTACATTTACATGGGACTGGCTACAATAGTGCTTCCCTACTTTAACCTGAAACAGCTCATAATTTTAGACAAACAACTTAAAATTGATGATAAATCTATCTGTGTTAATAAAAAAACAATTATAATACTTAATACTTTTTTGGAATAACTTAATGGTCCCTATAAATTGGAAAAATTACCCACAGAAAAATGTATACCTCATACATAAAATTCGGACATTTTAGTATTTTTTGTAGGAAGGAGGTTATCATATGTACTGAAGATTCAATAAAATTACATCAAGACCATACAGGGAAATATAACATTTAAAAAATATTTTAGTATGAATTGCAGATAACATTATGTGAAAAATGTATAATGTAAAGGACAACAAGGTTTTATTTTAATATCATGATGATTTTTTGTACACGTCAACTCTCACATTATGTTATTAATTTATTTTGTTTTACAATCTAATGGTTTTCACTAAACATGTATTTTTATTTATGAATATTATTACAACTATGTTAAACACAAGGAATTAACTTGTGAATTAACTATATAAAATACAATATTTTATAATATGCATTATTTAGCTTCAGTACATACAAAATGGTAGTTGACTACTTAAAAGATTAAAAAGATTTTAGGAAACTTTTGGAGGTTTATAACTGAAATGTTAAGGTTAAATAGATTAAAAAGATAGGCTAATACCTTAAAACGTTAAATAGTTAATTTTACATTTTCTTAACCATGACCCTTATTATATTTCTCACTAGAATAATTAAACTTGCCCTTGTTCAGTTTTATATCAAGTCAATATCAAGTCAAAAGCTTTTTTTAACAACTGTTTTAAAATCCATTACAATTATGAATTTAATAAGACACATTTAATTGCTTTTAACCAGAACGAATTAGTACAAACAATTTTACTTTACTGTATGTTCTATTGGATAACCATTGTAAACCCCTTTTTACTAGTGTTAAGTTTGCTATGAAGGTAGCTTACCTGGAAGAGACATCAGCAGGGCACATCCTTGTATTAATCCTTCTAACATCTTTACAATAAGAAAATCCTCTATGTGTTAATATTAAGGTTCTTCATTTTTCAATACTTTCTGATAATTTCTTTCTTTCATTTTATACTGTTTCATTTAGAATAAATCCCTCGTACATATAGCTGAGTACATTCAGAGTGTAAATGATCACCTAGAACAAAGGAACATGTAACGGAATGGGAACATTGTTCGACTGTACGATATTTGTTCTTTTGTTAGGATAGAATTTAGCAGCCATATTTTCCTACTAGCTGTAAATGAAATGCATTAGAGTACAAAAACTTTACATTTATAAAGTAACCGTTCCTTTATACATTTATTATATGTTTATTTGTATTCAATGAAATCAATAGGGCCGAGGTGTGATGATAGAAAAAAGCTGATAAATATGGGTTACATGTTAGGCTATGGAAAAATTCCAACACTAAATTACTTTTATTGACTACATATTAGTATACAATTTAGAAGTAGAATAAAATAGTTGTACTCATATTCCTACCGATCTGGGCAACACAGGACGGTGGTTTTCGAACATCTTCCTTCTCAGGCCGGTGTTCGATTAATCAACAGTCTACCCAATGAATTCAAATGTGCACAGGTGTCCAAGGCATTGAAGGCTCGTCTTAAAAACGTACTTATATCAAACGCTTTCTACAGCGTGGACGAGTTCCTTGCACATAACTGGGAGACCTAATAATGCCAAATGACCCTCAAATATTGGTATGGCACAGGGAGGTGGAGTGGCCGCTATCTATTTATTTAGTTATGTATTTATTTATTTTAGTTTTAATATTTTAACCCAGTATAAATGAGAGCGTGAATGTAAGACAGTTTGTATGTTTGTTCGAACCTATTTATTTAGTTATATATTTATTTATTTAGTTTCAGAATTTTAACCTAGTATAAATGAGAGAGTGAATGTAAGACAGCTTGTATGTTTGTATGCACCGTTTTTAAGATTGTATGTATAGGATAGGTTATTTGTATTAATAATATTGCGATGCAATTCATGTAATTGTCTTCATGCAATAAAAAATTTGAATTGAATTGAATTGAATTGAATTATTCCACTCTGTCAAGAGCCAATACATACACCACTGCAGATTAACAGAAAACTTTTAATTCGTTACAGTTTCGTTACAGACACATTTTTATTCATAAAAGATTCTGAAACAAGAATTTTGGAACATTTCCATGTCAATTGTTTTGAGACTGGTGAAATATTTACATGTAGTATTAAAAACAATCTTTAAAATACTTTTAAAAGTCATGCGTTTAATGGTGTTTTAATACTGGTCATTACCACTGTACGAGTGTGAGTGGGTGGGTGGGTCAATATCATGTACGTAATTGTTGTGGAACTCAATTTTGTGTATTTATAATTTTTGTGCATCTTAAATTTTTTAAAGATATAACAATTGTACGAGGACTCCGTTATATAGTTATAAGTAATATATACTATTTATGTATATAATGTGAATGTTAGCCGTCTCAGAAGTTATATGTGGAAAGCCCTCAATGTAATGTGTCGTTGTACATAACGGGAATTGATCTACACATCATTGACTGAAAGGGAGTTCCAGGGCGTTTGTGGAGTTTTAATGATTCTTTCAATTATTTTCAAATATTCCTTTATCCATTTTCTAACAATGTTAATAACAATAGTGAGAAGTATTTCCAATAACAGAGAAATGTTATTAGATGTCAATTATGTTTAATTGGAATCTCTTTAAAACAGTTTAATTTCATTTGCCATTGAGATATAATTAACATTCTTACTTTGAACTCGCAACGAATTATCTGATTATACCACGTTGTGATTGTAATTTAGAATGGTTAATGAACATAGTTCAGCAACTATAGAACTAAAACCAACTGGATTCACTAAATGAGATATAATAATTTTAGATTGTAAAATAATTTAAATAAACTGTAAGGTTTAGCCTTAGTATAATTGTTCAGTATAACTTCAGTTCAATTAAATGATAATACTGAAAAAATAATAAAGATAAAATTGACATTCTGAATCAATCATTTTGAAACGCCTTACTTCACTAAATCAGGCGTCAAATAAATTCTATATTTTTAAATTGTAGCTAATAATTGTCTATTCATACTGGAAAGATAATTTATATTTTTTTATGTATTCATTTACTATTATTACTATTTAATTGTTTGAAGAAGAAATGTCAGCATATATTGTCTTGTCTGATTTTTATCGAGGCAGATCTATAAAGTAAAGATGAAATAGAATCATGATTGATAAAGTAAAAAACACTATAAATTCTTTCTTAAATTCCTTTCCTAGATTACACGTGTGTATCTAGGATTAAATAATTTTGTTATTTATTATTAACAATATTAATTTCACCCTGTTAACATTTTTTATATTTAGTAGAAGTTCATTTTGTTGTACCCCATTCTAGGATCTAGGTTAAAATGTAGATAATTATTAACGTAGATAAGCTTATTGGTTTAAGAACGTAGTTTTATAAAATGTTTGTTTATATGTAATTTAGTTTTTACCACTTGAAAAAGATTTGGGTTTTACCAAATCGAAACGCCGTGATTGGTTTTTTTCACGTAATGACGGAAAATGTCCAACAACCTTTGTCTTTCTCATCTAAAACTCCATAATTAACACATTTTAAAAACAAAGAATAGATTAGGTTAGGTTAAGATTGGTTAGGTTAGTTTAAAGTAGGTTAGGTTAGGTTAGAGTAGGTTAGGTTAGGCTAGCTATTTTATGTACCACTAATTTAAAACCTCTGTATATGTATGGTAATGTAATGATGTAATGTTACGTATAGGTGGGTGTGAGGGTCAATACCAATAATGAAATGAAAAAAAAAAAAAAACACCACTGCTCGTGTCAGTTTTTTTTTTAATTAACATGTTATACAACAATTTACTTCCGGATTATGCTAGTTCGCTACAGCAAGTGATAATATAATAAATCAAACTATAAGAAACAATTGAAACATTAATTGTGTTTGAAATCCTTAAGATGCAATATTTCCTTTGTAACCGTATACTTCCCGGTCGGCCCCCTATGGTTAATTTTTTTCTTGATTTTTGGAAAAGCTATATTAAAATAATGCTGAAAAATACTATTGAATTGGTCAAATTTACTATTAATTCCATCCGCAGCATAAACATCCTGCCAATTTTCTTTTTCAAGAAGTTTTCTAAAAATTGCAATATTTTGTGGTGAAAATTGTCGTGCCTCCCTAAATGCCGGTTTCGAAGCAGACTTAGGTGCAAAGTTAACTTCTGCAAGTTGGCCATGGTGGTCGGACAGCGCAGCTACGATGACTTGGCTGGATATGCTACTTTCTGGAATGTTGGTAAAAATTGTTGTTGAAATTACTTTTTACAGAGCCTAATTTCGTATCTAACCCACGTAATGTTAAGGTTTCTCAATTAAGAGCTAACTGCTACTTTTTAATTTAAAGAAATGAACAGAAATAAAGTTAATTTGATGGGTTTAATTATATATCTAATAGACACGAGCTTTGAGTTTTGCTGTCAGACCCTTACACTTTGGGTGATTGTATACACGAAAGAGTATACGGAGCACGTGTCGAGAACTCTCCTTGTAAAACCAATTCAACGTGTTCAACAACTAAAATATAAATTATACTTGAGTTGTAAAGAAATTGGATCCGAATATATTGAAGTGCAGGTTCTCCGATAGCTTCTCTTTTTGTTGCCTAGTTGTTAGATTGTGGAGAAACGTAAACGAATAAATGTAAATAAAATATTTAATAGTTTATACAAGATTTAACAGACGTAAAATTAATACTGAGTCGATAAACAGGATACAAACTACTTAATTGGCCAACTTTAATAAATAAAAATAATATCGATAATACTGTTAACTAAACGCCAACAACACTTAAACTTTTAACGAACTCCGGTATTGAGTACAAAAAGGCGGGATTCCAGGAAAACTGCATTTTAACTGATAAATCTGAAAGTTTGTTTAGGACTCAAAATAATCAATCGTCAATATTTTAGGGAATGGTTACAGTTAACTCTATGATATTTTGAGCACATGTTTGTATTATTTTAGGGAATGGTTACAGTTAACTCTATGATATTTAGAGCACATGTTTGTATTATTTTAGGGAATGGTTACAGTTAACTCTATGATATTTTGAGCACATGTTTGTATTATTTTAGGGAATGGTTACAGTTAACTCTATGATATTTAGAGCACATGTTTGTATTATTTTAGGTAATGGTTACAGTTAACTCTATGATATTTAGAGCACATGTTTGTATTATTTTAGGGAATGGTTACAGTTAACTCTATGATATTTAGAGCACATGTTTGTATTATTTTAGGGAATGGTTACAGTTAACTCTATGATATTTAGAGCACATGTTTGTATTATTTTAGGGAATGGTTACAGTTAACTATATGATATTTAGAGCACATGTTTGTATTATTTTAGGGAATGGTTACAGTGAACTCTATGATATTTAGAGCACATGTTTGTATTATTTTAGGTAATGGTTACAGTTAACTCTATGATATTTAGAGCACATGTTTGTATTATTTTAGGTAATGGTTAAAGTTAACTCTATGATATTTAGAGCACATGTTTGTATTATTTTAGGGAATGGTTACAGTTAACTCTATGATATTTAGAGCACATGTTTGTATTATTTTAGGGAATGGTTACAGTTAACTCTATGATATTTAGAGCACATGTTTGTATTATTTTAGGGAATGGTTACAGTTAACTATGTGATATTTAGAGCACATGTTTGTATTATTTTAGGGAATGGTTACAGTTAACTCTATGATATTTAGAGCACATGTTTGTATTATTTTAGGGAATGGTTACAGTTAACTCTATGATATTTTGAGCACATGTTTGAATTATTCAGACTTCATAACGTTACTGTTTTATTATTATTTATAATTTATTTTGAGATTCCTTAAAAGGAAACAAAATGTTGCTGCCTATATTGTAATGTAGGCTACAATTTAAATATTTGGTATTGTTTTGGAATTAAATGACGATTAATAATTATACATAAATACTATTTCGTAAATAATAATAATATGTATCACGCTAGGAGCTGTGTGTAAGAAGGTGAGAGGGGGTATATGCCACTGCACCGAAACGTAGGACGTACCATTTACTATTTTATACGTGTATTTGAAGAGTATCAAGTTATTCTTAGTACATTTTTAATTCCTAAGGCAAAAAACGAAAACCTCTGTAACTATTATACCAATGACCTACTGTAATGGTATCTTATTTATTAATAACTTTGTATAAACTTAACGTAACTAAGTAATCGTTTTACTGTCTGGCTGTTTCTCTTAATATTGATTATCTATTATCAACTCTCACAAAGTTCTTTGTTATCTTAATTTTTTTTTCAGTTAGCGTTGGCTTCCAATTTTTAAGATTAATTTCGAGATTGAATTTCAATGCGCGATTTTCAATATTTTTGCATTACTTTTTACATTAATTTTGTTTTCAGTTAGCGTTGGCTTCCAATTTTTAAGATTAATTTCGAGATTGAATTTCAAATCGCAATTTTCAATATATTTCCATGCTGATCTGTAAAACAATGCAAAACCATTGGAAAAGTTAATCATTTATACTTTATGATTAATTTTTAGGCAATGTGTACTTCTTAAATGTGTAATGTCAAATATTTTTTTCCGACTGCCTTTTACATGACGTTTTTCAATAAGACATCATAATTGGGCTTGTTACGTATACCAGCAACTTTGATGCGTCATTATTCCTCACAACTAGACAAGTAAGAAATATCTCAGTCCAGTGGATCACTTAAGTTGGTTCAAGCATTCTAGACTGCAGAAACAAAATAGTGTCCGCTTTTATGGTTCGCGTGAAGCCAGTTTACTGTGCAGAGAATTTAGTTCATTTTTGGTTTTGACAGGTAGCACCCTTTTTTATCTCTTCATGTCTTTCTCTTACTCTCTGCATCATACACTTGAGTGACTAATTGAGCTAGTGGTACATAAAACAGTCATCGGAGAACTTATTTTGAAAAAATCACCGTTAGATAGAAGCACAGACCGTTAGACTTTTAGTCTACAGCATGTGTTTATCTGATGAAAATGCCAAAGTGTCTTTAATATGACATTTTAAATACAATATTATCACCATTGTAATTGTGGCTTATTACTTTTTCAATCAACCTTAAATTAAAGACTAATACGTCATTAGTCCTTGGGAAATGAATGAAGCAGATATATATATATATCCTAGGGACTCTATAGCGTCCGTGCATTTATTTTTAGTCCAGATCATTTTATTTGAATTTCTAGTGATTTATAAGGAATTCTTATTCTTTTCATGTTTTTTACGAGTACATTGAATTGAAACTCAGAACAGGTTAACTTTGTAAATATGACGCTGTTATACAAATATTTCTGACCAAATGAAGTATGTTTTGAGTTTAAGATCGAGTCTACAGTCCAAGTCTGTTTATTTCTATTGTCAATCATTCAAGTTATGATAGAAATATGAACTCTATCCTTATCAGAATAAGATAAAAATCAGAAATTTGTTTGTACGAAAAAAGAAGATTCCTATTTTGTACTGGTTTGCTATTGTACTCTCTGAAATGAATCGATATGTTTCAGTTACCAGACAACACGTGTTACACACAAGTTCTACACGTAACCAATTTACTTTAAAATACGCAACACATTGTTAATGACTGCACTCTTATAACATTTTTAGTCTAAATTGGTGGCTTGGTGATAAGTCAATTGTTATGATTATTTTAAACTTAATAAAGCTACTAATCTATTGAAATACTAGGTTAGATATATATCACCCTGTTATCACCCTATTAATTATAAAGTTATAGAATTAAACTGCAGTTGTTCTCTGAATTCGAGAAACATGCTTAGGTTTTACGAAGTGAAGGTCAACGTTTCGTGAGCGAAAACACAGACTGATCGTGTTTACTGTACCACTACGTGAATACAATCGATAACTGATGGGACCTTATGTCACAATTGATTCGTTTGACGTTCGTGACTGAGCCTTAAAATACATGAATGTTATATTTATAATGTTAAAGCTACTATAATGTAATATTCATTATTGTAGGACTAAAACTGTTTGATATTGAGATAAGTCATTGGTTATTTAACTTACAACGTTTTGGAGTACATTTATTTATATACAGAGCAAATTTCATATTTATTTTAAGATCCTAAAAGTGCCCTATATACACAAGCGGCACTAAGACAGTACAGTTATTCCGCATAAGTAATGATTCCGTGTACTTAGATTACTTAAGGTACTAATGTATTATATTCTGTTTTATTTACTATTATTTTTAATTGTTAATTAGTTTTGTACCAACATTAATTTTTCTTTTAACTCTTGTTTTTTTTTTTTTTTTATCCTGAACAAATTAAACCTAACACCTATTGAATGTTACGCTTTTAAAACATATAAAGACGTATTAAAACATATCGTGGCGTTTTATGACCAATCCACCCACAGATTTCAACGAAATCGTAGGAAAATCACTTATATATTTATCAATGAGGTGATGATCGTAATGGTAAAGGTAAATAAGTGTAGCATGGAATCATAACCACGTGGAATGGGTAAGATCACTCTTATAATCATGTAAATTCCAAATTATACAAGAATAAACAATCTATAAACTATATTTATTACACATCTTTATGGTTTTAGGAATTAAAAGTTGTGTGACAAGTTTGTTTAGGTACATTTAAAAGATAAATTCAAAAAGGGTAAAAACTTGATAATCTACTCATACCTCTAAAGTAACAATACTATCTTTATAGTAGGCTACCGTTTAAGTCAGTGTTGATGCTTTGGCATGTTAAATTTTGCCATCCAAATGCATGTCTAGTTATAACTGTAATCAATATATTCATAACTTTAGTGTCTGTAATAAACTGTCAAAACTTTGCATGAAAAAAAACAACCCCAAAAAATCAATTAAGTTTAAATTAACAAATATACATAAAGAAAATGTAAGCAAAAAAGGAATATTGTTACAGCTAAAATAGTGATAAAGTAATATTATATAGAGCCTTAAAACTTAAATCAAATTGTATATTGTACTGAGCATGTCTCTCCAGGACACCCCTTGAGTATGTTGTATACAACATCCCCACTTGAATACTAATGACCATATTCAATTACTGCTTAAATACCTGATTTAAATGCATCAAGGCCAACAAGATTGTTTAATTTGTGGTTATTGAGACAGTTTGGTTGCGTTTTCCACTCCATTTGTCAGTTAATATATATTTATTATCTCCTCAAACAGTTCTTATTGAAATTGTTAGTTGTAATTTAAATCATGAATTACAAATTAAAGAGCCAGAGCTAACCTACTTAAGTGTTTTTACAAGTGCTAATTGCAATGTTCACCCATGTAATTTAATTTTCTTTTCAAGTAAAATATGAGGTATATTTTTTATGGTTCTTGTTATTCTATGTCATATTAATCATGGCGTATGATATAATGAAAGAATTCATTTTCGAAATCTAAAATCCAAGTTTTGATACTTCGTAGCAAACTTTTTTAGTAGGTCTGAATATGTCTAAGAGAATTGGCTAATGCAATGAACGTTTTAAATAATGATGTTCATACAACAGAAAATTATATGAAAATAAAAAAATAAGTTTACTATTACTTTTCCTAAAAAAGAATTACTATATAAACTAAATTACGTATTTATCTCGCCTGAAGCATTAGAGATGTTGTTTTAGTTATATTTTTAGGTATCAAATAATCACATTTGAAATATGTCCAATCCCTTGTATCGGAAACAATTTGATTAGTTGATTATTTTTTTTTCTAAACTAACTGAAAACGAAAATAATAAAAAGGAAGCTATTATATGTGCTGGTTTGTAACCAAGATTTTACATAAATTGTATGTGAAATTAATTAATTAAAATGTTTTACAAATATCTCTAAATCATTAGGCGGATCAATTAATTGTTGGTTAAAAAAGCCAATATTTAGATTAGGAGATCGATTTAGATTAATAAAAATAATATGATCATTTACTATATAAAATTACGCTTATTTTACATGCGAAAAGTAACAAGCAAAACAAATTGGAAACCTTTGAATCTGAGGGATGTTTATCCAGATAGAATGTCAACTCAATTGGAATGAATTTGAAACAGTTTCTAAAAGGGTCATATGTACACCATTCACTTCTGAAAATCTAATTATATCTGGGCTGTGGATCCAACGTCACTTCACTAAACGATGAAATAGACAAGGAAAATGTAAACTGAAATTACTGAGCAGCTTTTTTATTAGATTTAATTTGAGCTAAAAAATGGAAACAAATTAATTATAAACACATTTTAATGCCACTTTATTTATTAGACTTTTATTGTAATTCGAAATATATATCTAAATTATTTATTTATATAGTAATATTTCATAAAAAAGGTCAATATGCAAACAAACGAATTATCTCTATAAGTGAATGTTTTATGATATCTATATTTTGTATGATAGTTTATTTAATATCAAATTAGTGATTATTTTTTGTGTGTATAAACATTTATTCAACATTAACAGTGATAAGCAGAAATGTATTAAAAAAAATCACTATTACTTACATACTGTATATTCGCTTGAAAATACATTTAATGGTACAGAAGCATTGATTTGATGTTTTAAGGGAATGGTAGTTTTGTATTATGTAGGCAGCCTTAGAAGGATGTTTAAACAACTGAGTAAATTAATATAGGGTGATAGAGACTTAGTGTGAAAAATTTTGCTGGGTTATTGTACATAGCATTTGGAGTAAAACAGTGGTTTTTGAAATGTTGTATTCAAATTTCTCTTTAAATAGAGATTTTTAAAGTTTGTTTAACATAATTATTGACTTGTCAAAAGAAAGTTAGTATCTAGTATAATAATCAAAATAAAATACTAAAAAGTGGGGTATATTCGTAAAGAGCGTTAAATTTTCATCGAAATAAATTGTTTTTCGTTAGGATTTATTGCCTTTTATTGTGATATTAAGGTACATGAAAGTATAAAATTTGTAAGTTGTACAAATTTACTTCCAGCCTTAAGAGGGGTTTTCATCGCAAAAAATTGAATGTAAAAGATGTCAACCCATCTAAAAAACTTAACTAATAAATCCTTTTTTACTTGGTGCATTGGACTGAAATAACGTATTTCATTAGATTTCACATCTTTACGGTTTTGTAACTGAAAGCCCACGTTTCAATCAATTATTTTGGCGTGATTTAATTTTAATCACCAAATTCCAGCCATCCTGAATATGCTGATATGTACATCAAGAAAATAAAGAAATGGGAAATTTTTAAAATTATTAACTTATAATAAGTGGTTTTAAAATATTATATATTTAATAAGTTCCACATACTCGTAATATTGGATAAACCTAAAAATTGTAATGATAATAATAATATTATTTATTCTAATTATAATGATTTGATTTCGTGATCGTACAACCAGTAAAACACGAGGCTTTTGTAAACAGGGTGGTTTCATTGAAGTTGTAAAACATTCCCACTTGAATACCAATAACCTTATTCAATTAATGCTTAAATACCTGATTTAAATGCATCAAGGCCTACTAAAATTATTCGTTTTTTGTTGTTGAGGCAGTTTATTGTTGCCAGTTTCACCCTATATTTCAGTTTCCACATTTATTTCAACCTTTGCTTAGTCTTTTGAGATTGTTTGCTGTTTTATTTATTCTAGTAATGAAAATAATCTTGTAATGGACATGTAATAACGCTATAATGGACTTATGTAATTGTAAAAGTGGTGATTCTTGATTTGAGCAACTACAAAACGTACGCGTTATTCTCCCTGAATAACGATAGATAAGTATAACGATTTATAATAACTTAAATTGTTTATTTAAATGAACTATAAAAGGGTTCATCTGAGACTTCTATAATTGAAATATAGTTTATTATTCAATTCTATTATAAACATAAATAAAATTGCTGAAGCTCGGCCATCATACAATAGAACATGTGTGATTTCTATAATAACTATAACATATATTCTACTGTCCATCATTTAAGGTTTAAGTTAAAAGTAATCCATGCTTTAAAAGTCCTACTTTTACCTTTTAATAAAGACTTTAATTCATTTTACTATTTTAAAAGCTATAATTTTATAATTTTCATACTCATATTTAACGTATTTTATAGGTATGTAAATTTTAATAAACATGGCGTGAAAAGGCTAACAAAGTGTTCCTGCTGAAGGGTGTTAGGAACGATTACTGTATTTTTTTTCAAAGAGCAAGGGGTTTTCCCAGTCCCCATCTATTTCAATTTAATGAAAGTTTAAGTTAAGGTAAAATTAGTCTCCGTTCTAGTAAATTTTTTAATGGAATCTCAATAGAAATTTACCTAATGTGTATAATAGCAGCTACTGTATTTCAAATTGAGTTTTTTTTTATTTGAGGCGTTAAATTATGAATTGTTTATTAGTTTTAAGTTTCTACTTTAAAGTATATCCTCGCTATCTGACATTGATTTATTCTATATTCCGTTTAAATCGACATACCATCCTAAAAACAATACTGTAATAAAAATTAAATAAAAACAATGTATTTCTGTTCCTTAAAGACGAAAACTGTATGAACCTATGGATGTTTTTCCCAAACAGCAAGCTGTTTTTAGCTCATAATACATGACTTAACGACGAGAGACCTGTACCGTGTGAGCGACTACAACACTTTTGTCAATGTATTGGGTGTATAGTATTTTTGGAACAGGTAGTATTTGCAGGGAGAGGTAATAGGTATAGTCTTAAAATACCTATTAAAAACAGGTAAGCAATTAAAATAATAAGCATTTAAGCGTACATTTTTTCTATTGACTAACAGTTTTATTAATTTTTTCTAACGTGCATTGTAACTACTGTAAATTGTTAAATTTCTTTAACACATTATTGTACGAATACAGTATTTACTACAGTAAAGTGATTTGAATAGTGTATTGTATTAAAGTGGTCATTTTGTAGACATCGTCACTATAAGTTCATTGTTTTTGTTATAAAATCTGAAAAAATATTAATTATTCATACAGTACTGAATTGTTTTTTTTTTTTTTTATTTTATTTTATTGCGTTGTAACAATTTTAACATGTCATGCAATCGTCAATATTATATACAGAAATATTTAAAATGTGTTAAAAATTCTTAAACTAAACAACAAATGGTCATTCACCCCACATTCATATACATTACTACTACATTACTTAATAATACTTTTAATAAGGATCATTGTAGATCCTTATTAAAATTTACACTTATTACTATTTATTTTTCATTATCAATCTCTATTATTCGAAATATATACTTATCAGACATCATAGCGATACTTTTATGACGGATAAGTGAGGCTCCACTGTGGCAGTCTTTAAGCCTACAATAAACTACCAATAGAACTATATATACACTACATTATAATATGAATCTGTTTGGAATTGTTTCAACTTTTAAAATATGAGCTCAAACATGGCAGTTTTTACCTTTACATCGTACTTGGTCTTTTTGGAAACAAATTCCTCGTGTTATTGAAGATAAATAAATTTTTATTATCTACAGATTGTTTTTCGAGCTACTTTTTTTGATAATAGACTTTAGAATTTAGTGTCATTCATCCTTTTAAAAACAGTTTTTCTGAAAACTTAACAGAACTACTTCTGAGATGCGTTATACTCCATATAATGAAAAAAAATTTCTATAGATCCAATACCTATATACTTAACAAGGGAACACCCCTGCACGCTTCGTGTACCAACCCCGTCACTCGCTTCACTCGTGAGGGAAGCTCGACCTGCGGCCTCGCCTGGGAACTCTACTTAAAGCTCCTTTGTGGAACTCGGCCTGCGGCCTCGTGATTGAGGTTGGCCTACGGCCTCGTAAAGACGCTCTGCTACAGGCCCATTGTGGAACTCGGCCTACGACCTCACCGGGGAAAGTTCGGCGTTCGGCCTCACCTAGGCATCTGCTACAGTCCCATTTGTGGGTTACGGCATGTGGCCTCGTGAGGGAGATCGGCCTACGGCTTCACCAAGATTCTTCACCAGTATGACCATGAACTTTGATTTTGGGGGCAATATAGCCCATAAATATAATTGTTTCTAAAATCTGATTGTAAATTAGTAATTAAGAGAAGAATACCTTTAATTTAATACCCCACTTGAGTAGATAAGATCAGTTTAAAAAATTTTACATTTTCAAACATTTCAGTTTTAGGATCCCCGATACACCAAAGTTTTCAGTTATTAAACTGATATGCATGTATAAGGTGCGCGTTTGTTACGTGTTTAGAACTGTGAAGGTTTGAAAATGTTACTCAAGATTTTCCTCAACTTGGGTACTAATAAAAACTACTTTTTAGTGATTTTCCCATAAAAAATACATTGGGGCAGTTTTGGGGTAAGAAAGACCACCATCTTTTTTATGAATGAAAAAAGTAAACTTTTGTAAATTTACAGGAGGTTTCAGACCGAGAGATTCAATTCAAGTATACATATGTTGGAGGTGGGACGCCGAGAACTGCCTCAACATTTAGTGTCAGTCAGTGAGTCACTACATTGAGTTTTATAGAATATAGATTTCATACATTTTCTTTTGTTCAATTTAACGCTATTTAATCGTTTCTTGTCCATTATATATCATGACAATGTTAAGATGTTAAATTAGATTTAATGAGGGACATTATAAATTATAATGTTACATTAAATATCCTGACGGATGCGCACCATAAGTTGTAAGTGCCTTGTTTAAACCTTTAAGCAAGAACAAGTCACCAGTGTTACGCAGAATTTACAGCTGGTAGATATGGCAATGCATTTAAATGAGCCCTTTGGATTCAAATTGATTAATCCATTTCCTTCTTCGTGCTGCCTACAAAGATCTCTTACTATGTTGCTGCAGGAAAATGATTGTTGTTCCTGCTGCTGTTGTTGTTGTTGTTAGGGAAACATATTCTTATTGTCCCTACTCAAAAGTAAAACATGTTACTTTAACCTGTTTTTGCTTTAGATAACTGGTTTAATTGACTATTCAAGGTTATTGAAGGAAATAAACTCATAATTTATAAGATTGGTTAACAGAAGTTCCCCCACAAAGATTTATAACTTCACAATTGACTGCCAGTAATTGATCAGCCATGTTTCCGACGTAAATTCGTAATTTTGATGCCTAAAGATAAATAATAATAATAAATGAAACTAGCATTGCTAAAATAGCAAGTGTGAATGAATAATAATAAATGAAACTAGCATTGCTAAAATAGCAAGTGTGAATGAATAATAATAAATGAAACTAGCATTGCTAAAATAGCAAGTGTGAATGAATAATAATAAATGAAACTAGCATTGCTAAAATAGCAAGTGTGAATGAATAATAATAAATGAAACTAGCATTGCTAAAATAGCAAGTGTGAATGAATAATAATAAATGAAACTAGCATTGCTAAAATAGCAAGTGTGAATGAATAATAATAAATGAAACTAGCATTGCTAAAATAGCAAGTGTGAATGAATAATAATAAATGAAACTAGCATTGCTAAAATAGCAAGTGTGAATGAATAATAATAAATGAAACTAGCATTGCTAAAATAGCAAGTGTGAATGAATAATAATAAATGAAACTAGCATTGCTAAAATAGCAAGTGTGAATGAATAATAATAAATGAAACTAGCATTGCTAAAATAGCAAGTGTGAATGAATAATAATAAATGAAACTAGCATTGCTAAAATAGCAAGTGTGAATGAATAATAATAAATGAAACTAGCATTGCTAAAATAGCAAGTGTGAATGAATAATAATAAATGAAACTAGCATTGCTAAAATAGCATGTATGAAGTCCCTCATTTTCCAATAATCATACCAAAAACCCCGTTCTCTGCTGTAAACATAACCTTTTACATAAAAAATATTTTACATATTATAAATATATTTGTAAGTTCTGCTTTATATTCTGACATTGCCCGAGTTATTAGCAATTTAAATATACGAGTAATTAAGCTAATATTTATTATTAATATTCCATTGATTATTGGATTATAACGATTATCCACCTATTATCATTATAACGAAAATGGGTGGTGGATGAACGGGGGGGGAGAAAGAAGTTATCCTAATAAATTTGAATTATATATTTTGTAAAAACTATCTTTAAATAACCAGGTCATTGAATAGGCAGTGATATACTGTTAGTCATTAAACCTAACAATTAATAATAATGTAGTATTAGCCTGAATTTCACAAAAACATTCTTATATTTATATCTCCTGTTCATATGACATTCCCAACTCTGACCACCACCCAACTTATTCACCATGGTCTTTTCTAATAGTGTATGTGCTGATAGAAGTCATTTAGGGGGTGTCGTGTTATTTTTGATGGGAAGAAGAAATAATTTTCCACCTGTAACATCAGGGGTCACTCAAAAGCTATACCCCTCAGTGACACAGACATTTTTATCATTGATACAGGTCATTTGACAGAAACAGTTTAGTGTACCAGAGTGAAATACCTGTAGAAATATAAATTCCTTAGAAATATGTCCAATGAAAATCATAATCATTCCCATGTTATGTCTCTAATAAAACGTGTCTCACAAAATATAAATTCCATGAAAAAATTTATAATTAAAGATACATCTTTAATTTTAATTGTCTTTTATATTGAATGCGTGTACTAATATTATACAAACATAATTGATCTTTTGCCATTTGTTTGGCTCAAAATAAAACAAAAGCTGCTCGCTAATTTCTGTTCTTATTTCTTGTCTATTTCTTCATTTAGCGAAGCGTCGTCACACACACCTTTTATAGGTTCTCTTCAACACTTTTAGACAACGTATATCTTACAACAGGCCAACCACTCAGCCTAGATACGCACATCGTCTACAAGCTCAATTACCCATTTACACTACACAAGTAATCTTAAGTAAGGCTAACTACACATCTGCCACTGGCACTCCTCAGCCATATACGGGACGATCCATTTAGTTAGTATCCCGTAGGTCTTCTGTTAACCTAACCAAACACCTCCCAAATGTACTCATTATCCATCGTAGGTAACTGTGCCATCTAACGGACAATGCAATAAATCAATACACCGTACATCTTCTGAAAACCTAACTAAACTCCTTCTACAAGTTCTCTTCAGTTATCCTAGGTGATGTATCCCATCTAACGGACAGTTTACTAAGTCAATACCCCTTCTCTCTTCTGAAAACCTAACTACACACGCCCTATAAGTACTCGTTAGCCATTCTAGGTAACGTATCTCATCTTACGGACAATCTACTAAGCCAGTACTCCGTACTTCTTCTGCAAATCTAACTGCACTCCTTCTAAAAGGTCTCTTCGGCCATCATAGATAGCGTATCCCATCTAACAAACAATACACTAAGTCAATACCCCTTCCATCTTCAGCAAATCTAAGGTAAGGTTTGTCATCTAATGGACAGTCCACTAGATCAATACCCCTTCCATCTTCTGCAAACCTAACTACACACGTCCTCGTTAGCCATCCTAGGTAAGGTTTGTCATCTAATGGACAGTCCACTAGATCAATACCCCTTCCATCTTCTGCAAACCTAACTACACACGTCCTCGTTAGCCATCCTAGGTAAGGTTTGTCATCTAATGGACAGTCCACTAGATCAATACCCCTTCCATCTTCTGCAAACCTAACTACACACGTCCTCGTTAGCCATCCTAGGTAAGGTTTGTCATCTGATGGACAGTCCACTAGGTCAATACCCCTTCCATCTTCTGCAAACCTAACTACACACGTCCTCGTTAGCCATCCTAGGTAAGGTTTGTCATCTGATGGACAGCCCACTAGGTCAATACCCCTTCCATCTTCTGCAAACCTAACTACACACGTCCTCGTTAGCCATCCTAGGTAAGGTTTGTCATCTGATGGACAGCCCACTAGGTCAATACCCCTTCCATCTTCTGCAAACCTAACTACACACGTCCTCGTTAGCCATCCTAGGTAAGGTTTGTCATCTAATGGACAGTCCAATAGGTTAATACCCCTTCCATCTTCTGCAAACCTAACTACACACGTCCTCGTTAGCCATCCTAGGTAAGGTTTGTCGTCTGATGGACAGCCAACTAGGTCAATACCCCTTCCATCTTCTGCAAACCTAACTACACACGTCCTCGTTAGCCATCCTAGGTAAGGTTTGTCATATGATGGACAGTCCAATAGGTCAATACCCTTTCCATCTTCTGCAAACCTAACTACACACGTCCTCGTTAGCCATCCTAGGTAAGGTTTGTCATCTGATGGACAGCCCACTAGGTCAATATCCCTTCCATCTTCTGCAAACCTAAATACACACGTCCTCGTTAGCCATCCTAGGTAAGGTTTGTCATATGATGGACAGTCCAATAGGTCAATACCCTTTCCATCTTCTGCAAACCTAACTACACACGTCCTCGTTAGCCATCCTACGTAAGGTTTGTCATCTGATGGACAGCCCACTAGGTCAATACCCCTTCCATCTTCTGCAAACCTAACTACACACGTCCTCGTTAGCCATCCTAGGTAAGGTTTGTCATATGATGGACAGTCCAATAGGTCAATACCCTTTCCATCTTCTGCAAACCTAACTACACACGTCCTCGTTAGCCATCCTAGGTAAGGTTTGTCATCTGATGGACAGCCCACTAGGTCAATACCCCTTCCATCTTCTGAAAACATCCTAACCTAACCTAACCTAACCTAACCTAACCTAACCTAACCTAACCTAACCTAACCTAACCTAACCTAACCTAACCTAACCTAACCTAACCTAACCTAACCTAACCCCACTACCAATACCACTGTACGTGAAAGGGTGGGCGGGTGGGTCCATACCACTGTACGTGAATGGGTGTGCGGGTGGGTCAATTCCACTGTACGTGAATGGGTGGGCGGGTGAGTCAATACCACTGTACGAATATGGGTGGACGGGTGGGTCAAAACCACTGTACGTGTATGGGTGGGTCGGTGGGTCAATACCACTGTACATTAATGGGTGTGCGGGTGGGTCTACACACGTCCTCGTTAGCCATCCTAGGTAAGGTTTGTCATCTAATGGACAGTCCACTAGGTCAATAGCCCGTACGTCTTTTGTAAACCCAACTATAAACCTCCTACCGGTACTTCTTAGCTACATCAGGGAACGTGTCATCTATCAATCCACACAGATGACAGAGGGGAAATGTTCAATAGCTTCAAGGCTTCAAGGACTTTCAAAGGGAAAATGTTAATACGTACGTAATCAATCGCTTTAATCCTTAACTTAAATTTCTTTAGGAAAATTCTCTTAAAATACTAAATAATTTCTTAACGAAACATCTAGGATATTGTAAAATTGAATATTAAGTATCCTGATTTCTTTTTTAAAATGCCATTATCATTTCAAGACTAGTATGATGTCACATAAAATCCACATAAAACCTAATAAGTGTTTAAAAAATCCTGTTCAAATGTATAACATTTTTGTTTATGTGACAGTTAGAGGGAATAAATAGTATAAAATAATAATAACCCTTACAAACAATGTTTACTTCTTCAAATCTATTATATTTTAATTTAAATGAAAAATAAAGATTGAAAATAGTACGTATATTGTAGGTTTGGTAAATAAATCAATACATTTATATTATTTTATATGTGAAATTATTAAATATAGAGCAGTAAAAACTGGCTCATTTAGAAGACAGAGTTGGTCTATATTTGTTTTCTATTATCAAGTAGTTACGATGGACGGGGTACTAAACAATAAGGTCGCTAAAAGTGTTGTTTTTATTTTGTATTTTTTGTGCAGTAATTTTTCTGTTCGCAAAAGTGTCAACAGTCTAAGTCATAATTCTTTTCATAATTACCAAAACTAAAAAGTATTTGTGTTTTAGCTTATAACATATTCACATGAAAGATCAAAACTATAAATTTCTTCGTAAGAGAAAAGAAACAATCTTTGTTCAGAGTAATTCATGATTTAGTTTTTGAAATAGATTTTGCATCTATAAACCCACTATAAATAGCAGTTAGTCGCAAATTAGCATACATTTAACGAATATCAAATTATTGTCAATGCAAGGCTCATAAAGTAGTAATTAACTGGGTCACGTGTCAAGGTCAAGTTTCTATTATTAGCTCTCAGTACAACCAAAACCTACGTACTAGAGTACGCCAAAATTTTCAAAATAAATTATCATATCAAATATACTGTTTTTCATATCAAATGTACACATATAAATTTATAGACAACCCTTGTTGATATTTTAAACCAGATACGTCTTTTGTACAACCCTGCTAAAGTGTGTATTTTTTAATATACCATATTAGTTACTCATAAACATGGAAATATGCAATAATTTTATCTTTACTTGTCATAACTATTCATATAAGAAAATATTGTTTTTAAAAGTTAAATTTGTACTAAATTACAATTTTCATTCATATTGCCATGTAAGGCAACGAATATGAACATTTTAATGTACTGGTGTCAATTATTTATTAACTTTAACGTATTTTTCTCTACATTTCTTATCATTAGAAAATTCACTGCTGAATTTTAAGATGTTATTAAATTTTATAAACAATAGAGTACAACAGATATACATTTTTATAAAGAAAGATATAAAATTTTCCACTCTATATATATGTTTAAGGGTATCTTTAAATTCGTGGATAGACTCACGTGTTATTTGCATGATATCCAAAGCGTGCGAACAACCGGAGGGCGATTCATCTACTGAACTCTGCCACGTAGCGCAGCCACCTCCAATCCACCTCCCCAACCAGCATCCCACCCCAACAACACCCGACTTACCGACACATTATCAGCCACATTAATGCCAACTTCTCTGTACGAAGTTCTCAACTACCCTGCTATTGTGCCCCTGTACATAAGAACAAATCAAACATAACTCGATGAGTTAATAATTCACTGCAAAATATTTGCTTTGACTGCGATTTGTAGATCCTTTTCACTTCACTTGTCAAGTTTAATCATTTCTGTCTTTGTTTTGTGTGGTTCAAATTACGAGAGGAACCCCAGGGAATATTTTTATACATTCACATAGTTCTAAAAAAAAGAAAATTGTATAACAAAAACACCACTATGTAAAGATTTGATTGATTTAAAACCGGTTTATTTATAGCCTTCAAACTCAATATTTTGGAAGGACATTTCTAAATATACTTTAAATTCCATAATTTTGTTTGGTTAAATATTTATTCAGGTTATTGGAATATATCTAACTATTAGCAAATATTTTTAAATTAAATTTACACGCAAGTTCTCACGGACCACCACTCTGCAGGCCTGTGCGTCAATGTTTACTCGTCAGTTCTCACGGACCACTATTCTGCAGGCCTGTGCGTCAATGTTTACTCGCTAGTTCTCACGGACCACCACTCTGCAGGCCTGTGCGTCAATGTTTAATTGCCAGTTCTCACGGACCACTATTCTGCAGACCTGAGCGTCAATGTTTACTCGCTAGTTCTCACGGACCAACACTCTGCAGACCTGTGCGTCAATGTTTTCTCGCTAGTTCTCACAGACCACTATTCTGCAGACCTGTGCGTCAATGTTTACTCGCTAGTTCTCACGGACCACCACTCTGCAGGCCTGTGCGTCAATGTTTACTCGCTAGTTCTCACGGACCACTATTCTGCAGACCTGTGCGTCAATGTTTACTCGCTAGTTCTCACGGACCACCACTCTGCAGGCCTGTGCGTCAATGTTTACTCGTCAGTTCTCACGAACCACTATTCTGTAGACCTGAGCGTCAATGTTTACTCGCTAGTTCTCACGGACCACCACTCTGCAGGCCTGTGCGTCAATGTTTACTCGCTAGTTCTCACGGACCACTATTATGCAGACCTGTGCGTCAATGTTTACTCGCTAGTTCTCACGGACCACCACTCTGCAGGCCTGTGCGTCAATGTTTACTCACTAGTTCTCACGGACCACCACTCTGCAGGCCTGTGCGTCAATGTTTACTCGCTAGTTCTCACGGACCACTATTCTGCAGACCTGTGCGTCAATGTTTACTCGCTAGTTCTCACGGACCACCACTCTGCAGGCCTGTGCGTCAATGTTTACTCGTCAGTTCTCACGAACCACTATTCTGTAGACCTGAGCGTCAATGTTTACTCGCTAGTTCTCACGGACCACCACTCTGCAGGCCTGTGCGTCAATGTTTACTCGCTAGTTCTCACGGACCACCACTCTGCAGGCCTGTGCGTCAATGTTTACTCACCAGTTCTCACGGACCACCACTCTGCAGGCCTGTGCGTCAATGTTTACTCGCTAGTTCTCACGGACCACCACTCTGCAGGCCTGTGCGTCAATGTTTACTCGCTAGTTCTCACGGACCACCACTCTGCAGGCCTGTGCGTCAATGTTTACTCGCTAGTTCTCACGGACCACCACTCTGCAGGCCTGTGCGCCAATGTTTACTCGCTAGTTCTCACGGACCACTATTCTGCAGACCTGTGCGTCAATGTTTACTCGCTAGTTCTCACGGACCACCACTCTGCAGGCCTGAGCGTCAATGTTTACTCGCTAGTTCTCACGGACCACCACTCTGCAGGCCTGTGCGTCAATGTTTAATTTGAGTATAATGGAAATATGTAATTGCGTGTATGTCCAAGTAAGTGGAAGAGCAATTCTCAATGTGTCTAGGCTTAAAATGAAGCTTCAAACGTTTATTTTCTTAATATGTACGTGTTTATTTTATGAAAGGCAATTTTACAATTGTGATTTGTTGAAATCAAGATCCATTATCAAATTAATTGTAAAAGTCGATTTCTATGACAAGTAACGTTTTTCTTCTGTAAGGTAATGTACATGTCAAACCAAATTAGTTATAAAATTACGCGCCTCGTAATTTATTTGATTACCCAATGAAGTACTCCAATGATTAATAAACAATTAAATTTATAATATATAACTGCACTTCCTTAAAAAAAAAACAATTTATATTTAGAAACTACTTTAAATAACTTGTAGAAAAATAGGAAAGAGAATTAAAAATTTTAAATTTATCTCAACTTTGTATTCACTTCTAAATAATATGTAATTTTCTCATTGGGAATGTAAAATATTCCCCTAGAGTCAAACTAAGAAGAGTAAATTACGTATACGTAACTAAAAATGTTCAACCCATGTAAATTTTAAAAACTCGTAATTTTTACACATGGTTTATAAAAAATAATTGTGCTTCGATAAATTTAAATGTTTTTCAACTAAATTTATACAGTATTTTTAAATGTTTCTCAAAAATATACACGCGTATGAACTTTTATTTTAATATTTACCTGAAATGTAACAAACATAATTATAATTTTCAAACAAACAAAAAATGTTTAGATATGGACTAATAAAAAGGAAAACAGTTTCATGCATACGTGACATGTAAATTACTACAGTATAGTAACTTAGCGGTTGTTGTCACACTATAACAAATTTAATATTATTTGCAAAAATAATTTTCTTTTCATGTTTTTCCTTTGTTATTTTGTATAAAAATATATAATTAGCTTAAGCCCAGCATTAAAAACTGTTAAACGAACTTAGATATATTTTAAACACACACACACACACACACACACACACACACACACACACACACACACACACACACACACACACACACACACACACACACACACACACACACACACACACACACACACACACACACACACACACGGGCCCATCCAACCGTCTTCCAGGCGGAGGTGATTTGTTTTCTTACTTGTCCATATTTTAATATTTGATTATTTTTATGAAGTGTGTTTGTGAATAATCCCAACTTAACTATATATAATTTGTCAGATTTTTTTTACTATCAATGTTTTTATTTTTCACTCCTTATTGATGTTAGACTCTATTAAATTTCAGTAAAAAAAATTATATTAAAAATATTTTAACATTTTTAATAAATGTAAACTGGATTCCCAAAGGAAATGCCAATGGCCAAGTTGTAAACGCTTCGGGTTCTTAACGACAAAGGTTAAGTCATGGTATTGGTCAGTAATAATCACCTTGTACTGCATTGGTTGTCCTCATTACTGTACCTGAACAGGTGGTCGTTACTTAAAAGTGATATATAGTGGAAGGGAAATGTAAGGTCAAAAGGAGATCATCCTTCGTGATGAGACTCGAAAATGAGGAGTGCTACGGCAACACCAGACTACAAGCACGAGTTCATAATTACGTAAGCAGTACTCTTTGTTAAAACAAATTAACCTCTGCAATATCGAATAAGCGTGTCACGTTGGTGAAGGCGAGGGGATGTAGTTTATATTATAAATGAGCTGTGACTGAAGAAAGCATCAGGCTGCTTGTGAATACGTAGTTTTAGGCTAAATTCAAATGCATATTTCACGGAAGCAGCATTCTTTTTTAAATAATTTAACCACTGCAATGTTGAATGAGGGAGTCATGTCGGTAAATGTCAGGGATGTAGTTTGTATTATAAATGAGCTGTGATTGCAGCAAACATCAGGCTGAGTGGTTTTAGGCTGAAGACACTTGCATATTTCACGAGTATGTAAGCAGTACTCTTTTTTAAAACAGCTTAACCTCTGCAGTGTTGAATAAGGGAGTCCTGTCGGTAAATGTGAGGGATGTAGTTTGTATTATAAATGAGCTGAGACTGCAGCAAACATCAGTCTGCTTGTGACTGAGTGGTTTTAGGCTGAAGGCGAATGCATATTTCACGAGTATGTAAGCAGTCCTATTTTTTTTTTTTTTTTTTTTTTTATGATTTAACCTCTGCAGTGTTGAATGAGGGAGTCCTGTCGGTAAATGTGAGGGATGTAGTTTGTATTATAAATGAGCTGAGACTGCAGCAAACATCAGTCTGCTTGTGGCTGAGTGGTTTTAGGCTGAAGGCGAATCCATATTTCACGAGTATGTAAGCAGTGCTATTTTTTTTATTATTTAACCTCTGAAGTGTTGAATGAGGGAGTCCTGTCGGTAAATGTGAGGGATGTAGTTTCTATTATAAATGAACTGAGACTGCAGCAAACATCAGTCTGCTTGTGACTGAGTAGTTTTAGGCTGAATACGAATGCATATTTCACGAGTTTGTAAGCAGTGCTATTTTTTTATTATTTAACCTCTGCAGTGTTGAATGAGGGAGTCCTGTCGGTAAATGTGAGGGATGTAGTTTCTATTATAAATGAGCTGAGACTACAGCAAACACCAGACTTCTTGTGACTGAGTGGTTTTAGGCTGAAGACGAATGCATATTTCAAGAGTATGTAAGCAGTCCTATTTTTAAATAATTTAACCCCTGCAGTGTTGAATGAGGGAGTCCTGTTTTATGTATTCGGTTGAACAGGTTTTAATAACAATTTTAACAATTAAGCTTTTAAGTCAGACAACAAAAGCTGTCATTACTTCAGTTGCGGGTTTTAAATTTTATTTCACCAATGTAGACTAAGTATAATATTAATCATAAACTAGATAATAGTTTTTTTTTTACAAATGATGTGAAATAAATATGAACCGATCATATCTAGAATATTCATGAGTTTACAACATTTTAAATAAAAGCAATTTTTGTTGTTGTTGTTAAAAGGCATTTTTATTTAATAATATTTTACTGTAGATTTACGATATTTTGACTACAATGATTGTGTTACAATCCCATAATTAGTCATCCTCATTCCAGAGGGAACACACGTAATAAATACATAATACAGTTTAAAGGAGGTACTTTGTATGCCATTCTTCCTCCAAACTTCTTCCAATCTTTTTTCCAATGAGAATTTCATAGATATTTTATTTCGTAGGCTTAAGCGGCTGGTGTCATTACTAATAACTAAAGCTTCTAATAACGACCGCGTCAAGGTGTTATTTACAGTATTTACATCACCAAACGTTTCGCCCATGCTGTCATGTGGCATCCTCAGTGGTATCTCTGAAACTATTCATAGATATTGGTAGACCTCCTTTATTTCACAGAATGTCTTCATTAATAGGCGTACTTAGAAATTTTAAGTTCTCTCTTCAACTCAACCTTATGCAAAACTATATAAGCGTTGTAAAAGTAAAACTATCAAATAAACTACAGCTTAAGCAAAACTCAATTTACGATGAAGAACAATCAATCAAAGGTGGTGGAGTAAATAAATAAATATTTCAAGCATGAAATTAACGCAATTTAATTTAATACGAAAATTATTAAAAAGCTTGCAAGTTAACTGGTTTTAATTAAAACTACATTCTTCTAAATTAATTAGCTCACAAATTAATCTGCAGTAAAAACAATTCCACCAAACTCCCCTGTCACGCTGTCAGCCCTGCAAATCAGGTCCTTAAACCAGCAACGTGATCCTGACATCTCAAAGTGTCAGGATGGAAATTCCTTAAATGGAAAAATGAATGCTAGATACTATACATGCTTGTTGATCGTATGATATATTGAGATTTTGGTGAAATCTATTGAGTACAACTTCTGGCATAGATTAAAGTATTTGTAGACAGTTAACAAGGGTTATGCATTACCCTTATTACGCAAGAGGTATCCACCAGGATATAACATTTTCTAGAATGAATAATTTTTTTTGTTGTATTTTAAATGACAGATAAGTTGGGATGGAATTAAGCTATTTTCTTCCCATTTTAAAACCTGATTATGAAGGTAGTCAAATTAGTTATGAGATTTATAAAACCAGTGAAGGTGTTTCTCTAATCAGGAAAACAGACATTTTTGTTAAGGATAGAGTAGGCTTTGAATTAAAACATGCTTGTACTCTAAATGCTATGTGCTCCCATAATTCAAAGCTAATCAGTGGAAGAAACTCAATACATATACCTAATTCGTTCGTGTATTGTGTTTCAATACATTTGAACAAATTCTAATAATCATAATATATACAGGATGGAAAAAATTCCATTTTATATATATATATATATATATATATATATATATATATATATATATATATAATGGAAACGCTTTCACAACTTTTATACGACTTCCCTTGTAAAAGTGAAATCTTGAACATGATCATGGTTATAAAGAACGTACTTTTTGATGCCATTATCGATATTTTTATCTTTTCTGGGGGACTGCCCACGAGGAGTTGATCGAAAATCTTCATTGTAATCACAGGTCAAATTGGTAAATGAAAGTTCTATTCAAAAGAAAGTAGTTGCCGCAATACGGCCTTGCCAAAGGTTCTTCCTTTCCAGAGTATCAGTCATTTGAATTTCAGAGTACCTAATTTGAACAATATTATTTCTCCACTATTTAACAGTTTCAAGTAAATTATTCTGATCAAAAATGATACTTCATGGAACACAATTAGTCATAAAAATTCAACTATCAAATCGTCTATGGAAAAAATAACGTTGTTGTAAAAGCGTTTCCATATTTTTTCCACCCTGTTTGTGGTTTTTCTAGTTACAATAATCTGTTCAGAACAATGTAGAAAAAATAATATAATAATTGCTGCTTTTTCAAATTAAAAGTTTTTACATTACCTAAATTGTATATTAAAGAAGATAGAGGTGTATTTGTAGTTAAATAAGTCGACTCTGCTGTGAAATACAGGACGTTGCAAAATTATTGTAGACAATTAACAAGGTTTCTGCATTAGCCCTAATTGTCTTGGAAGGTTTCTGGAGCGTTAATGCACAAACAAACGAAATAAGACTATAACAAGCTCGTGGCGGGTGTTTTTGTGTTAGTCCAATTTGGCGTTTGTCCAGCGCTGTGGTAGTCAGTGCACTGGATAATCAATGTCATTCTTTAGTATATTTGCATATTTATTTATGAAATATAAATAATTACTATTATTGCTACATGTACAGTACTGTAATTCTAGCTTTTTTCAATAAGTAAATATTTATTATCATTTTGTATCAGTTGTGTTTTGGTCTGATGATGTTATATTAGCTATCGAAAGGCTTTATCAAATTAAAAATCATTCAGTTGAATTTTTCAAGAGCATTTACTTTCTAATTATGCATACAAAAAGATGCTTCGTAAAAATCTAGACAGGAAATTTATCCTTTGGCGAAATAAAAAACTGAACTTCAACAGCTGCAAATCATACTGCCATGATGTAAATTTAATTTTGATAAGTATGTAAAATAATGATCCGTCATCAAATAACTGTATTCAATTGGTTTATGGTTATTTAATTTCCTTTGTTTGTGTCATAATGCTGTACGAACTATTTTGTACAGTTATAGATAATGTAGAGACCGTATTAATTTTCAATGGTTACTCTCAATGTTCTCTATTTTTTACGATAGTCACGGTCAAATTAAATTATCAATCAATTAAAAAATCTATTAATTAAAAAATTTTGCAACAAAAAAGCAGGTTATTGTGAATTTACACAACTAATTTACCTGTTATTTATTTAACGAATGAATACTTAATGGTAGTAATATGTTATATGGAGTTACGGAATATTTCAGTAAAATATTAATAATATGCTGACTTCACAGATTCATCTGTATTCTCTGTGTTACCTTTAGTGATTCTTGAAAAATGTCAAAAGATCAATTTTTAATTTTTTTTACTTATTTGTAAGTTCGTATATAAGTTAGTCAATTATCAGGAAACACTAAGTGTTGTATGTGTATTACTTCGTTTGCGTCCTGCTGTCTATTATTTATTTTGTATTTTTTTTAAGAGTTTGGCTTATTACGTTTCTTCGTTTAGTTTAAATATACACTTACAGTTTTATTAAAATATTGTTACGTCGTTGTTGTTTTCTTTTAACATGTTATTGTAATCAGCTTCTTATTTATTTGACATAAAATATGTTTTATTTCCTGGATAATTGTCGGTATTGATTTTTATTGTTGTGATATGCCAGTTTTAATGGTATAGCTATCAATTAGTAATATATGTGGTTATATTTTGAATTTCTAACTTAGTTACATGCATGGGAACAGTTATGATTGTAAAATCTAATAAAAATAATGATAAGTAAGGAAACAAGTATAAATGTAGGCTAATAGAAATAATGACATTAAGACTCTTGAAAAATATATAACAAGGCGCACTTCGTTACGGGGTGGTTCTCTATACTTGCGTATCCTTCTGCTCATATAAATTTATGATCTGGACCTGTTGCATCCCCACATAAAATTACTGCTAAATAAATATTTTTAGTCCCCATGTATTTATGTTTAGTGTTAAAAAATTTGACGAAATCTGAGAAGGTTAGTTAGCTAGAACTGTCTGTACAGCTAATTAATGTCCCAGTAACAAGGCTACTGTCACAGTTAGTTTGGGCACAGAACACAAGATTACAGACAACGACGTGACCAGAACCTCAATTTCAGTTTGACGCCATTCTCTGTTGTACTAAACCTTCACGATAAGCTAATCAAGTGGTAAGAATAATGTGATTTATAAAACTGCAAGTCTATACTTAGTTAGATAAATATTATATTCTGCATTCATAACAATGTTTTAATATATAATAATATTGATCTTCTTTATATATTATACTAAATTTATTTTTCATTTAGTAACTTTGCTGAGCTTAAATGTCAAATATAATTTGTAAAAAACTCAGTACGTTCGGACTGAAAACATATAACTTACATTGACCCACCCATTCACTTTTCAAACACATACGACTGACGTTAACGTGCCCACCCATCACTCTTCGTATGTATCCTCCTGATGTTGATTTACCCACCCTTCGAACATATACGACTGTCTTTAACCTATACAACCGACCACCCTTCAAACGCATACGACTGACGTTGACCCTTTCACCCTTCAAACACATTCAACTGACGTTGACCTACCCTCCCTCCCACACTTCAAACACATACAACTGACGTTGACCTACCCTCCCTCCCACACTTCAAACACATACAACTGACGTTGACCTACCCTCCCTCCCACACTTCAAACACATACAACTGACGTTGACCTACCCTCCCTCCCACACTTCAAACACATACAACTGACGTTGACCTACCCTCCCTCCCACACTTCAAACACATACAACTGACGTTGACCTACCCTCCCTCCCACACTTCAAACACATACAACTGACGTTGACCTACCCTCCCTCCCACACTTCAAACACATACAACTGACGTTGACCTACCCTCCCTCCCACACTTCAAACACATACAACTGACGTTGACCTACCCTCCCTCCCACACTTCAAACACATACAACTGACGTTGACCTACCCTCCCTCCCACACTTCAAACACATACAACTGACGTTGACCTACCCTCCCTCCCACACTTCAAACACATACAACTGACGTTGACCTACCCTCCCTCCCACACTTCAAACACATACAACTGACGTTAACCTACCCTCCCATCCACTTTTTGAACACGTACAACTGATGTTGTCAAATATTACTCCATTAGTATTTTATATATATTAAATACTTACGGAATAATTTTTCATATATATAATGGAATAAGTATTTAATGAAATAAGTATATAATATATATATATATATAAAATACTTATGGAATAGTATTTGACAACATCAGTTGTACGTGTTCAAAAAGTGGATGGGAGGGTAGGTTTTATATATATATATATGTGTGGATTTCAAAGCCGGCTACCAAACTAAAAGTATTAGGAGAACAACACTTTAAATCAGACAAATAAATAATATCTAAATAAAACAACATCTAAAGTTGGAATAGCTTTTTCTTGGTATTTTTGTCATTGATCTCCCGTCACGTAGCTAAATCCATGCTTTGATACAGTAAATCATTAACTATGTTATCCATAGTTTAAATTTCACGTCCGCAATCACATGACTGATAGATTGCCATTACCCACTTATATTTCTTGTTGTTTCATCTTCCTATATTCCTGTGAAAACATCTAATTACTGTACATTCCTTACGAGGAAGGTTCGTTCCACCGATGACAGTCATGGGATCTGAAACCAGAAACTTGTTTCGACCGTCAAATATATCCGAAGTAAACGCCCAGTTGGTTTTGGTGAACATTAATTTGAGATTGACTGATAAACTAGTCGAAGAGGTGGTTTTCTAGATTTAAGTCTCCCTGCACGTTGTAGGGTATCTTGCAAAATGGGAAGATTTATAATAGATATCTTTTAGTACTCACATTGACTCTCCTTAATGTTGATTCTGGTTTTCACTTTAGTTAAAGTTTTCTGTAGGTGATTTTTAAAACAGAGAGATCGATCTAAACTGACTAAGTAGATTCTCACTGTGTTTCGGCCTAACACAATTGAAGTAATGTAAGATTTTTAATAAATAAGTCTAATAAAATCCTTAATATATTAAAGAAACTAATAATTAGTAGTAAATTATATTCGATTATAATAATTAGGAAAGATAATAACTATTTTTGGAAAGATATAGTGACTTTTGGGATTTTAACTAAATTTAATAACAATCGTTGGAATAATTACTGGGTCATCAAACCACAATCATCTAGATTATCCCTAAGGACGAATAAAAATGAACCTAGGATCCGATTGAACCTAAGGATACGTATGGTTTTATAGTGGCTCCATCTATAGAAAAGATTCTACGGAATATGCTGAATCTCTACATTTGTCCTTTGTGTTCCAAGATATTCCTAATACATTAAAATATCTGTTAATGTATAGTTAAAATTGTATTGAGTAATTTAGAATAAATATGCATAGATGTTTAGTACAAAGACATTCTAAGTGTATATATCATTTCTATATTTCCTTAATTTGTTTTAGAAATATAGAATTTCCAACCATACAAACTTAGAGCAAACTGCAAGATGCACCAATTATTTGTCTTCCTACCACGTACTAAATCAAATTGCACCATTTGGAAGTTTCTGTATGAAATTTTAGATATTTAATTGGACGTTTAAGGTAGAATTTCAAAGGATAGGTAAGTTCTGTGCCTATTGGTTGGGACTGAAACTTGAATCCATTCATTGCTATAAAGTATAAGGCCTATTGGTATCAGTTTCTTCCTATAAAGTTATGTTTTTAAAATTTTTAAATCGTTAAGTTTTTAATAAACAGTTAGTAAAGCCATTTTGCTGGTGTGTTGGCTCAGTGAGTATGGCTGCAAACTGCATAGTGCATGTTCCAATTTTCTAATGTTCAAATAAGGTAGCGGTCAGTATTTCACCGGTTGAATGAAGTCCATTCACATGCCTGAAGTCACCTGTCAGATTGAACGTGTAGTAAAAGAAATTCTTTGAGATTTTCATAATGAGCTATGTTTAGATATGTTGTGTAGTAGTACCAAACATTGTTAATAGGATCGTGACAATCGACTTTCAAGCTGTTGGCGCGGCCAATGTCTAGAGCACACAACTAGACATTGTTTATAGCAAACTAGCTGTACCCGCCCGCTTCGTTGATCAAAATATTGAGTTTGATTATAGAATCGAAAAACTTAAAGTAAATCAAACTAAATACTTTGTTTTTGAAAAACAATTATTTAATCTAATATCCAACTTAGAACAGCTGATGTTATGTTTAATTTACTACTCACTGTACTCAGATATTTAGAATTTTAAAAGTTTAGCCTACCACAATTTTATTAAATGTGTTTTTATTTAACAACTCTTAATCAAATAAATCAATCAATATGGTTCCATAAGAATACCATGGCAATTTTGGAGGCTAGTGGAACAGATTGCTGATGTCGGAGAAGAAAATTCTTTCTTAGTGAGCCACTAGGGGCCAAGATAAAAATATATGTTTAAAATTTCACGTCTATGTAGGCCTATAGATTTGTAGAAATACTGATTAGTGGTAAATGGATTTTATATATATAGATACAAGGGAATCCCATATCTTATTTTATTTTATCCGGGTTTACTAATATTTTTTGACACAAAAATATAAAAGACCAACGAAGTGTCTGGAGATATTTTCAAATAATTATTTTACTGTTGTCACAGCATAACCAAAATAATATAGGTTTTATTTTACATTTTAAGTACATATTTACTATTTGAATATTTATATTTGTAATGCTTGTCCCGAAAACGTTCTTCTTTGTAAGCACAGTAAAAGTTGGGTAAGGTTTACTTTGGTTTCCTTTTGAAGAGTCAAGTCAAACAGCCATGCTACGTTAACCAAACAACAAAGCCCTGTCAAAGGCAGCTGGCTTATTGTGTAAATACAACTAGGTTTGAGACGTTAGAGCAAGACATAATCGCTGAGCTATCAATACAAACCGACTGTTTGATATATTTTCTGTAAAACTAAAAACCATAGGAGTCAACTGTTTGTTAACATTATAGTACTTCTATAATTTATTAAATGTTGACTTTAAATAACCCTAAATATACCTAAAGATAAGGTTAGTTAGAATTAAACTTTCATATTTTTTCTCAATTAAAATTGTATTTACTTCATGTTCTCCTCTTTATTTGTAACCCACCCAACCACCTAAACTCAAGTTGTACGTTTTTAGCAGTCCCTCCACGCACCCACTCTCAAATTATATAATGATTAAAGCTTTCAAACGCAATATAAAATTGTATAATCATATTGGGATAACGCTTCCACCCACGTAGCAAGGTGCAGCGAGGCAGCAATCGTCATCAAGCCAGCGCCCGGCAATTACGACACTGAGACATTTCGTGCAATCCAGAATAGACCACTACGGAGATAATAAGGTTCCGAAGCACTATAGATAAGTCGCAACTCGTAAGGCAAAGAAAATCTCAGCGTAAAGACCAAGGACATCCTTGGCTGTGAGGTGGCACGAAAGATGCGTACAGCGAAATATGCGTACAGAAGGAAATAGTGGTATTTGACGAGGGTAAGTAATCTCCCCGGTGGCATGAAAGATGCGTACAGCGAAATTAGGTTAGGTTAGGTTAGGTTCTCCAATCCCAAGAAACTAAGCGACATTCATATTTATTTTAGAGGTAAACGCATTTATATAATTCAATTGTTGTAAAAGATCCATTTGCCCTAAAAGTTGTATGCATTTTTCACCTATATAATTGTTGTGACGTCATAGGTTACCCTCGTCATCTGTAAAAATTTGATCCTGTACGCATATTTCGCAAGATTCCTGGTGTACGCATTTTTTGCTGTACGCATTTTTCGTGTATTCGGCTGTGATGCCATCGAGCGATTCCATCCTTGCACAAAGACCAGCTTCCCGGTCACTGGAGGTGGGTCGGAAGTCACCCTTAATTCGTTGGTTCCCAGGTTAAGTGTTAGAGTAGCCTTCTCAGACCTAACTTCACCCGGTAAAATAAGACTTACTTTAACATTAAGGTCTCCTTTACTTAGACAACGATTCTTGTAAATTTCTCAACAGATTACTAACAGACAAAAATCATTTACCTTAATTTAAGCAACCAAGAGCGATTTTCAGTCATAGATTTGTATGTAAAATATATTGAGTTGAATATATTGTGACACATTTACAATATTCATAATTTTACTTTACAGTAACATATCTAAAAAGACTTTTAATAAGCATTATTACAGTTATTATAACGTGTTAAATTAAAAGCACAATAAACATGTTCATTGCCTGCCATTTTAACTGATTTTTGTATGCAATTAATGTGTAATTGCTTTCGTAATTCTTTTGTGCAGATACTGTAAGCTGTTGAAAAGTACGCTTTTATCGGATTTTGGTTGAATCTCATTTGCATAGTGAAACACTGGTCTTAGCGACAGATAGTGTAGTAAAACACTGTTGCTAAACAAAATTACTAGTTTCATAAACTTAAATTAACTATTTTTTGACGTTATTGCAGTTCCTTACATAATTATGGAATGTTTATGAATAAACTTAATATGTGATATAAATTAATTTAAATAGCTTGCGCTTCTTAGACTTTTTATGGAATGCCTAGTTAAACTTGATCATCAGTTATGTGTTATTATTTTTTTTAAGCGTTTTCAGTTATATACGACCAACTGCTAACCTCTCACTATGATAATCATAGATATAATGAGCTAAACAAAAATAATATTGCTTCTTTTATTTTAAGTTTGCATTAATGTACGAATGGAAAGTCGTTACACACTACTTGAATGACCTACTGATATCGCTACAAAATGTAATTCAAAATATAATTCTATCTTAAAATAATAGTTACTAGTAAAATAAAAATTCTAATGATGTATTACACGATTAAAATGTACAGAGTTAATTAAAAATCATTTTAAATATTTTATTTTCTTATGGTCTATTTATTACTTATCTTGGTTGAAAATATCAAAATACGTCTTTCAACACAAATTTAGTATAGATAAGGTGACAGATGCATAAACAATACGCTGCTCGATATCAGTAAAAAAAATGAATATTTTCAGATCGGAGAGATTCACAAATTCCATTACGTTTCTTTTAACAGTCCATACTAGTCCTATGTATGACATAGGATTTATGTTTTAATAATTCCTCTGTGAATCCCTTTGAAGATGGTAAAAGTGCTTTAACGAAATATATTACCGTAATATTAATTTTGTTCTTTTTGTACACGTATATTTAAAAATGGTTTTTGTGTGACGTATTATTAGTTTGAATTTCAATCAATATGTAAAATGTTTATTAAAAAAAATTGTATGTATATTTTTTATACCCACTGGCCATGACACTGACTAGTTGAACTTTCAAGTGTCCGAAACAGCCTCCTGGCCCAAACATGCAACACTTGAGAAATGGGGTTCACTGTCCGAGTGTGCGTTTAGTCAAGCAGTAAATGAACGTTTGACAGTTTCTGTATCGTGTTTTCTTGTTCATTTGAAAACCTATGAATTCTCTTATTTATTTTCAAATAATTATGGACATAGTCTTTATTTTGTAAATGTTGTTGTGGGACATTGCTGTTGAAATATTTAATTGTTTGATAAGTTCGTAAAGGTTGCATATTAAGTCAATTATATTTGGACGCTTTATTTTCTTCTTTTAACGCAACATAATAATTAATGTCATATAGTTTATGTGGAATTGAAGTTGGCATAGAACACTTCTGATAAAAACATACATTATAATAATCTTTTCACATACTTACATACTAAAAGAAAGATTTTTTTAAAAAACTCTCGTTCCTCATACAGACGAATCACGAATTACAGAATTCAGTTTCTGAGATATATTTATTTTTGAACGGTGCAAGTATTTCGATTTTTTCATGATTGTCTCCTCAAATAATGTACTAAACGTGTTATGTTTCACTTATAAAGATGCATAGTTGATTGCCGGTGTTGTGGCTCAGTGGCTAAGGCTTCAGAATGCAGCCACGATATGCAGAATGACGATATGTTATTCATTTATTTTATAAAATAAAATAAATAAATAACATATCGTCTTTGTACAAATACATTGCAGAGACATTCAATTGTACGGTAATTATACAGGGTGATTCTTTTAAGTGTGTCACAATTGGGATCTTTTAAACCTGCATAGATACAACAAGCTTTAAATGGGGAACTTCACTTAATTTTTCTTGATTAACAAAAATATGATTTAGTGATTTTCAAAAAAGTCACCATTTTCAAAATGATGGACAACTTATTTTTTTCTCACAGAACACTATTAATTTGCTTATACTTTTTGATAGAAAATGTAACTTTAAGACGATTACGCCACCCACCTATCCATATACGAACAGTGACATTGACCCACCCACCTATCCATACACGTACTGTGTGACATTGACCCACCCTTCCACACTTACTGTAGAGTGGTATTGGATCACCCGCTCTCCCATATACGTACAGTGGTATTCACCCATCCACTTTAATAGACACGCGCTGGAGTGGAGACCCACTCACTCAACAAGGATTTTTCCAAAATGTGTGAATATTTTCAAAAATCTAAAAGAGAATTGTGAATACGCCTGTATAATGTGGAATTAAAATAAACAATAACAGAAATATAGGAGATGAATTCATGATTATTCATAAGGTACCCACATATATCATCTACATAATATTTAAACTTGTAAATTTAATTTTTTCAAATGATGCATATTGTTATAATATATGGAAATGTGCAGGAATATTCATTAGATACCCAACGGAATATTTTACATATTTGATATGTTATAGGTCATTTTTCTAAATGATGCGTACTGTCATAAGTTATGACAATATACATGGACATTCAAGGTACCCACAGAAATAATCTATATATCTGAACTTGGAAAGGTTATTTTTCTAAATGATGCATATTCTCATAAAAGAAGTTATGCAATTTATTTTTTAATTGCAATAGCATCCCTTGAAAATAATAAAAGGCCTTTTAACAAAATGTGAAAATGCTGAAGTATAGCTGTAAAATTTTTTTTATTTAAATAGTTCATAACGTAAGTAATACATATTTTACTTTGGTTAAAACTATCACGTTTGTTCACTTTCTTGCCCATCAGGAAGTCGAAAAGCTGCATACTGTCTCGGTTTGTGGTAGTGAGCAGGCTTTTCAGCAGTTCCATGGAAAACTACTTTCAATTCATGAACAAAACCTTTGTGTCTTGGTTTACTGGAAAGCTAAAACACGATAAACTATGAGGAGAAATATCTCGTAACAACAAAACATTTGTTTAACTTTACATTTAAATTTTAATACTTATAATAATTTTATAATGATATCTTTTATAATTAAACGACTGCTAGATTTAATTGACTTATATACAATTGAGTACCTTTTCCGTTAATTCACTACCACTACCTTTTCCGTTAATTCGCTACCACAACTTTTTTTGTCACATATACATTTAGCTTAGGTCAGGTCAAGTCAGTTAAGGTTAAGTTAGGTTAGGTTAGGTGATTGACTTACCGCCGAATGCGCTGCCCATGTGCAAGTTCTTGGAAAGCGATAAGAAAAGGCCAGCGATATCGGATTCCTAGCGGATGACTAATACCAAAGTGGACGTAAAAATGAGTGGAGAACAGTTTTTAGAGCAATAGAAAATTTATAAAGAGGTAATGAATTACCGGAAACGAAAAATGTAGTGGTAGAGAATGAACGGAAAATGTCCAAAATTGACAGTGTATACGTGCTAATTCAGATATAAATATTCATAATAATAAACCCATTGTTTTTTTAACTACATTTGATAAAATTTTAAATATGTTGCCCTTTTTATATGCTAACGTTATTTACTATTCCATTACTGACTATGGTTTTATTATGACGGTTATGTATTCTCAGATACTGAAATAAAATTAATTTTAACATTATGTAATTCGGAAAATTCATAATTTTTTAATTTTTAGGCAACTTTAAACTATATTACGCCATGATTGAGCATTACAAAATTTATTTACATGCATATTATTGGATCGATATAATATATAAGGGCTAAATGTTTTATGAACAGGTTTTTTTTGTATAAGACCTGCCTAAAATGAAGGATTGAACTGCCAATATGGATTGAATTAAAGAAAGTTTAACAACCATTTGATATTTAAGTTATACAGTTTAACATAAAAACTCAACACCTAACAAAAACCAAATTAAGTAATACGCGCATTTCCATATGATTACAAACGGTTCATATAAAATCACCACAACTTAAATTATAGATGGTTGAATAGAATAAAACTTTATCAGAAATGATTTTAGAGATAGTTTTTCCACTCTAGTTTACGGTAAATTCATACTCACTTTACTTTTAACCTGTATTTTCCACTTCCCTTTTGGGTCCTCTCCCCAATTATGAGTTGACATTATGCTCCATTCGTCCAATCCATCTTTCGATGTGTCTTTGTAGCGAGGTTCCAGCAGTTGCGTTCTAGTCCCTAAAATGTTTATTGTTAATGAATTATTACTGCACCCATCAATATATATTGATTATAATTTCAGGCCCTACGATCTACAAGGTTATAAAATATCCAATAAATCCGTAGCAGTTAGATGATGGGTTCTTCTGTGTTTGGACCTTAAATCTGATACTGAGGATCAGGCGATGCATGTGGACGGTCAAACCACACATGCATTGCCAATCAGTAAAGTAACAACAGGAAACTTGCTTAACTACTTTTAAAAGTTGTTCATTGTTGTGGAGATATAAGTAACAGCTAAGTTGATGTAACTAACTTAAGTTACTATCAAAGAAGGTATTACAGATAAAAAAGACAGTTAGACGTATCAACAAATGTAACTTTAATATGTAGATAACAAATATATCTATTGTTTACAGTTGGATAGTTCGCTTATTTATTCATGTAACATTTATAAGTATATTTAAAATGTTAAACCATCAAAGCCTGCTAGCCTTGTCTGCTCACAAAAGCACTGATTGTAATTAATGCACAATAAGGCCACTGAATATTGTTCACTGTGTCTAAAGCTAGTGAACGGCGTTACTTAACCTCAGGTGACTCAAAGTGAAGCTCAATTTGTTCTCTATGTATAAAGTCTGTGTGGTTATAAATATGTTCTCTTAGTGATGGTCATCACTCATGATCATGTGAAGCTTATTATGTCCTCTCAAATTAAAGTTTGAGATAGGCATTACTCATCCACAGGTTACTCAATGTGAACCTCAATATGTCCTCTCAGTTAAAGTTAGTGATTGGCATTACTCATCTACAGGTGACTCAATGTGAAGCTTATTATATACTCTGTGTCTAAAGTTAGTGATCGGCGTTACTCATCCACAGGCGGGTGAATGTAAATCTCAATATATCCTCTCGGTTAAAGTTAGTGATCGGCGTTACTCACCTACAGGTGACTCAATGTAGAGCTCGATAAGTCCTCGGCGAGGAAAGGAAATGGTAGGGATAACCTCAATTTGCTCCAAGTACTTGACCTCTTCATTTTCCGAACCCTCACAAGCTGTGGTTTCAAAATACACGTAAGCATCTTGTTCCTTTCCGAATACCTCGGGAGTGCTAAAACAACGATGTCATTTTTTTTTCATTTATAGACTACAACTAAAAAAGTTTATAGTTATGGGCTTGACTAAATAATCTAAGCAGTCCAGTATTAAAATGAAAATCAACGTGTTCTATAAAGTCACGTTTGAACAATATATACAGGTTATTAAAATATGTGTCTTTCAAGTATAACTTACAAGTATCACTGATGTACTGAAACATTTTATTTGATGATTAATGTTTAATAAATCATTGCTTGAAATGAATCACTATTTTAGCAATCTGTAGTGAATCACATACATAAAAAGAGAAGAACAAGAATAGTGACGCAGCTAAGCTGCAAAAATTATAAAAAACTTGTACTATAGGAGACAAAATGCGTGCTATATTAAAACCCCTTAGTAGATAGGTGTTTAAATACTGCAAAATATAAAAAACAAAATAAAAATTGTATTAAAATGGTCTAATGTTTTTGTAACTATAAATCACAACACTTACGGGATTGAAATAGAAACAATGCAAGTGTGCCTGGCCGGAACATTTTTCCACGTTTTCGCAAGAGTCACCATGTTCTCCCCATTCAACAGGCCGAAGCCGAAGTCGTTGCTGACCCAGAGCCCTCGGCCATTCTTGTACCACATGTTTTCATTGTCTGCAAGAGGAGCTACCTCTGAACTCATCGTGACCAGGTGCATCACGTCTCGATACGTCAACTTAGGACTAAAATACAGAGCAATAAGTTGTTTTTAACAGTAACACTAATTGGTTTCATTAAATATGACATAGTATCCATAACACTTCATGTATGGTGGAAAACGTGTTTATTCACTAAAAAAATTAACGAGGTACTAAATCTTACTTGGCTTGCAATGCGAGGGCTATGATGGCTGCACCCTGAGGACAGGTGGAAGAAGTTCCATGAAAATTGCGAATACAACCACTACTACCGTCAGTAGCCACCTACAAATGTAGAATACAAAATTCATTCGTACTTCAAATGAGCAAAAGGCCTATAGAAGGGACGAAAATAAAGTATAATTAAAACTACGTAATTGGATAGTAATAAATTTTTAGCTTCACAAATTTTCTTATTTTAAGTCAATGAATAACATACATATTTTACCTAATTACTTATGATAATTTGTTTACTTTTACATGGTCTTAAAACAATACGTTAAAGTACATCAAAATTTCTATATGAATTTACGGAATAGTTATGGATAAATTCTATATCATATTTATATTTCCTCCAACAATTAATTTACCAATGTTTAAATAACAAACACAAACTCTGGAACAACAATACTAATTCAAATAACACAGTGTTACGGATCACATTGTCATTGCGCCCCCCCCCCTGTGCGTAACTGCCTGCGGGGCTAGTACAGGACAGGAAGGACTAGAATGGCAGATAATTCGCCTGTAGGTGAAACGAGGCCCCTCCTGAATCGGAGTCGAGAAGTTCTAGATTACTCTCTAGGATCGCTATCGTCAGTTCCAGAGAATCTTCTGGGCTTCCACCCCTGGGCCGACCTGACAGTCAGTGAAGAGCCAGTGAGTGACTGAGTCAGCTCAGTTGAAATGACAGTCTAGTGACAGTATACCGGGCAGTGTCGGACATTAGGTCAACAGAGTGATAAGTAATATAAATTGTAGTAAATATTAGTGTTTGATTTAAGTGTAAGAATAGCGTATAATCAAGCATTTAAGTTTGTAAATAGTTTCATATTGTGATTTAGTGACTTAGAACGTGTAAAGAAAAAGAGCTACAAGTAGCCAGAAGTGTAACCACCTTATTCATTTAGGACCCTGTTGGACCGGAACAATACTTATATTTAGGAAGACCACAGTGTAGGTAAGCTGTAGGGTGGGGTATTCAGAATAAGTCATAATCAAACAAGTGGCTTATTTCATTCACAAAGCATTTTTGTTACTGTTAACGACTGGCTGTCAAATAAGTTGTTGACATGATCTACTGTACCTTCTTAGTGTCTAAACAGGTTGAATACGGCCAAGGAAAGAGTTAAAGAGTGTCCTAACATAATCTTTGTAATTTTAAAATAATACAAGACCACATTAAGTTTAATTCGTAATGATACGAGCGAGTAGTAAAACATTTACTACTGCTCATTTTTTATTTTTTTATTATCTCCATCCCAAATCTTTCGGCCATACTGTACCCAGGAATTACGAGGTGTTATAGCTTGAACAATCCACATTACCTACGTAAATTGGAAAACATCTTAAGTTCTTTAATATACTAGTAAAACTCACCACACCGTCGCTGCCAAGGTGCCGGGAGTATCCTGTGGCCATGATGGCGGGACACCGCTCAGAGTACATGGTGGTTTTGCCCCATTGGCTAGCAGCAGCTATGGTGATGACGTACGGTTGGTTGATGTTGCAGTCGTAGGCACAGTTGTCACCTTTCAGTTTGAAATTACCTGAACTGTGTACGTATATGGCACCTTTGCCACCTCGTCCCTGAAAATTAAATAATTTTGAGCAATATTTTGTAGTGTGTATTCTCAAAATTATTTGAGAATAATTTTGGTAATTATTCACTTCTTGCCACCTCTTAAAATACGATTACTTGTTGACAAAGAGGTAAATGTGAGTTTATATCTCTTGAGGAGCTTGGTTTCATCCACGTTGTTTTTTAACGAAAAATCGAAAACTAGTTTTTTATCTGATAGTGAAAGCAACACTTTTTTTAAAATCGTTATTTTTCGTCATTTTTTCATTTCTTGTGTTTTTTGTGCTGAAAACAAAAATATAACTGGTTTTGTAGTATAATAATTGTTTCAGCCCGAAAAATGCATTTTTTACTGACTTAATCAAACATAACCTAACTTATCCTAATTGTCTATTTTCTCAACAAAAATTCGTAATTAGCTTCAAATACGAGTGTTTGGCCTCCGTTACGGCCTACCTGCCGTCCCTCCGGCGGGAATATGGGTGAATTCGGTTTTTGTGATTAATTTTTGTGGTATATAATGATCGCGTAATGGACGCTAGTCGTAATTCGCCACAAAAGTAGTTTTTCCTTTATATCTCAATAAACAGTTGTAATAGACCAAAATACTTTTAAAATTTGTATTCAGTGTAAAAAACACATCAAAATAAAAAAATTATTTAAATTAACGCGAATATGACAAAAAACTAAAAGTTCTGATATCGGTTTCTTGGAATGTTTCGAAATAATAAAATAAAAAGCGTATCTCGTGAAAATACAGCCAGTTCTACACCCATTTCAAGCAAAATTTACCAAATTTCTTTGGTGGCGAGAAACTGCAAAAATACCATAATTTTTTAATAAATTATTATTTTACGTATGAATATGTACTCAGGCAAATATATCACTTTATAGCCTTCGTATGTATTTATTAATCATTTTAAAGAAATAATGTATTTCATACCCCCTGTCATTTCAGCCAGGCAATTAACATCATTACTATTGTGTAAAGTGTAATGTATCATAGCACGTGCCTGATAGTTACAGACTTGAATGAACGTGGATTCGTCCAGCGTACAGACGTTCGTCACATGTAGTATCTAACATATTGAAGGCGTTTTAAGTTTATTACGATGACTAACATATGTGACTAAACGAATTTATGCAGTACACATTTAAAATTAAACACAAACTTATATTTTACAGTTTTTTATATTTTATAAACGTACAAAACGTTTTATGTCGAAGTAAAATAAAGCAATTTATGCGTATTTCAACTGTAAACCCTTGTTGTATGTTTACGTGGAACTGAAATGTTCACGTAATGTTACTTGATAAACATAGCAAGTTATTCTTCGGTAATATTATAATATTAAATTGTTATGCTAACATTCTTTAATATAGTAGTAGACTACGGAATTTTTTCATGGCACGATATAATAATATAGATACAAAAATATTCGGGGGAAATATAAATGATAAAGTTGTAGAAGGTTGATTTGTATTTTCACAAATTAATTAAGTGATTTGTTAAACAATGTGTCAATTTAAAAAGGTGTTGCTATCTGTTGAAAAATTCCTTATATAGAAAATATTTCATAACGGCACAATTATAATGCCCGGACTTAATAGCACGATGTGCCCACTACTATACGGCCTGTAGAACGCCTGCGAATCAGCGTTAGGCAAGAGGTGGCGTTATTTCAAGTTTGAAACTATCGATAGACTGTAAACAGTGAAATCTGGTGTCCATATTGATACAGATGATCAATAAATTGATTGATTAGCTTACTTTGTGTTATTGGCCAGCAGTACGTTACAGTGTTTTGGTAAGTAGTGCAATCTAAGGGTCAACAAATTGAGCGGACATTTATTTTTATTTTTTATTAGGAGTGTTAATATTCTAATAATTATTATACGTGTTGACAGAAAAATACAATACTATTTAAATAAAATTAGAAGATATTGCTAGCTTAGTTGGCTAATTTGATCTTAATAAGTACCATAAATCATTTAAAAACCTCGCTATATATATATTGCATTTAATTTCGGGAATTATTATATTAGACAAAAGACATTAAAAGTAAAACTAGTGTAATAATTTGCAAACAATAGGCCAGTCTAGTGTAAGGAAAAACTTAAACATTATATACATATTTTGTTTACGTATAACCAATTATTTTTCATATTAATTTTATTGTACAGATGTTGAGTTCGAATGTGTACAATTATATTTGGTGGAAGGGATACGAAGTATGTGTGTTAGTGAGGTAGGCTCTTTCCTACTCCTAATGTCAGTTGGGTGAAATCTACAACTTAGTTCCTTGGAGCACTCATCTGGCTGTCGAGATAAACTGCATCGATAAAAAGTTATATATTAAATGGGTTTTCGAAACACCAACTCATTACATTTTATACACATTTAAGTTACATTGTTAGTACAACTAAAAAACTAATATATTTTTATTGTGTAATAGAAGATGTATTTTTGACTTATTCTGATTTAGTTCACTTTCTTTTAATATTGCATTTGATTATAACTAAAATGAGTTTTCTGCTTGTTGGTCTAAGACATTAAGAAGAGAGTTACAGCCGTAAAACGTTGCGCAAAATTACTGTAATTGTATTAAGATAATTTTTGTATTCTTAGGTTCGTTTACCATAGTATGCACCCAGAGATATGTAATATAGGTCAAAACATTATTTAAAAAATTAACTATATATATTCGTATTGACCCAACTCTGTACTGTAGGCGTAACTCTGATTTTCTTACCGGGCTTTGCTCGCTGCGTCAGGGCATCACTTTTGCTACCCTTCGGCTTAGACCTCCGCTTCTCTTGTCCCGGTCTTTTACGTTAGCTTACTCATACCTAGGAGGACGTAAGCTTGAGTAAGCTCACTTTTTAAGCGTAATATGGTTTTTTGCTTATATCTCGAAAACGGTGTGTCCTAGAGCCTTAAAAATGATTTGTTGGTCTCCTCCCCCTTCACCCCTTTGACCCTAACCCCCCCAACTCCCCCTTCCCCATCCACAATCTTCACTTATTTTAACTTACACATATTATAAGTTATGGTTTGTGTGTGTGTATATATAATATATATATGTATATATATATATATATAAAATAAGTATAATTAAAAAAAATCACAGATAAATACATGTGTAAAGCATGAAACAATCGTTCATTACAAGTCAGTTTTTAGCTCAAAGGTCATCAAACAGCTTAAAACTATTAACTGTTCATTGAATCATAACTAGTTGATAATTAGTCAGACATTTGTAAAACTTCAAAACAACCCCGAAAGTGTTGGATGTCTTCAACAAACTACCTATTACGAGCATAAAGTTTGACAGTTGAAATGGGTAACTGCTACTAGAGTTTTCAAATGTGGAACTAGAAGGCCTTATTATTTATTAATAAGATACTGATCGTCAATATATCGACGATTACGTGGAATATGAACCTGGTAGTGTTGATCTGATTTTAATCTAATTGACTCGGTTCTCCTTCCTAGACTACATCTGAACCCTGACAACTATCCAACACGAATACTCAAGAATAATCTAGTAAAGTCTATGTTAACCACAACCATTGTACTAATAACATGTCTGCATTAAGGCAGATTTCCCATCCAATGTTAAATTTTCAGGCTCAAAATATCAGCTGTATTTGTGGTCCATTGTGGAGCGCTAGTGTAGTCCCATGTTAATGTAATACAGTTTAAACCGGCCGTGGTTGCGTGCCTCACTAACTAACAAAATTACAGGAAGAAATATCCCTATTAGATGGAATATCTATTGTAGGTGTATATAATAAATGATTAAGAAGACTGAGAACAGAATATAATGGCTACAATCTCCGTAAGACTTTACTATGAACAACAGTACCACAGGGTTTCCAGCTTTTATTGCTTCAAATTTTATAAATTGAATTGAAAGTTAATCGAAGTATAATATAAATTTTATAACAAACTAAAAATAATGAAATAACGAAGAATTAATTTAAGGATTTTGAATAAGTTTTACTAAAATAAGTGGAAACAATCATCAAAACCCTTCTTCTGTACTCCACAGAAACAACTGGAAATGTTTATTAAGTGTTATTTTCAGCCTAAATTAAATTACGTGGTGTTATTTGAACGATAAAGCACAGCTGACTTTATAATAAGTATTATTTGAGGGTAATTTACCTTAGTTGCACCAGTTTCGTACGCTAATTCAGAGAACTCATCAAGGTAAAATAGATTATAGCCTGCGGTGTTGTAGCTCCAGGAGTTTGAATATATATCTACCACTTCCAACTTGTGGGTTAACTCTTTTGCTTGAGTGGACTCAACACTGAGATGGTCACAGATGGCTCTTATTCCTACAGAAATATTCACACTCTAATGCACAATAATTACGCTTAATTTCAAATAAAACTGGTTCATAAAATAAACGTACCTTCAACAAAAAGATTGACGTCTATTGATTTTATCGTATATATTTTTATTTCATTCTATTTACTTTTGACTTCAATCACCAGTTCAAATGGGCCTACAGGCATGTGCGAAAACTTTATTCAACGAGTGAAGTTCCAACCGTCAGCTCTGTTGGGATTCGAACGTTGGAAAACTTACTCTCTGCAGCCTTAGCCACTGAGCTATCACATTGGCGTATATATGTATGTATGTAATTTAGGAATTTAAAAAGTTGTTAGACGTAACTTTCACTAACAAATTCTGTTTGGTGAGGTAAATTAAGTTTAATGAAAGTGGAGAACCCATGTGAACATATAAGAAGAGTTCATACAACAAAAATCAATTGGTCTGAAGTCCGAAATAATTGTACTGGTTCTATTTATAGGGTAACTCGGAAGTGTAATTACTGTTACTATATATTTTTAATTAAATTTAGGATGATTAATTTCCGTTTAGATTAAGTAAATAAACACTTTAAATTTCATTATATAAACACGTTAGTTGATTATTTAATGTTCTGTCATTACAACAGTTTTTTCAGTCACTGACCCAAAATGTACACTAAGTGTTTTTTTGTTTACCTTAGTTATTAATAACCAGATTTTTGATTTACTTAATAAAACTTGTACTTGCATTTGTGTATATTTGAAATGTGGGGATATTTAAATTGAATGCCACCTTTAAGTATAATTTGTTAAGTATATCCTTCCTAATACACCAGCATTTACTCTTGGTCTGTCATTATTTTATTGAATCGTGTGATATTATGCTTCTTCTTTTTTTTATTTTTTACAAGGCATAATTACTTTACAAACCGAATACGGTATTTTAATTAAAATAAATGTTGATACAACTAATGTAATATTTCACCTGGAATTTTTTTTAAACATGTAGTGCTTCCACAAGTAATTTTGGCCGAAAAACGTAATTACTCTAATTTTTTCCAAATCTAAACCGGTTTTTTTTCAAGTGTTGGATGCTATAAGAAGGACCATTCTAGTTTTCCAACGATTAAAGGAGTATTCTAACCAAGAGAACACGTCCTTTAATCTGACAATCAAACAAGTTTGCTAAGTCCATATCAAATACATTTTTTAAGTTTCAGCTTTTTATTTTCACTAAAATATGTCTTAATTTTTAGTTATTTTGACTGAAAATATATTAAAAAATTTTCGTTGTATGCTCACTTACAACTTAAATAACTAATAACTAACATGATATTCAAGTCATATTTACGTAGAGGGGAAAACTAATTTGTTTACATATTTTATAAATAATTTAAAAAAATAAACATATTTTTATCAAGGAAAAAATTTCATACGTTAATTGTATTCTTAGAGGGCAAAAAAAATGTACATACATTCATCAAGAAATGCATTGAATTATTGAAATCCCTAAGTTAACTAATATGTGTTAGAGATCGTAAATTGAAGCTAATTCGTTTTGTAATAACTTAAAATAATAATTACCCAAGAAAGTAATAGACAGTTCACACTTAAATGTGTCACTTACTATGAAAAAAAAATTAAAGCTAAAAAAATAACTAACTGTAATAGGAACTTAACTACGAGTTTGGCGTCAAATGCTATCCCAACTCCACACCTGCCGTTTCTGGCTGTCATTCCAATCACCCCAGCACATTGTGTACCGTGGGACTCCGTCCAAATACTAGTTTTCGGTTTACAACCAGGAATATTGTCACAGTAGTCAAAACTGAGACTGGTGTCCTGTAAATTAAAAACAATCTCGTATTAATAACTTGATTTGACATGATTTACTTTGTTAATTGTAACATTTGTAAACATTTTTGTTCTGTTTTTGTGACAGCTCCCTAAAACTAACACAATAGCCAATATCATTCGTAGTCAATTTCAGTCCCCTGTACGTTAGTTTAATATCACATGGATTGTATTTTTTTTTTTTTTTTTTAATATTTATGTAAGTTAAAAAAAGATGTTTACGCATGGTGATATGAGTTCAATTTCCTTTCGATATTTATAAATATGAGTCATTATGTACTGTGTGTTTTTTTCTTTTTATTTTATTTATTTATATATATTTGTTAATATGGATAACTTAACTTTTGTGATGAGTAGGTTCCTTAATTCATAATGTGAATATAAATTTACTTTGTTTTGTCATTTATACATAGGTACTAACCTATGTTATATAGTTCAGCTAATGAGTGATTCATTTAATTAGTTATTATTTTATATTGTTTATTTGGACTCATAGATTCATCTTTTGGTGTTTACCTGATATAGTAACAATAATCATGTACCTTAATATAAAAAAAGTATGAACAAGATAATTAAAAAGAGAATAGTTTAACACAATAAATCAACATAAAAAGGTATGTAGTGGTTTAATGTTACCTAGATTGTCATTATTTAGCTGTTTTTTTAACTAATTTAAACTTACAAGATTAGTAAGGTCAGGGTTATTGTGAAATATTCCGTCATCGAGGACTGCAACTGTTATGCCCTTGCCTGTGTAACCCATTCTGTAAACAGGAACAACATTCAGGTCCATCACAGGTCCGTCTGAAGTTCGGTAGTCTTGCTGAAACAAGTAATATTTTATGAGGCTAAAAAATAATCTGTATTATATTATACGGATCTGAAACCTAGGCATTCAATAAACAATGTAAAATCTTTCTCCACCAGAATAAACTCTTACTTCCTCTGAACTTAAAATTGTTTAAAATGTTAATCACAACTGACTATTATAAGTAATGAGAAATAATTTGAACTTAATGACTCGCTTAGCTAGTGTAGGAAACCAGGACCTGGAATAACTATTGACACTGGTGAAAGTACAACGCATATTTATTATTATTACAGCATATAATCTTTGCAATCCCTTCCAAAATATTACAACTATCTTATACTATACATCTCCTTTAAGCTACCCTTATCATTCAATATTTAGACAATACAAATTATAGAATTATAATTATACATTTATTAATCTTCACTCAATTTATTATTAACATTGGCTTCAATATACAGCCCGGGGAATCAATATTTTCAAGAATATTATTTACAACAAGTGACAGCAAACTCCTATACTATTAAATCACAACCCTCTAAATTATTATATCGTCACATTACGAATCAGCTAAATAAGTTTATATGTGCCAGCCGTCTACACTAACAAGTGAAAATCATATATTCAATAACACGCTATACTCAAAAATAATTAATCAACTATTTCTCATCAAAATTTACAATCAAACACTAATATATAAACCTTACTAACTATGACAACTTAATCAATTTACCGTACAAATTTAATTACATTATTTGACAAATATTTCCAAGAGATAAGCCAAACATTCAAATGGCCTTAGTTGCTATACTCTATCCTTCTCAAGACTTATCCAATAATTATTGTTTATATATATTCCACGCAATATTTATTCATTTACACTGTAAATAGACTATCTATAGCACCTCAAAATCACTATTCATGCGGGACAATGATCATAACATGGAATTACGTATTCATATATTTATAATTTAAGTTAACAATCCAGACTAAATTCCCTCAAACAGTTAATTCTATTTTATCATTAAATTGCAATTATTATGACCGTCTCATCTGATTAATTTACTGCCTGTCGGCTTACACTTTGGTGTAGGTAAACGTAATTGAACCCTACAGAATTCCTTTTCCCCGCAACTTAAATTTTGCTCCCCTTAACCCTTGAAGGTGTTAAACAAAAACAGTATTAACATACCCCAGGACTCGTCTACTGCAGGTATGGGGTGTCCACGAGCCGTAGTGGAGTCGGCGTCCTCTTGTCCCTCCGGATCAGGTGGGCTGGTTAGGTCTGGAGTTGCTTGTAGTCCCTTGGGGGTGGGTGGAGTCGTTTGCAATCCCTTGAGGTGGTTCCTCTGGTCCTTGGGATGGGCTGCAAGTCCGGTCGTCCCTCAGGTTCAGGTTGGCCACTCGTGAAGTCCTCCGGGGGTTGATATCGCAAGGGGTTGGACCGTAGCTCCAAGTCCTCCTTCTAGATCGTCCCGTGTTTGCTCTGCAGCGCCCTGCAGTCAACCCGCTGGTTGACGAAGTCTAGGAAGTGGGACCACCAGGTCAGGAAATTGATTTATTTCCCGAAGTCCTCTCCCTTGCCGAACCCTCCTTAGACTCCCCTTTCTTTTCCAACTCTCTCCCTAGTATCCCATTCCCCCTGCCACTCACTGGACACGCCTACAATTTCGGAACAACCAATTATTCTCCGTGGTCCTATTACGGATCACCCTATAGGCCCGTTTTCGTGATGGGCGGAACATCGGAACTTCTGCTGAATCTCCGTCGCATTCATCGGCCTAATTTTGGTGAGTCTCAAATTTTATTATTCTGGTCATCCTGTGTACAGTGCTGACCCTGCTTCCTTGACATCCGATCCCTTGTTTTCCGAATTAACACTCGCCGGATGCCCTACTCAAATTTTACCAACTCCATTTCCTGTACCGCATTTCCTGTTGTAATCTAACGACTGTCTGATTTTTCTCATAATACTTATTTCTTATTTATTATTATTATTAGACTATTGATACTTATGAGGGAATCTTATGCAAACGTGTAACAGTTAAGTAAACGTCAAAGGTTTACAACAACCAGAAAGAAACTTTTAGTATTTGAAAATAAAATACTACGTACAATCTTTGACCCAGTTAGTAACCAAGGAACTTGGAGAATAAGGACCAATGAAGAACTAAGAGATCTCCCAAGACCCTGACATTGTCGCCCAAAGTAAAAGCAAAAGGCTAAGATGGGCTGGCCACATCAAGAGAAGGGAACTGGACTATGGAGTTCCGCCATACCCTTAGTATGGTACCCTTACCATACTAACAGAAAGTTTTCCATAGGGTAGACGGCCATTGGGACACCCAAGACTACGGTGGAGAGACCAAATAATGAAAGACACGATAAGGCTGAATGTAACACCAGAAATGGTGCAAGACCGAGACGGACGGCGTAGAGTTGGTGGCGAGGCCATAAACTTCCTTAGTTAAGACTAAGGTGGCTAGTATGAGGCTAACAATTACTTCCACTTTCATACTAAACAGAGTTCGAACTAAAAAAGTTCTACTCTTGTATCTATACAAATTGGAACTAAAATTCCTTTTTTTTAGGAACTAAAATTAGGTTAATAATCTTAAAGATTAAAACATACAATATTCTTTATTGAATCCCAACAGTTATTCATATGATGTATGTAATGTATAAGAGGATGAATTAAAGTTAGTCCTAAGTTAATGAAAAATTCTATCTAACTACGTAACTCAACGAACATTTATTGGTTACATTTTACTTTGCTAAACTTTGTTATTAATTAGTTTATATTATTTATTTGTCGAACTGGCGACACTACTTGATTAATTTGTCAGTCATATTTATGATATTCTTTTAAGATCATATTACTGATGATTATTTTCTTTCAAGGATAACTAAATTGGTTTATTCATCACGTACGTAATGGCAGGTATATTCAACTAAGTTTCTCACTGCATTCTTTATTTTTTCAGTCAAATAAAAAACTAAACTCAATATTGATATTGGTAGGACATTTCTTAGGATGAAAGTAATGCTTAAAATGTAAATACACATTTTTAGGTGCACTGAAATCAGATCATAATTAAATTCGATAAATATAACTTTCTCGATGTATTATTATGGATGCAAATATTATTTGTTAGGGAGAAAAGTAATCAAACTATTTAAAACGTACTATTAAAGCAAAAAAATAAAAAAATTGAAACTGTTAGGTTCAATTTACAATGTAATATTAGCTACAAATGATTACCAATGTCTACTTACAATGTACCACTGTTTTCTCCAGTAGGGATCTTTGAACTCGACTGCATAGGCACTTAATTTCCTACTTAACAGACCGATGTTTTTTGTCGGTCCAGTATAAGTATTCAATTGAGATGCTGGAGCAGGTTTTGTTGATATGGATCCCAATTTGTGGACATCTCCTTGATTTAAACTTTTCTGAAAGAAATAAAGTAAGTATCCAGCTGTTTTCCTAGAATGCTAAGTTTTGAATGTACCTATACGGCTGCTCACATACATTTGATAATTCGTACTTTATAGGATACATTTATTAAATTAAGCTTTATTGAAGAAAATACCGATACATTACAAATTGATAATGATAATGATAATGATAACGATAATGATAATGATAATGATAATGATAATGATAATGATAATGATAATGATAATGATAATGATAATGATAATGATAATGATAATGATAATGATAATGATAATGATAATGATAATGATAATGATAATGATAATGATAATGATAATGATAATGATAATGATAATGATAATGATAATGATAATGATAATGATAATGATAATGATAATGATAATGATAATGATAATGATAATGATAATGATAATGATAATGATAATGATAATGATAATGATAATGATAATGATAATGAAAATGAAAATGAAAATGATAATGATAATGATAATGATAATGATAATGATAATGATAATGATAATGATAATGATAATGATAATGATAATGATAATGATAATGATAATGATAATGATAATGATAATGATAATGATAATGATAATGATAATGATAATGATAATGATAATGATAATGATAATGATAATGATAATGATTTATTTTCCATTCATTTTTACAAACATAAAAACAATAATTCGGCTTGGAAAAAACTGACCACACTTACAAGTATTTGTGGCCAGTACAAAATGATTTACAAATACTAAAAAAAACAAAATATAACTTAATAAAAACATATTATAAACATGGAACATGAGTCCAGCTTCTACATTATAAAAATAAAACTCTGTGGCGCATGAAACACTTAAAGGTTATCTTAAATTCATCTTACAGTATATTTATTGCTACTTAACTTAAAATTTCTTATATAACATACATTACAGGACTAAAATAACAAGAAACCACATTAATTGCAAGAAGTGTCAGTATTTATATTAAACAAAAATCCAAATAGTCTAGATCTTGTTTCGTAAATAGCCAATTCTTCACTAGTATCACTAGTAAACTGTTTACCATAGAATATTGTAACATATTACAACTAAGATAAATTAGAAATGTCCAAGCTCGTAAGTATATGAACCGATTTTCAAATTTTAAATTTATATTTTCTACTTTCGTAATTTGACATCAAAATAATGTTCATAAAATTGTGTGTACATTGTTTATTTAGATTTCGGTTAGTAAAAACATAAAAAAAATAACTTAACTATTAAATAATTACAAATCGAAAACATAATTATCATTATTTAGTTTAAGAAAATAAAAACAAAATAATAATAAAAAATGGATTGCCCTCTTTGAATATTTATATTATAGTAATATCAGATTATGGCTATTTAAAATACGCGCACTTTTATGTTTTATCACTTGGCTATGAAAATAAGTAAATAAACTTAATTATATTTAAAAACTACCAGATAGTTTTGAATTCTGTAAGGAAACCATAAATCTGCGTATAAACTTTCAATTGAGTCCTTAGATTGTTTTGCAGCTTCATCATTTAATAGACTCATTACTATGTCCTCATCAGCTTCTTCTGTATATTGGTACAAACCATCCGATATACGGTGTACTAGCTTCTGCTGTTTGACCCATTTTACCTGAAAAAACAGTAAATGTAATTAAAAAAGTAAAATAAATTAATATAAACACCAAACATATCACTGTGCTGTAATACTGAGAGGTGATTTCTCCATCTTTGGCATGATGGTGCAGAAGGGTACAGAGGAATAACGAACAGAGTCCAAAAAACGTAAAATGAGATAACCTCATTGGTTATCTCATACACAGTGGTTGTCTAGCTTCACAGTAACACGTCTCTGTGACCTACACAACCACGTGTTAACCCTATGTGGAAATAATGTACCCAGTCCTTTTAAATCGAGCTGAAAGAAAATGTACCCTGAAAAGTAGCGAACAGAGTCAAAAAGAAACAGTTAAGTATCGCACAGAGTCGATGAAACATGGTTTTGCAGTTGTGTGCGCATGTGGACCTAACATATTGTTTTCCACCACCTGACAGTTCGTGAGTGATTACTTGGTTAAGCAGCCATCTAACCTCAAAATTTATCGTTGTTTTTAGTGATTTTGTGCGGGGTTTTTAAAAAAACGTTTGTCATGATAATATGATAATATGCGGTGATAGTGAGTTGGCAAGTTGTAGTGGTGTTTCTTCAAAGAAAATACCTAAAAGTGGAGTGTTTAATCTGACAAGAGACTACGCAACAGTACTAATGAACTTGGACACGACTGTCATTGTTCACGGTTTAAGAGCTTTGAAAAGATAAGCGAATAAAAGTGATCTGCTTTGATTAAAGGATTTAGCACCCTATCTGATAGAAATGCACAAAATTCCTAGCTGGCTGTAAAGTACAATGGCGAAGTCCCCAGTCAGGCAGTGGAAAACGCTAGTCTCAATGACTGCTCGTACTCTTATAAGGTTGGAATTCGTAGAGTTGACAGTCTGGAGGGATTTCGTTCTTACTTGGGTGTGACAGATCGGCGTTTACATACAATAAAAACTGGGTTGCCTCCAGTTGACCAACGAGGAAAACACAAAGACCGAGGTAAGCAAACTATTCCAAAAAGTATCTAAGATGATTTAGATGAGTTTTTCTTATCTCTGAAAGGCCGAAAAGCACACTATAGCTTAAAAGATTCAAAACAAATTTACCTACCCGAAAGTCTTAGTAAAAGAAAACTTGAAATGTTTTTAGCAAAATATCCAGGAGTGGAAGTTTCATTAGAAACTTTTCAATATAGATCGGTGACCAAGTTTAACATTAGCTTTGAATACCCCAGCTTTGGATACACATACAGTACCTGTGATTCTCAAAAAACTAAAGAGACAATTTAAACAAAAATCAAATCAACGCTCTACTAATGGAAATGAAATTAAAAAACTAGATCTTGAACTCAAATCACTGTACACTGAAATGGAGGTTCATAAAAGAAAACTTATTTGCTTATATTATCTGAAGAAAATTATCCAGGAAACATTCCAAAGTACACAAAGAGTTTGAAGCCACCATAACTATGGCCTTTGGTAAGAATTTACTTATCCCTAATTTATCAACAAACTATGTTTATTACCGGTGACAGCTCTCTTTATACTCATCTAATGTGCACATCCCCCCTAATGGACATTCAACTTTCTACACATATGATGAAACTGTGGGTAAGAAAGGAGCAGATGATGTCGTCTCTGAATCACTTTACTAACGTGTTAAGTCAGGAGGTTCGTGAGCTACACATGTTTTGCGACTCGTGCAGCGGACAAAACAAACACTTTACTGGTTTTTACATTATGTAACTGTAACCTATCAAGTAAGAGGGTACTCTTACTTAGAGTGTGACAAGAACACGAGCCTTCTTGACCAAAAATGTCCTGCTGAAACTCCGGAGAATTGGCGAGACGCCTTAAGAAGTGCACGAATTAAGCCTGAACCTTTAAGGTTATTAAGTGCAAGAATGAAACATTTCAGGCTTGGGGAGAAACATTTCAGGCACTCGATACAATATACAGCAAGACATTTACAGACACTACTCGTCCTATCAAACAATTAAGGATCAAAAAAAACACTCAAACCACTCAACATAAGGATACCTATTTAGGTACTGACATCTCAAAAGTTATTCTTAAGAGAAACAAAAAAGTTATCAAAAGCAGCAAGTTGAGGGATAATGATCCTGTAACACCTCCACATCTGGTACCCGTTGTAACTCGCAGCTCGTATGAAGATTGCTTACCAGCTAAATTCAAAGACATTCAGCATTTGAAACAGTTCTGCCGACAAGATGCACAGGAGTTTTACAGCAGCCTTCCAGTAAACATCGCAGAACCAGACGATGAGAGCGAACGAAAGAGTAACTTCTGAGGTAGGAACTTTACAAAATTCGTCTTGACTAAAAAAAATTATTTTGTTTTTCAGAACTTTCATATTAAGTGCCGATTCTTATAAATTTAATTCCGTTAAAAATTTAATATGTTACACTCCAAGAAATTTTCTAAATAGAAATGTATTTTTTTAAACTAACTGTAACTGTATTTCCCTACACATTATGCTATAAAACGTTTATTAAAACAACAAAACCTTACATTTTATATTTTATTAAACTTAAAATGTTTCTATTTTGACAATGTACTCAACATTAAAGAAAAAACTCATAATAATAGTAAATTCTCTAAACAATATCCATCTTTTTTCAGATATTGGGAGAGAAATGTCAACTTGTGACATCAAGAACTGTTAAAACTGTTCCGGGATATTGTAAATTTGTTTAGTATTATGTTTAAATTGTATATTCATAATAAAATCTCTTGATTTCAATACTAACATTAAAATATCGTATGGGGGTTTTTATTCAAAACCAGAGAAGTAATGAGCAGAGTTCGTGTGTTTTTTTTTTTTTCGTTCGTGTAGTGAGCAAAGCAAGGGTTTTTCTACCGCTTTTTTTCTGGCATTAGTTTTTGTTTAGTATAACAGTCTATGTAAAAATAAGTAAGTATCATGTTATTGAACATGAATACTTTTAGTTGTTTTATATCACTTAAGAAATTTGGTAATTACAGATCATATAAAACTAAAAACGCTCTCCTGTAAAATTTTGTTTTTTGACACCATTATTTCTCTACAGCCTTCTAATCCTATAAAATTGATGATTCAGGAAATAATGGAAGGATGTATAAACTTGGTATTACTAGTGTGTTAGTAGGTAAGTAGAGGAAGGCATTATCAGGAAACGGATATATCCGTCAAGGTACATGGCAATAAAGCCTTTAGTTAGTTTAATGCCAGAAGAGTATAATACAGTTTCATTATGAGTTACTTGATAGTATATCCCATAGTTTTTACGATATGTTAAATTATTTTTATCACTTACCCACCCCTATGAACGCTGACAACTGAAGAATCCACCAACAACTTTTACGAACATAGATGACTGGAATATACTTACCTAGAAGAACTCTGACGACTGAAGGACTAAACCACCTACCATACGTTATGAACACTAATAAATAAAGAACTCAACCACCTACTCTTATGAACATAGATAGATATCTGAAGGACTCCTCATCCCACTCTTACGAACACAGATGCCTGAGATACCTTGAAGAACTCTGACGACTGAAGGACTAAACTACCAACCAACCCTTATGAACACTGCTGACTGAAGGATCCCCAGTTATGAACAAAACTGAGTGAATGTATTCACAACCGTATATGTTTGGACAGGTAAGAGATTCATAAAACCTGTATGGTTATTAATGGATAAGAGGCTCATTACTTCTTTAAATAGGTGCAAAGTTTAAAAAAGAAAAACTGTCTAAAACCATTCCAGATCATTTAATATGTTTTGTTACGACGTGTATGTATTCTTTTTTTAAATCCACATTATCATATTTTATGGAGAAGAGTAGAATTCTACTCATTCCTTAAAGTGTAAATAAATATAAAGGCCTAAAACTTTCGTACGATAAGCATATATATTCCTACCTACAAATAAGGCAAATTAAACATGGAATGTCAAACTATTTCCTTGTAAAGACAATGAAATAGAAAATAGGTAAGAAGCACATAAATTCACACATATTATCGCCTCACATAACTTATTTCTTACTACATAAAAGAATATAACAATCTCCTGGATACAATTTAAATTTTAACTCTATTATATAAGTACTTTGCTACAAAATAATATGTGAGGGGAAATACCCGTATGGTTTTAAAATAATATAAAGTAATATGATTTATAGATTTAAATCATTAAAAGCACTCACTACACAATTAAAACCAACGTGTATTATTCTACAACATACCTCTTCTAAATCTCGGAGGATCCTGGTCAAGTGGTCACTGTCACTTAAGGACACTTCAGGATGGTCTCTCTTCTTTAGCTCGTAGTAATCTTTAAATATTCCAAGCTACAAAATCAAGAGTAACATTTTAGTTAAGAAACAGCTAAATCATCTATAGATAATGCTTTTTTCGAAAATGTGTACTATTAAAATAATACTTATATATATACTTCATATTTGATCTTGGAAGTTAAACTAATGCACTTGATAAAGAATACGTTTTTCACAAATAAAGCAACCCTTTTAACGCAGGAAAACTTACCTGCCCTTGGTAGTTGTAACCTAGGTCCCTAGCTATTCTTTCCACAACCTCCTCACCCCCTATGATTCTGGCAACCCAGACGTTGCTGTATTTTGTGTTTCTGCTATTATATATGGCCTCGATTGAAGCTACTTGCAGATATAAGCACATTTTCATTATTAGTGACAGCCTCATTGTGTATACTGAAACATAAAATTAAACATTGAGTATACTGACTTTGGTAGTAAATTGCTTGTATAACTGCGCTAGTTACTCTAAAAGGGGCATAAATAAGAGTTTTGCTCTGTTGTATTTTATTTTACTTTTTCCTAAATAACTAATAATAAATTGCTAATAAGAAAGTTAAAACCATTTTAACTTCGTCTAAGCTCAAAAACTGATATATGATGAACTTTACCTAAACTTAATTCATTTACCCTTAAGATCTTACTGAAAATGCAGGGTCAATAAACCCTCATGGTTCCAACGATACGAACAATAATCGGCTACAATCTAAATCCTCAGATACATGAAAGTTTTTTTCCTGGATTGTTATCAGAGACTACCAACTGGGTTCATCAAGAGAAGACTTCCATAAGTCAGTCCTGAAATAACGTATTCATTAATACTATCTCCGATTATCTCCAGCTATGATTTCAAATTTTGAGGAGAATTTTTAAAGGCGTTTTGGTTGGTTATTATGGTGCATAAATATTTTATTTATAATCAATTGTTGCTTAAGGAATAACATCTCTACTATTTTTGGTTTACTAAAATTAATACGAGTTCCTACAATGACTTTCATGGGTTTTATCTATAGATGAGCATAGTATGTAACTGTCTGTGTGTTTTTTTCTTTTTTATACATATTTTTATTATTATTTAAATTTGGGGAAAATGAATGATTACATTACATTGTTATTGTAGAAGATTGCTTGAACGTGTAATTGGTAATAAGATTTTTCTACCAACTAACTGAAATTGAAATACTTACTCCTTTTGTTTGCCTAAAGATTAATAGCACAATACAGGTTTATATATTAATCAAAGATAATAGCCACTGTATATTTTAACAGGAATGTAACTAAGATTAAAAAATCAAGGAATATAACTATTCATAGTTTGTGGTTTCAGAACGAGAATTTACTACCAACATGGTTTTTTCACATTCCAAATTAGGTAAAGATGGCAAATGAAAATTTTCATCTGAAAATCATGCAGATGTGACCAAAGACTTATTATTGGTTATAAAAGTGTGTAAAAATAATTTTTATAACCAATCTATAAGTCACATGTATACTATACTTCCTAATACTGGTAACTCTGCCTCCCCGATGCAAATTGAACATATTAGAAAAATAATTAAAAATGGAACAAATCACCTACAGCGTCCACTTCCACTAGCTAAATTAGAGGATCGTACCTTAGTTTTGCCTATAGTATGTATTAAATTTCAAAAATATTGATCAGTTGTAAAACATACTCGTGTATTTAGATAAATTACTTAAATAAACCTGATTTATCCAAAACGTATTTAAATTAACGTAAATAAATTGAAATTTTACCATACCACTATTATATACATAAAAATAAATCACTTCAAAATTGACAAAAACTTCAATAAACTGCTTCTATAATTTTACCTCAAAGTTGAGAATGATGTTTAGTAAGCTCAAAGTAGTATGTGGTTTACCTATGTTACCAAACACATCACTCACTGGGTAGTCTGTTGACTTTTAAAGTAAACAAGCCATACACAGTGATGTACAAGTGTCATACAAGTGTGACTTTAAACGTAAGATGTTGCACATTGTACTGATCGTATTTACTGCTATGCCAATGATATCACAGGACTAGGAGACCAATCAGATTACAGGTCTGACTGACCAATGAGAAAACGGCATTTAGTTACCAATCAGATAACAAAATTTACTGACCAATCAGATCAGACGATTTATTGATCAGATAAGAGCATAGGATTTATTGACCAATCAGATTACAGTACTGACTAACCAAATGGAATTCAGGACTGACTGACAAATTAGAAAACGTTATGAACTGATCAATCAGATTATAGGATTAGCTGACTAATCTGATCTCAGGACTGACTGAGCAATCATATCGAAGAACTTACAAACCAACCAGGTTACAGGACTGACTGACCAATCAGAAATAGGAAGTTACTGACCAATCAGATCACATAATTTACTGACCAATCCGATTACAGATAGAGCTGACCTTTCAGATCACGTGACCAATAAAATCTGATATATGCTGATCGTAGTTACTGATTTCTACTGATCGTAATTACTGTATGCTGTAATTATCGTAAGCATATTACTGTAATTATTGTCAGCATATATGTATGCTGATGGTAGTAACTAATACATGCTGATCGTAGTTACTGATTCATGCTAATCATAGTTACTTATATATGCTGATTATAGTTACTTATATAGGCTGATCGTAGTTACAGATATATGCTGATCGTGATTATAGCTGACCGTGGTACTGATATAGTAGTTACTGATATATGCTGATCATAGTTATTAATATATGCTAATTCTATTTACTATATATGCTGATCGTAGTTACTGATATTGCTGATCGTATTTACTATATATGCTGTTTATAGTTTTTCAAGTATGCAACATGTATTTACTGATATATGCTGATCGTAGTTACCTATTTATACTGATCGTAGTTACTGATAAATGCTGATCGAAGTTACTTATTTATGCTGATTGTTGTTTTTATTATATGCTGTCGTATTTTCTGATATTTGCTGATCGTAGTTATTGATATATGCTGATTTTATTTACTTATATATGGTAAACCAATTAACTGTTATATGATGGTCGTAGTTATTGATATATACTGATCGTATTTAATATTAAATGCTGAACGTATTTACTGATATTTTCTGATCGTATTTACTGATATGTGCTGATCGTATTTACTGATATCAGTATTACATCAGCATATATATATTGATCGTACTTACTGATATGCTAATCGTATTTATTGATATATGCAGATCGTAGATATTGACTGACTGACCAATGAGATCACATGATTGAGAGACCAATTAAATTACAGGACTGAATGTACAATAAGATTACAGGACTGACTGACCAATCAAAAAACTCCATGTACTGGCTTATCATATTAAAAAATTTACTGACCAATAAGACCACAGGATCTACTAACCAATCAGATTACTGACTGACAGTCTAATCAGAAAACGGCATTTTCTAATCAATCATATCACAGTATTTACTAACTAATCAGATCACAGGACTAGGCGACCAATCAGAGGTCAGAACTGACTGACCAATCATATTACAGTATTTACTGACCAATCAGATTCACTGGACTGACAGACCAATCAGATCACAGGACTAGCTGACCAACCAGAAAATTTATAGGAAAAATGGTATTTCCCAGTGTTGCCGTTTGAATTAAAATTTGTAATAAACTCCTTCCTTTCTGAATACTTACATAGTTGAATGAAGGTTTCGTCTACATTCCACGTAAACATTATCGTTAAATTTTGCTACTATTATTTTTATTGGTATTCGTTACTGTTACTTTTAAATAACTGTTATGTATAATACCGATTTATTAAAATCACCGACTTTACCAACACCGTTATGTGGTTTATGGAAGCGAGCAGTAAAGTAGGAAAAGATGCGCAACCTGATTTAGCTGAAATGTTCTGCGTTTTTGTTTAAGCTAACAACAATAATCTATTATAAACACATAGGTAAGTATTTTACATGAATATAATTGTTTTTCAAAAACGATAACTATGTATTCCAATCATTCGTAATTTTTTACAGGGTGGAAAACACCACATGATCAGGAGAACTTAATTCTCTATGTTTATTGGTTCAAGCGACAAAAATGCCATGGTGATTGTATTCCAAATAAATGAAGGAAAAAGGTAATCGTATTGGGAATGGAGAAGGCCGAAAAGAATTACAATTCAACTCAGTTTGTCCTGAGTTGTGATACATGAAACTTTGAAACACTAATACAAGGACGCAGAGCACATTAAAAGTTATATGTAAACAAACTAAAAAACATGTGAAATCAAACTAAAAAATTTTTTTAAAGTAATAAAGGACGCAAGTAATTTAAAAAAGTTATATATATTAAATAAAAAAAGATGTGAAATCAAAATGAGATGGCCCTTGGCCCGAATGTAGTTCTTTGGTGTTTCAATGAAACAAACCAACCATGCAAACAAATTGGAAAAAAGGCATGAATGAAAACTGAAATCCTTGGAATTTTTCAGCCTCGCCTGAGTGCCAACGCCTAGAATTTTAATTTTCATTCTTGTCCATATTTTTTTCAATTTGCTTGCATGGCTCGTCGGTGCATGGAGTACCGAAGGTACTTGGCCATCTCTTTTTGATTTCATTTATTTTGGTATTTATTATATATAAATTTTTTTATATGCTTGGCGTCCTATTTTACTTGTTTAGATTTTTTATATTATTTACACTGAAAAATCTAAAGTTACATGTTCCACTTTTTCTCAAGGAATCTATATCATCAAGGATAGAATCAAGGCCTTAGTTACAGGGCAATTATGTCTGAGATTTTTTTTATTTGTCTCAGATTGAGTAATAAATTAAATTAAGTAAATTCTTAAACAAAATAATCGAATTATTGCTATATTAACATTAAAACCAACCCTAAATACCTCTTTACAAGTAAAAAATATATAAATAAGGTGATGTTATCTTATGCAATCAATACATAAGTAACTTGAAAAACTGGATCAGTATACATGTGGCTCGGAATTTAAATATATACTCTACACAATTGAGATCTTTAAAATCAACTTAATGACGAAGTATTTAACCATTTTTAGGATTTATAGAGTTTATGATATCCCAATTCTCTTAAAATATTCTTTCAAAGTGGTGAAGAACATTTAGAGCCGACTAACATTTCTGAGCAGGCAATTGTATAAAATTTACTGTTGACATTTATTTAGCTATATATACTTTCACTGTTAGTAAAATTATTTGTGATCACGTAGGTAATACACTAGTACTGTAATGCTCCAATGATGAAATTCATCTTTTAATAATTAGGCTACACAAAAAAACATACAAAATAAACTAATAAATTGGTTTTTAGAGAGATGCATCATGCATGATGCGCAACTTTTACAATATCGTATTTCTTATTATATCTGCCAATATGTAAATGCAAAATAACCTTGAGTAAAGAGCCTATTTGCTAAAAGTGTGACAAACGCCTTCAATAAACATTTATTACTTTAATTACTCACATCTGTACATATCTTGTGATAGCTTCTGAGTTGTATTTTTCTACAGCTTTATCAATTACTGTAAACACGCCAAGTATATTAGATATGCTAGGAAGTAAAACGTGGCAGCCTTATCGTTTTGCAGTAAGTATACAAATCATAGTGGAATATAAATTACTTTTATAAGATAGTAAAATGCACTTGTTACTAACCTATGCTACATAACAATTTCTGTAAATACTATATATTTTATTTTGATATCGATTAGCTAATTATATTCACAATAATAATGTATTTCTAAACCGTTCACTGTTACAGTGATTATTTAATATCACGATTCATAATTAACCATTTTAAATCAATTAATTCAGGTCTTATCTACGATAATAATATACTTTAACTGTCCAATGCTTATCTTATCTTAACCCACAAATATGATATAATTTAGAGAAAAAAAATCTTCAGTATAAGCCTATTTGTAGGTACTTATCGTATTACGTATTTGAAAATGCTTAAAAAAGGCTGATTCTGTCGATTAAATTATGCACTTACCATTCTGTAAAAATATTTATTTTATTTATTGAAAAATTAATAGATATAAGGCAATAAAAGCAGCTGGTCTTGACAATAGATTTCCAGAATTTCTAGTTGAATGCAGGTAGCAAAGTGGAACAATGACTTCAAACAGTCTGTAATAAGATGCAGGCTGCCAAAAGCATTTAAGTCATCAAAATTTATAGCTGTTCTGAAGCCTTGCACATAAACCAATCGAGTGGAAATTTAATACCATATATTTTTTTCTTAGTGTTTGTAACAAGAATTAATTTCGAAAGTCTTTATACAATGAATATCACCCATTCTTGGGTCTACTGTTCCAGTTGACCAGGGTTATAAAAACAAAATTCTTAGTCGAAATTGCTGTTACCAGATCATAGCTCTGAAATATTTTATCAAGAGTAGTCTTAAAAAGAAGTTGAAAACATCTGCAGTTTCTTTTATCTTAAAGTGGCTCATGACTCAGTATGGAGCAAAGATTTGTTGTTTAATTTCTAAATCCTCCTTTACTGTCTATTTCCCTTGCGAAATTTGGAGTCAATATTTAGTGTCTCCACTAAGTAATTAATTTTTTATGCTCCTAATGAAAATTTACCTTTTTTATAAAGAAAAACTTCACTCGCCAGTTCACATGGGCTACAGGCCTGTGCGTGAACTTTATTCAACAAGTGAAGTACCTTCCGTTAGCTCAGTGAGATTCGAACTTTGGAACTGAGTCACGAGGAAAGCTATAATTTATACAGCTGAAAGATAGTCTGCCACAGGACTCTGAACTCTCTAAATTTTTTTTCAACGTGTATAAGTTACCACTGACAACCTAATCACAAAGTTTATATTATTTAGCTTATCAACACAACAACTTAAGAGCTTTAGAGAATATTTTAGGACCTGGAAGCTTAATCAAAATGCAACATTTTAGCTAATCGGCAATTGAATGTCTTTCTACCAGTGAAACAATCCGTTGATAAGTTGTTTACTAAAAACCATTTGGCCGGGGTGATCTTTCATTGTTGGATATGTAGCATTACATTCTACTAATAAAGTCCTTGAATATGATGAGCATCTCAACGTAACTTACGTTCTATTTTAAAATTTTCTTATCACTCCTTGTGTACCTTCTCCAATGTGACATAAAAAATGTATATTTGTTTAAACAATTTGAACTTTAGGTATATTACCTAGGTGAAAAGTGTTAAAATAATTATTTTCTTGATTTAATCTCATAATTGCTCCTCAGTCCAGTTTGAGCCAGTGTCTGTGCGTGCGTGCGTGCGTGCGTGCGTGCGTGCGTGCGTGCGTGTGTGTGTGTGTGTGTGTGTGTGTGTGTGTGTGTGTGTGTGTGTGTGTGTGTGTGTGTGTGTGTGTGTGTGTGTGTGTGTGTGTGTGTGTGTGTGTGTGTGTGTGTGTGTGTGTGTGTGTGTGTGTGTGTGCGCGCGTGCGTGCGCGCGCGTGCGTGCGTGTGTGTGCGTGCGTGCGTGCGTGCGTGCATGCGTGCGTGCGTGCGTGCGTGCGTGCATGCGTGCGTGCGTGTGTGTGTGTGTGTGTGTGTGTGTGTGTGTGTGTGTGTGTGTGCGTGCGCGCGCGCGCGCGCGTGCATGAGTGTGCGTGCGTGCGTGCGTGCGTGCGTGTGTGTGTGTGTGTGTGTGTGTGTGTGTGTGTGTGTGTGTGTGTGTGTGTGTGTGTGTGTGTGTGTGTGTGTGTGTGTGTGTGTGTGTGTGCGCGCGTGAGTGTGCGTGCGTGTGTGTGTGTGTGTGTGTGTGTGTGTGTGTGTGTGTGTGTGTGTGTGTGTGTGTGTGTGTGTGTGTGTGTGTGTGCGCGCGCGCGCGTGTTTGTAAATTGATACTGTGACGGCGGTCACATCGGTCACTCCCTCCATTGCTGAACTACTCAATTCACGCATCTTACCTTTTTCAATATGCCCTAAACTGTGCCATATTAATGTTCAGTCTTTGTTGGGGCATATTGACGAGGTTATTTTGACATTTTTCTCTAAAGATTGTTATATTATTTGCGTTTCTAAGTCCTGGTTGACTTTTATTATTGATTCATATGAAGTTTCACGGCTATTCATAAACAAGATAGGTGGTGAAGTGGCTCTTTATTTGCTGTTGTAATTTCAAATAAAACGTTTTTATCCTCATAATTTGAGTATTTAGCTAAATCTGAGTTTATTTTGGTAGATATAAGCATTCCAGGTTCAGACAGGCTTTTGCTGGGTGTTTGATGTAGACCACCATGGTTGAATTTACTTATAAGCTACTGCATTGGATACTAGCCGTCAGTCATACCTTTATAACGGGTTACTTTAACACTAAATTACTCATATCAAACCGATCATACGACTGAAATAAACTAACACTTATGTTTTAATCATGCAATCTGAACATGCCACGCATCACACTGTGGTTTCACCTCACGGTCGTTAGTGATCACTCTGACGAGTGATGTCATCGGCAACTTCCAGTTCCTGGAATTTTTCATCATGATCTCATCTCAAAAATATAGACGATGTTATGTTTAAGTGAAGTTCTGAATGTCCCTTGATAATATTTAGAGCATTAAATTCTGTAGATGATACGGTTGCTATATATAATTAATATATTTTATACTTTTATGACAACCATAAACTACTCTTCGAAAGAAACTTATATAGAAAAACTCCAGTCCCATGTTATGCCTTATGTACAGACGTCAATGTTCGTTAAATGTTTACGTGCCCTCCCAAACAATTAATGGAATCCTATATATTAAAACAATTATTGGGTCATTTAGTTCTTTCACTTTCTGATCTTATTAGCCGTCTTGACTGATTTTGATGACATTTTTGTTATTCAAAAGATAATTTTGGATCTACATTATACATTACATTATAAGCCGTATAAGTAACAACATTGATCGTAGAACTAGAAGGACTAGAGATCCAGAGTTACTGACCCATTATCGTCAGTTGAGAATCAGAACAAAGAACCAACCTCGAAACTTTAGACTGAGATGTATACACAACCTCTTTTCACAAAATAATACTTCTGCATACATTTTATACCATGTACAAAATCTCGGTATTCGCACGAGTCAATTTTCTGCCACTATTCCTGCCATGTTCGTCCAATCAAAACTCTAAATGACCTTTTTTCTATGTGTTGCAAATTATTCAAATACTATTACTGATTAAGTATGCAAAACTGACCTTCAAAGTTAATCGAAACGGAATCTGCCAAACAAACACGTTGAATTCAAACATTTACTCGAAATTTATGTTTTGAGATGCCTTGCGTAGAGTGAAAATTTAATCTGTTTGTTCTGATAAGATCTCAATTTACATGATAAATGAAACATTATTTGTCAAACTTTCTTTCATTATTTATAGCTACAGAAGGTCTTTATTGACTGAAAATTTTAAATCGAGTATAGAAATCTTTCCGAGTCTGCTCGATCAATAAAACACCCTCTCCTATTCAAGTTAGTGACTTCAGGCCGATTAGCAATTTGCCCGCATTATCCAAGGGCGTATAAAAATATACATAGCCAAACATGTATTTTTATTTATTTATTTATTTTTTTTTTGAAGTGAGCAAAATCTTAAAAGATTGTTAGTGCCTTTCATAGCACTTTTAATGCACTATTAAGTGTAGCTAACGACATACGATGTGCTATGGACATGAAGCAGTTTATAATTCTAGCTCACTTTCGTTTCTCTAAAGTCTTCGACTGTGTAAATAATATTCTTTTGTTAGTAAAAATAAAATATTAGGATTTTCCGATAAGAATTTAAACTGGGT
>JAQJVL010001094.1:165145-261251 GCA_035578905.1 Stictocephala bisonia | reverse complement strand
TCTCTTGGTAAATGTCAAAGCAATGACATTGCAAATTTAATCAGACGCTTTGTTGTGTACAAACCAAATATCAGATCACTGCTACGTCCTAATTGCCGGCTCTAGTGATGTCTCATCAGGAAGGCACGAAGAGATCCTAAAACACCTTGAAGATCCTAAAACATCCTTCGCTGTAGGGCGTCTTCCAAGGTGCTAATTTGCACCTTGCCTCAGCGCCAAGACCTAAACCACCGTAGCCCAATCCACAGGACTATCAATGTGGTGTATAACTACATCGAAGAGCCGGCATGAGGGCATAGCAGCGCTCAACATCGGCGGGATAGACAGGCGCCTGTTCACGTCGCACGGGCTGCACCTGCGGATGGGAGGGAAGTGAGCACTGGCGGAGCTCATAGCATAGGCCCTAACAAATATTCCCGGGAAGCAACTGATAGCCAGGCGGCCAGTTCCTGGACACGCGGGGCCACCGGGTTTGACGTCTTCGGTGCCGAAAACGACGCTGGGAACGGCCACTTTCACCGAGGCCGTAAGTAGCCCAACCACACCCGACCCACAGCCACCGAATGAGTCATCACAGGGCAGACGACCATCTGTAGCAACGCAAAAAACAGGGTTAATTTTTAGGCCCCCCTATCCTAAATACTCAAACAGACTGACCAACAAAAAAAGAAAACCCGAAAAATCTAATTCCAGAAAAAAAACATTCCGAAAAAACAAATCTCGTTGGTGCACCAAAATGCTCAAATGGCAACCAACAAGATGGACGAGTTTTCCCTGTTGTGCGAGAAGCTCGATCCCGATCTGTTGGTTGTTACCGAGCACTGCTTTAACAACAACACCATCAATTATTTTCAAATTTTAAATTATCAATTGACCATTATCGCTCGACCACCAAAGGTGGAGGTGTGGCAATATTTTCCAAAAATAACTTCTACATTACCCATTACAGACTGAATGAACCTGCTGACAAAGATTTCAAAGTGACAGGGGTAAACATTAAACACAAAAATCAATCCCACTCACATTGATCGGACTATACAGGTATCCCAATGGAATTTTTGAAACTTTTCTGACAACATTTCACCAGGTGTTGTCTGAAGTATAAAAAAAAATTACCACTTCCTTGTCATTGGTGATTTTAACATAAACTTTCTTGACGTTAGTTGCTCTATGACAAAGTGGTTTGCTAATCTGCTAGTCTTTTGGCTTCTCATGATCAATTAACTCACCAACTCGAGTGACAGATTCATCAGCAACCACCATAGACAACATCATTACAAACTTAACTCACTTTGAAACGGCAGTGATCAACACAGCAATCTAAGATCATTTTGGCCAGCACGTAAATTTTAGTGACAATGAGCCAAAGCAGGATCAAAATCAAGGAAAATTGATTCGAGAAACGAGGCCCGAAAACATCAAACTCCTTAATTCTTTGCTTTCGCGAGAGAATTGGAGCTCAGTAAATTTTGACGATCCCATAGATCAACAATTCAAAAGCTTTTAATCAACCTTCAACTTTCATTTAGACGTGAGCTGCCCCCTGAAGAGGTTAAAAAAACCGAGGCAGGAAAAGTGCAAGTGGATAACCAAAGGTATCATTGTTTCGAGAGAGAAGTTATTTCTTCTTTCCGGAATAAAAAAGCACCCACCAAATGAAGAATTCATATATTTTTTTAAATTACAAAATAATCTATAGGAGAATCATAAGAGCTGTGAAGGCTTATGACGTCAACTAAGCTTTGCTCACGTAAAAACACATCAAAACAGCATGGGCCATAATCAATAATAAAAATCCTCTTACTGACAAACCAATTGAGTTACAAGCTGGAAATGAATGCATCAAAGACCCTCTAAGGGTGGCAAATGAGTTCAACAGATTTTTGGCCTCGGTCCTTCTCCGTGTCAGCTCCACGATCAGCACCGAGTCCAGTCACCTCAATGGCCTTGGCCCCAGTCTCTCAAAATGAGATAGAACAAGTGATCAAAGGACTCCAATCAAAAAGGTCCAATGACTCGTGCTACTTGTCCACTTGGCTCCTCAAGAAGTGCTCTGAGCACTTATTGGCACCGTTGGAACATCTCATCAATCTCTCACTTTGCACCGTAATTTTCCCCTATTCATTGAAAAAAGCAAAAGTTTCACCAATTTTCAAAAAGGGCGACCCACTCTCAACTCAAAATTACCGCCCAATATCCATCTTGCCGATTCTCAGCAAAATTTTCGAAAAAGTTTTTCTCACAAGATGTGTGGAATTCCTGGGAAGGCACAATCTACTGTCATGCAACCAGTTCGAGTTTCGAAGTAGGAAATCGACAACAGACGCCGTCGTACGTCTAGTCGAGATGATAGTGGATGGAATTGAGGTTCGAAGAGAGACGGTAAGTGTTTTTCTCGACCTGTCAAAAGCCTTCGACTATGTTGATCACTACTAGCCCAGTCAATAAAGGTTTTTTATCGCAACTAATTAGTGGAAAGCTGGATTTGATATATGTGATAGAACCACATAAGAAATGTATTTTCCCAAAAGTCCCCACTTCTCCCCCTTGAGCTTTCCCCCCACCCCCCTTCAAACCTGGGAATAACAGTGGTTCACTTTATTGGCCATAAGTCGAAAATTACTTGCACTACCGTGTTGAAATTATTTTTGTATTATTTATAATTAGTTTTTCTACAACTTTTGTTTGAAAAAATTTTTTCTGAAACCAATATTTAAAAAGATATGACATTAAAACTTTGATAAAAGTTATGTTTTAGGGTACACAGTTTTATTTTCTCCTGTATATTTTTTATAATAAAAATAATACACAGATATGTTTCGAACAAAAGTTGTAGTATATTTCTTAAGGTTTAAAAATATATTATTGGTTTGTCATCTGAGTGTACTGATGTAGAATGGGGCGACGGCAAAGAGAGTGCGTGCGAGCAACTTGAACACTTCCGCGCCGCGTTGCGTCGGCGCATCGTAAGCAGTCCCACTTAAATTAGTTCTCAAGTGTTTGATTCATGTTAAGTGATAACTACTAAAATGACTTTTGTCTAAATGGAACAGTGGACTGCAATAATTATTTATGTAAAAGGAACTTATATTTGAACTACGTAACATTATTTGTATATTTGCTTATGTATATATAGCCTATTGCCAGTTTTGGTTGGGGGGGATATTCCCTACTCTTTGCTTTGCTTACGTTACAAAGAGCTTTCCATTATCCACCACCTATGGACCCGCCGTGTCCCGGACTGGCAAAAACCGGCAGCTGCCATGACAGTAATAACAAAAAGAGGTAAACAATTTTCCTTCAATTTCCATTTCATGTCAGCATCACGGACCACCCACCCACCTCAAAAAATACAAAAATACTATACATATTTTAAGTTCTATTTTAATAAATTTCATATTATACAATTTGTAGTTCAACACGTTTTTATTTACAGTATTTTATACAATTTTGTATCACTTTAACAGTGATTCACTTCAAATCATGGCTTGAGGTTTATCTTTACAAGTCAAAAAAGTCGTCCGTTTCTTCGTACAGTGTTGGGGAGTTAAGACACGACAATCCATTGCAATTTTCACACATTGGAGAACACTTTACTCCAGATTTTCTGCATTTGCAGTAATCTCCACATGGTTTCTTACCTGCGCATGATAGGAGATATAGAAGGTCATCAGGGGCAAACGCCTTTGTACTGGGAACTGGTTTTAAAACCCTCTTCGTCACGCCACTTTCTTTTGTAGTTTCATACTTCCATCCCCAATCAGTGATGGACTAAACGCTTTTCTGATGGGACATTAACTCATTGTACAATTGTTCCAGTGCATCAATTTCTTGACTGACTTCCCTATACTCTTTTTTTAACACTGTAAGAAGAGCCGCTGCTGTGCAGGTGTAGGCTCTTATACTCCTCGAGTAAGCATGGCCACTCATCATGTGTTTAACAGTGTTCTGTCCGTAAACAGTTTCCCAAAGATTTTCCAGGCCACTTCCCTCCATGATACGCCCAATAGACCCCATAAACGACATCAGGAGGTGGAAACCTCCAAGCCTGACAATAATTTTTGATATATCACTGGAAGAATCTGCACTTTGCACGATCTCAGAAGCTTTGACATATAACGGCTGATTAAATGTAACTACACATGACTGATTTATTTTTCTACTTTCTGTAGCAGCAAATGTTAGAGCTGAATAGACTGTGGACATGTTACTCGGGTCCATGTTAATGAAAGGCACTGCCATTATATACGTTAGATCACGTTCTCCTTTACCTTCATTAAGTATAGTCATAAAGCCGTTCCATCCAGGTTGATGTTTCAGTCCAGCCATCCAAATGATATTTAAAGGAAAAATGTGAATTCCCTGTTTGATATCTGCTGTATTTTTCAGTTCATTGTAGTCTTTAACTGTCAGGTTTGTACCGGGTCTTTTGACCGGTACATTTCGTTTTTTTTGTCGTTGGCTGCCGGGCTGCCTGAGATTCGCTTTTGCCCGGCGATTCGCGTAATTTGGTGGCTGTTGGCCCGGATCCGTTCGTTCCGTGTTCCGGCCTTCGTCTGTCAGGTTGGCCTCAGTCTAGATTGTTCTAGTAGAGTTCTACTCGGCCGAACCTCCTTACCATGCCAGGCTAAAGGCTCCTAAAACTCCAGGGTCTTTGAGTAGGACGTTTCTGCCCTCGGCCTGCCGTCCGGTGATTGCCGACCATTCTGCCCTGTTAGCCTGGCCTGAGGACCATGTTGGAGCCTGGAGTCGGCCGCTACCCGCTCTACATCCTTGTGGTATATGTCCTCAGGTCAGTGTATTCCATGTTGTTTTCCCGGCGGCTGAGCTGGGGGTTGATAAGAAAAAAGAAAGAAGAAAAAAAAATGTTTGTGGATATATTTATGTGGACTAGGCCTAGAACTGGACAGTGATTTGATGAAACAGCCATGGGGACTTATAGTTTTTTATTAAAGAGAGAAAAACTTTTTAAAATACACAAAGTTTTTTTTTATGTTAATGTTTATTTATTTATATTTATTGTTATTTAGTTTAATTAGTTTATTTGGTTGTTACATTTGTTTAGATTTTTATATTTGTTAGGTCCCCATTGTTAAATCATGTTGTTATGTATTTTATGTTTAGGCCTAGTTATTGTTATTTATTTTTTGTTAAGTGTATTAGGAGTGTTTGGAAGTGAATTTTTACTCGAACGGGACCGTGTTATATTTTCTTTTAAATTGTTTAGTTTTTAAACTCACCAAAAGGGGATTGTTGTTCTTTGAATTAACTTCTAATTCGGAGCTGCCCAGGGATTCCGGCTTACTCACTGGCCCGGTGGAATTATGGGATGTGGGCTAAATTGCCGGTTTAATTGTTGTTTGCCAGAAGTTTTGTAAATTTTTCACTTTTGGGGCTTAAAATTTTCTTACGTTTTGGGTGTCTCTGGCTAGGCTGCAGATAGGCCATACAGTTTGTTAATTGTTAAATTTGGTATTTGTAGAGTTTGTTGTTCTTGTAGCTTTTGTGTGTGGTTTGTTATTTATTTAATTGCAAATTTATATTGTGGCCTTCTGCCTATTTTATATTGTGGCCTTCTGCCGTTTTTGTTTAATTATACTTGCTTTCTTGGTAATAAACTAGTTTTGCTCAGCTGCCGAGTTTTATTTTGACCCTCCAATTGCCACCCGTGATCCCGTCGCTCGACTTATTTTGAGCCATCCCCCAGTTGGCACGCTTTCCAGCTTTGGTGGGGGGGATGGGTCTCAATTGGTAGCAGAGCGTGGTTGCCTATAAAAAAAAAAAAATTTAATTCTTTTTTGGTTGTTGACGGTGGGTGTTTGTCTGTTAGTAGGTCATGGTTGGCCGACCTACCGTCAAGGTGTCTTGGTATTACATAAAAAAAAAAATAAATAAATAAATAATTGTTTGAAAAGAAAAACAATTAGAAAACCAAATAAATAATTTAACTTATATATTAAAAAAAAAAAAAAAAAAAAAAAAAAAACTAGGCAATCCGCTTGGTTACTGTTTTGAATGGGTTTAATGGGTGGATTGGAGTGGTTGGCAGAGGCTCGGTAGGCTGAGGGTTTAGTTCGTCTTGGACCCTGGAGTTGTCGTTTTTTGTGTATATTGTTGAGAATTGTTGCGGGAGAGATGGCCTATCTGCAGAATGTTGCCCTCCTGGTGAAGGAGGAGGTGATATTTGAGTTGAGGTCGCGGGGTGTGACTCCGGAGGGGGATTTTCTGAATCTCCGGAGGTTGCTGCGGGAGCAGTTGTCCGCGGGTACGGCGGTGGATTGGTCTGATCTACTGGAGGTTGGTGATGAGTTGTCTGTTTGTAAGCGCAAGGTGGAAGATTGGGAAGGGGTTTTGGAAGATCTGCAGTTTGAACCTCCAGTAGGTCGTGACCGGGCCTGCCACCTTGCACGTTTGGGGCATCTGCTTGCCCGTTTAAGGCTGGTCAACCGGCACCGGGGTTGGAACCGTCGGATAGGGCGTGGATCTTGGAGAGTGTGTCCAGGCTGGATGAGATTTTTCAGGCACTCTCCGGTTCCACGACTCCTACGGGTCTGGGTCAGCGGCCTAATTTCACACTTTCGCCTAATGTGTTGAGGCCGCAGGCTGAGACAACGGCTCTCACTGTGCCTGAGGCTCCTTCTGAGCCTGCAGGCGTTTCTGTTGAGGTTGCTTGTGGTTCGGCTCCAGCTGCCGTTCCTTCTGCTTCAGCCCCTTTGTGTTCACCTGCTCTTCTGCAGCTAAGCTACCACAAGCTACCTAACCCTCTCACGCCCATGATCCAGAATCTCCCTGTGATCGATGGGATGGATCCTGAGGAGCTTCTTAAGTTTCTGGTGGCCTTTCTCAGACTTAGTGAGATGCCCGGCATGCAGGCTTGGGACTTGCTTCGTCTGATTTTCCCTTATTGTAGAGGTCCCGTTGGGGAGTTGCTAAGTTCTGTCTTGGCCAGTGATGCCTCGGTGGACTCGTTCCATCGAGAGTTACTTTCGTCATTTCTTCCCATTCGACTCAGGGAGAGGATGGTCATGGACAGATTTTATCGGTCGCAGGGTAGGGGCGAGTCTCTGGCAGCCTATGTCTCTTCAGTCAAGGAAGCTCGGCAAGCGTTGCGCCTCACACTTTCTGAAGCTGACACCGTTCGTGTCATCCTGGATGGCATTTCGCCTGAAGAACGGTGCAGATTGGTTTTTGCTGGTGTTCCTTCGACTTTTCGGGAGCTGCATCAGCTGTGCATTGTTTCGCGCAGCGTGCAGTTCTCAGACCAGCAAGGGAGGGACTCTGAGAGTCATCGTGCTCTCCCCACCCGTCGACCGGTTATGTCCTTAGGTGTGAGTCAGCCAGTGGAGGGTCGTGGTTCTCGGCCTCCGATTGTGTGTTTTGCTTGTGGCCAACCTGGTCACATTCGACGTGACTGTCCACGTGCTCGAGGTCGTGGGGCGGGAAACGCTCAGCGCGGGGGGTTGCCTCCACAGTAGCTCCCCGCGTTGTTGCGAGTGACCGTAGCCATTTGCCTTTGACGCGTGCCCATAGCAGGAGTGTCGGGGATTTTTCGGGCCTTGCTGGCATGGCTACCCTGGGATTTAGTGCGGTCACCTCGGTGTGTCCTGGCGTTTTTGTATCTTTTGGTGGTACGGTGTGTCGAGCCCTTCTTGATTCTGGTTCGGCATGCAGTATCATCAGCCTTTCTCTTTTTGAGTCCCTTGACGCCTTAGGACTTGTCAGGCACACCGAGCCTTCTTCTATTACGTGCTGGACGGCATCCCAAACTCCTCTACCTATAATTCTAAAGGCGTTTTTCCATTTTAAAATTGAAGGATTTTCCTGGAGGTGGGGTTTTCTTGTTGCCAAGGAGCTGGCGGTTTCTTGTATCCTAGGGGCAGACTTTATTTCTAAAAGTGGTATGGTGCTTGACCTCCAGAAGCGCCAGATGTTTTTCAATTTTAATCGGCGAGTTTTGGTGCCTCTAGTAGGTGATTCTGACTGCCCTGCTGCAGTCAGAGAGGTGGGTTGTGAGCCCGAACTACCCAAGGTGGATCCGGTTGGTCATCTCCCCCCTGAGCAGGCGGAGGCCATTAGAAGGCTGTGTTTGCGGTTTCCTGATGTGCTTACGGCTGAGCTTGGGGTCACTTCTCTTCTGGAGTATGAGATCCATCTCACCGATTCTCAGCCAGTTAGAAGTCATCCATACAAACTTGCTCCCCCAAAGATGGTGGTTATGAGGGCTATGATTGAGGATCTTCTGAGCAAGGGTGTGATTGAACCGTCTCGTTCTGCTTATGCCAGTCCAGCTTTTCTTGTGCCCAAGCCTAATGGTAAGTCTAGGCTTGTGATGGATTATCGGAGGCTCAACGCTAAGGTCGCTATTGACTCGGTACCTCTGCCTGATTTGCATTCTGCGTTTGATTGGTTCGGTAAGGCTAAGTTTTTCAGTGTTTTCTAATTGAACCAGGCCTACCATCAGATTCCATTAAAGAAGGAATCCCGGCCTATGACTAGCTTCTGTGTTCCCTGGAATCTTTATCAGTTCACTAGGGTTCCTATGGGTCTTGCTGTGGGTGCCCAGACTCTTACTCGTCTGCTTGATTTCATCTTCCATGATGTGAAGTTCAAGTTTGTCTTCAATTACCTAGACGACCTTCTTGTCTACAGTGAGACTTTCGGGGAACACATGCAACATCTGGAGGAAGTTCTTAGTCGCCTTAAATCAGCTGGCCTTACGGTCAATCCAGAGAAAGTCACTTTTGCTCGTCCTGAGATTTCTTTTCTGGGTCATCTTATCTCTTCTCGAGGCGTCTGCATAGATCCTGCGAGGACCCAGGGCATTCGGGATTTTCCTCCTCCCAGAGATGCCAAGGGGATTGCCCGTTTTGTGGGGATGGTGAATTTTTACCGTCGCTTCATCCCTAACGTGGCCGAGCTTGCTGCCCCGTTGAACGAGCTGCGAAAGAAAGGTGTCCCTTTTGTGTGGGGCCAAGCTCAGCAGACTGCCTTTGATGCTCTCAAGGAGGCTACCATGCAACCTCCTGTCCTGCGTATGCCTGATTTCAGCAGAGAATTTATTCTTCAGACGGATGCCTCCTCCTCCGCCATTGCTGCTGTTCTTTCTCAGAAGTTTGATGGGGTCAGGCAGCCCATCGCTTTTGCTTCGAGGACGTTGTCTCACCAGGAACAGAAAGCTTCTTCCATCTATGAGTTAGAGTGTCTGGCTGTTGTCTTTGGTACGGACAAGTTTCGGCGTTTCTTGGAACACGCTGAGTTCTTGCTGGAAACGGACAATCAGGCACTGTCTTGGCTTCTTGCCCATCCCAGACAGCTTGGGATAATTGGTCGCTGGGTGGTCAAAATTTCTGCTTTTAAGTTCCGAGTCCAACATCTTAGGGGTACCCAGAATGTCATCGCGGATGCTCTTTCCCGCATGTACCACGAACCCAGTGATCCACCGACTGAGGCTGTTGCTCAGTGTGGTGCTGTTCTTCTGGATTTTCCTCTGGCTTTTGACGACCTACTGTCCCATCAGCAGAAAGATCCTGAGCTGTCAGTCATCTTAGGTGAGCTTCAAGAGGGAGATGCCCACCCTCCCTATTTTCTGTCCAAAGGGGTACTCTGTTGCCGTCCTCGACAGAGGGGTGAACCCCGTGTAGTGCTGCCTAGTCATCTAGTACCGATGGTCTTTCAATATTATCACTCTTCTCTTGTGGGCGGTCATCTTGGCATTCATAAGACCATCGCTAAGATTCGTAGGTACTTCATCTGGAAGGGCATGGACCGGGATGTTGCGGGCAGGGTGCGGGCTTGTCACCTGTGCTCTCTCAGCAAGCCTAGTCAGAATGCAAGGTTAGGGTTGTTATCTTCTGAGGTGGCCGAGCGTCCTTTTGAGAAGGTGTTCATCGACTACGTGGGTCCTTTTCCCCTTAGCAAGTCAGGTAGCTCCTACCTACTTGTTTGTGTGGATGCTTTCTCGAAGTTCGTTTGGCTTTTCCCACTTCGGAGTGCCACGGCTAAGCTCACCATCCGTGCTCTCCAGTCCCAACTCTTCCAGCACTTTGGTGTGCCTTCCACTCTTGTGTCCGACAACGGTAGCCAGTTTACCTCACACGAGTTTCGTAGGTTCTGTTTTGGCAATGGTATCAGGCATGTGACTACCTCTCCTTATTACCCACAGCCTTCTCATGCAGAGCGGTTCAACCGCAATCTTCGGTCTGCCCTTATTACCTTCCATGCTGAGAAGCAGAACACCTGGGATGAGAGTCTCTCTTGGCTCCAGCTTGCTTTCAATTCTTCCAAGCATGAGAGTCACAATGCCACTCCCTTCGAGATTCTATATGGCTACCCTCCTAACAACCCTTTGTCCAACTTGTGGAGGTTAGAGGATCTTCTACCTACGCCAGGTGCCTCTGACGTAGTGTCCACGTGGCGGGCTGCTCGGCGCAACCTGCTACGTGCTAGAGAGAGAGTAAGGAGGAGGTATGATAAGGGTCGTACTCCTAACCCTTTTCAGGTTGGAGATCTGGTTCTTTGTCAGGCTCACCCGGTCAGTTCGGCCGCGGAACGAAGAGCTGCAAAGTTGTGCTATTGGTGGTCTGGTTCCCACTGCATCGACAGGTTTTTGTCACCGGTGACTGCTCTGCTGGTTGATCCCCAGTCAGGCAGGGTGTTCAGGAAAGCCCATGTGTCCCAGCTTAAGGCTTTCCGGGGAACGGTTGATCCAGGAGTTGGTGTTCCTGGGGGTTTCTTGGGGCAAAGAGATTGATCACCTCTGCGCCCTAAGTGGCTGTTCTGAGAGAGTCTCTCTCTCTTTTTTCTTGTCGGGCCCGACAGTCAGGGTAGTTTGCTCCCTGTTCGAGGGGTTTCCCCTCTTAGTTTCTCTTGGACGTCCTTGGAACACCACTCTTCGGAGGTCTTCTTCGTCTTCTGTTTGGTTCCCTGAGGTACCGAGTTTTCTCCCCTGCCTGGGTGTGTTGAGTTTTGCAGAGGGAGGTTGTAACGGGTCTTTTGACCGGTACATTTCGTTTTTTTTGCCGTTGGCTGCCGGGCTGCCTGAGATTCGCTTTTGCCCGGCGATTCGCGTAATTTTGTGGCTGTTGGCCCGGATCCGTTCGTTCCGTGTTCCGGCCTTCGTCTGTCAGGTTGGCCTCAGTCTAGATTGTTCTAGTAGAGTTCTACTCGGCCGAACCTCCTTACCATGCCAGGCTAAAGGCTCCTAAAACTCCAGGGTCCTTGAGTAGGACGTTTCTGCCCTCGGCCTGCCGTCCGGGGATTGCCGACCATTCTGCCCTGTTAGCCTGGCCTGAGGACCATGTTGGAGCCTGGAGTCGGCCGCTACCCGCTCTACATCCTTGTGGTATAAGTCTTCTGTCCTCAGGTCAGTGTATTCCATGTTGTTTTCCCGGCGGCTGAGCTGGGGGTTGATAAGAAAAAAGAAAGAAGAAAAAAAAATTTTTGTGGATATATTTATGTGGACTAGGCCTAGAACTGGACAGTGATTTGATGAAACAGCCATGGGGACTTATATTTTTTTATTAAAGAGAGAAAAACTTTTTAAAATACAAAAAGTTTTTTTGATGTTAATATTTATTTATTTATATTTATTGTTATTTAGTTTAATTAGTTTATTTGGTTGTTACATTTGTTTAGATTTTTATATTTGTTAGGTCCCCATTGTTAAATCATGTTGTTATGTATTTATATGTTTAGGCCTAGTTATTGTTATTTATTTTTTGTTAAGTGTATTAGGGGTGTTAGGAAGTGAATTTTTACTCGAACGGGACCGTGTTATATTTTCTTTTAAATTGTTTCATTTTTAAACTCACCAAAAGGGGATTGTTGTTCTTTGAATTAACTTCTAATTCGGAGCTGCCCAGGGATTCCGGCTTACTCCCTGGCCCGGTGGAATTATGGGATGTGGGCTAAATTGCCGGTTTAATTGTTGTTTGCCAGAAGTTTTGTAAATTATTCACTTTTGGGGCTTAAAATTTTCTTACGTTTTGGGTGTCTCTGGCTAGGCTGCAGATAGGCTATACAGTTTGTTAATTGTTAAATTTGGTATTTGTAGAGTTTGTTGTTCTTGTAGCTTTTGTGTGTGGTTTGCTATTTATTTAGTTGCAAATTTATATTGTGGCCTTCTGCCTATTTTATATTGTGGCCTTCTGCCATTTTTGTTTAATTATACTTGCTTTCTTGGTAATAAACTAGTTTTGCTCAGCTGCCGAGTTTTATTTTGACCCTCCAACTGCCACCCGTGATCCCGTCGCTCGACTTGTTTTGAGCCATCCCCCAGTTGGCACGCTTTCCAGCTTTGGTGGGGGGGGATGGGTCTCAGGTTCAAAGAAGGCATTTTCTTTTTTGGATAAGCCAAGACGCGCGTTGCTGAACTGCAAGTCACATTAAATGAACCAGACTTGATTCGGTCCACTTAGATGTTTGTATTTACGATGCTATCGGGAGATATACAGTGGATACCTCCCATTGCATGGAATGTGTCTAAGCCGTCTAGTGTTCTCATATTGACATCTGCGTTATCAAACACATGTTGCACAAACCCGCCATCTTTCACTTCAGGAGAACCATTGCTTATCAGAGAATTGAGGTAAGTTGAAGCCTCGTGATAGGACGCACATACACCCATTGATGATAATAGGTCAAGTAGATGTTTAGAACCATACATCCGATGTAGAGTCAAAGCAAGTCCAGTTTGAAGAGGAGATATAAACGATCTAGGTCTAACTGCTGAGATGACTGTGTGATTAATAACAGTGCCAATTCGGTTTAACTTTGATGATTCTGATGATTTCCTACTCAAAACAGCCTCAGTAAATTTCTTCAGAGTGTTAGGGACTAAGTTTTCGTTACCTGATTTTATATCATAAATATCTGGATACACATTAGACTCATACGTCATTTTTTGAATGTCCTCCTTAACTATGTGAGCTGCAGCCATCACGATTCTTAATCTTTCATTTGTTGGATTTTCCTCTGAGCTGTTTCAGCTAAGCAAAATACATTTTTTTTACCTGAGAGGTTTGAAACTACAATTCTGTCACCAAAATGTTCAAGGAGTCGCTTTTTTAAGTACCAATCACTGTAACTGTCTTCTATGTTTTTTCTCTTACACATTTGTATCATAAGATCTTGCAGCTGTTTGAGTGTAAACTGACAGTCATCACTGCGTTCAATATTAGCGCATAGGTCAAAAAACACAGACTCTATTTCAGTACTTGGTCTTCCTTGAAAGCCCTCAGTGTTTAGTTTGATAAATAGTTTGTAACAATCGCCATGGTATCGAGCTTCCGGTGCTACCAAGTCGCTCACATTTATAATACGTGTTCTTACTTTATTGCCCCATTCATCTTGTCTTACTTCGCAATGATTCAATATTGACTGTCTTGTCTCTAAACTAGCAACATTATGTATAGTTCTTCTTCGTTGAGCTGGTTGTTTTAGATTAATAACTGCCTCTTCTCCACACAAAAAGCAATGTGTTTTAAATTCAAACTTCTTTTCGGTACTTCGGAGTGATGTTGCAAGGGTTTCTACGGATGATGTTGATGGTTGTTCAGGTGTTGTTGCAGCCTTAACTTGTAGTTGGTCTTGTATAGTTTTTCCTGCAATTGACGTGAACACAAATCGAAGTTTTGCCTTCCAGGTTTTCATGCAACCCCCATCTTCTCGTTTCAAACTGGATTCAACAATCTTTTCTATGCCCCTTTTTACTGTTACTATTGGTTCAGAATTGTCTAAGAAGTTACCACAGATAACACAACTCAGATTTAAGTCTTCCATATTTAAGGAAAAAAACATCATAATTTACAGAAAATGTTTAGATACTGAATGCGAAACCAACTTTGAGTGCTTTTAATACAACTAGAATTTTAATTATTATGTGAATAAGGCAAAAAAATGATTTAATTGCACTACGTACTCACAAAAAATTAATCCGTAAGCAAAGCACTACCTACTTTAATGTCCTCAAATATTATACACGCGTGAAATAGTTCAGTTCAAACTTCGCTAATAGTTCACTTCACTAATAACACAGAGCGACGTGCTCAGTCCATAGCTAAACGCATCCACACCACTACTGATGAAAATCAACACTGAAAAGATAAGGGACAACAACGCAGAGACGATAAGGGACATGATAAGGATGTTTGTTTACTTTGTCAAGTCGGGCTGGCGCTGCGCTGGGTGCAGGCCGCACGCGCACTCTTTGCCGTCGCCCCATTCTACATCAGTACGCTCAGATGACAAACCAATAATATATTTTTAAACCTTGAGAAATATACTACAACTTTTGTTCGAAACATATCTGTGTATTATTTTTATTATAAAAAATATATAGGGGAAAATTAAACTGTGTACTCTAAAACATAACTTTTACCAACGTTTTAATGTCATATCTTTTTAAATATTGGTTTTAGAAAAACTTCTTTCAAACAAAGGTTGTAGAGAAACTAATTAAAAATAATATAAAAATTATTTCAGCTCGGTAGCTTATATAATTTTTGACCTATGGCCAATAAAGTGAACCACTGTTATTCCCAGGTTTGAAGGGGGTGGGGGGGAAAGCTCAAGGGGGAGAAGTGGGGACTTTTGGGAAAATACATGTCTTATGTGGTTCTATCACATATATCAAATACAGCTTTCCACCAATTAGTTGCGACAAAGGGTAATTTTTTCCCTTTATTTACTGGGCTATACTCACTTCTCCACAAATTTGAATATTACGGGATAAAAGGAGTGCCTCAAAGATGGCTTGAATCATATCTCAGTAATAAAACACAATTCACTGGCCAGCGCTATCAGCCATCGGTATTTGATTACCGACTATCGCCGTCAAAAGCAATATTGAGACCCCTTCAATATCTGACCGGTAATGAAAGAACTATAAAATATTGACTTATCAAAGAACTAGGGATTGCATAACCACCATACAGGCACCATAGTAATTCCTTCAAATACCACTTTAAATGCCATAAACTCTAAAATAATTTAAATCATAATTTACTGCTGACCTACCTCACTGGCACGTTGATTAGTGTTAACAAGGTACAGTGTCCTTCATTCTAGAGGTTACTAAACTGCAAGGGGATTATTTTATTTAATAATTACATGTACCGAGAAAGCTATGGAATAAAAAGTGGTGACATTGTATGGTCATGTTTAGTTAAGAGCTGTAATGCCTCTATTAAAACCAATACTGAAAAGACGGTAATATATTCAGGCAATGACGCTCATCCGGTGGTTATGAGAACTAAGACACCTAATAACAAAGGCGATGCCCCAATACTCCCAACTCCTCGACAACGATGCCTGCGGTTGACCCACCCCTTCCTACCACAACCTACGTCAATGCTTCGGTTTAGGGCATGGATAACTCATCAGTTGAGGTACAACAAGGGAGTGCTCCAGAAATCCTAACAGAACTGCAAGCGGAAAACACTGCACTGAAGGAGTTGGAGAAACTTCGAGCCGAGCGCCTTGCTATCCTGGAACATTCCATACAGTCGGACCAGCGGCTTCTTCACTATACCGAGAATATATTTCCTCATCTTAACTCCATGACTGCATCAACTCCTGTACCCTTAGATGAGCCTTTCAGGTCTAACACTAAAGTCATAGAAACCGAAGAATATAGTAACAGCGATCTAGATAAGACCCACCAAAAAATTAAGGAGCTTGAGATACAAATTGAAGCAGTCACCCCCCTCCCATGTCAAACGTTCATCATTTTCAAGGAAAAGACAAGAAACATGATAGAGAGGTCAAGATATCTTTAGATGGAGAATAAACTAATAAAAAATATAACTTTTAATCGAGAAACCATACCATGAACTCAAACCCTATACTATCCCTACATAACAGATTTGAAGTATTAGGAGAAGTAAGCATCTGTGAGACAAACGAAAAAAAGACCACTATAATAAAAAAGCAAAAGAAGATAAATAATAAAAACGAAGTCCTACTGTCATTCAAGTAAAACGTGACAATAATAAAGTCAATAAATTAAACCCTGACACTGGAAAATGCAGTAACAAAACTATACGTTTTAATAACGTGACATGATTGGAGCCACCTTCGTGGTTTGGCCAAATGCACTGACGACGAGGAATGTCTAGGCCCTAATATAACCGGTGTTTGTAAGCCTGGGGCTGGTGTATTGAATTTAAACTCCAACACTGTGACACCACCCGACATAGTAATGACGGGTACCAATGACGTGGACACAGGCAGAGATATCGTTATTTTTGAGCATATGGAAGATGCGCTGCTGAGATGCGTGGAATCGTATAAGGTCCTGGTAGGCACGACCTTCACCTCAATAGCCAAGTTCAACGAACAGTGAATCGCGTGAACAGCTACTTGGCTAAGTTGTGTAGCCGTCTTGGTGTGGAGATGGTTGACTTAAGAAACATTGGCAGACATCATTATACCACCCATGAGTTGCACCTGAAATTAAGCGGGAAGCGTTTCCTGGCGAGGAGGATAGCAGATAGGATGGCCTGTATACAACTGTATGCAAACATCCACAAGGCAGCCCCAACACACGCTGTACCTGAGACCACATCTATCGCATCAACACCAACCCAAATCACACTACCATATGACACGTATACTGAGGTAGTTAGCAGGTTCATAAGTCAGAACGCACATATGTTTCATAAGACCTAATCAACTGCCATTAATACAATTCCAAATAATATTTGTTAAGTAAGCCTGTTCTAATAACTGAACTAAATTAAAACAGACTATCAGAATCAATACAAATAAATAAAACAACAAAGTCAAAATTAAAAATTTAAACATTATCCACCAAAATGTCCAGTGGGCAACCAATAAATTGGAAAAACCTAATATAACTTAACATAACCTGTATGTGAAGAACTTGCAACAGATGTTCTTATTATAAACGAAAATGGTTTTAAAAACAACAATATTCAATTTTTTTAAATATAAAACTACATAATAGCCAACTTTTTCTTTTGTTTATAGGAGGAGGTGTAGCAATTTTTCCAAAAAAACTTTGTAAATAACCCATTCGAAGTAAAAGACGTAACAGATAAGGATTTTGAAGCCACTGGGGATACCATTAATGTAAATTAAAAAGACAACATTGTTATTATTGGCATATTCCCTAATTGTGATGAAAACAAGTTTTTTTTTTCGGGATTTGAGTCACTTCTAGGTGTACTTTGTTTGAGGCACATGGAGTTTATTCTCTTAGGAGATTTTAATATTGATATCTCCGATGTGTCCTCCACTCTATCGAAGCGCTTCAGGGATTGCTTGAAGTATAATGGCCTTAAATCGCTCATTAACAATCCTACACATGTGATGGTGACATAACAGTTATATTGATAACATTATAACTAACATTCCAGACATTATGGGTTCTGTGGTCGACGCTGCCATCGGGGACCATTATGCTCAGCAGACGGTATTATCGAAACCTTGCTACCCACAAAATCTTTCTTGCCCAAAGATCAGAATTACCAATCTGTGCAACATCACGCATCTTAACTCCTCCCTCTCTAAAGAAAATTGGTCCTTCATAAACTTCAACGACTAGTTTGAAAAACAATTCTCACAATTTGAAAGTGTTCTACACTTCCATATAGACATTTCTTGTCCAATAAAATAAGTCAAATACAAACATAAACATAAATCTAGCATATCCTGGATTACAAAGGGGATTCTTATTTCAAGAGAGAAACTAAAATTTTTAACTGACGTAAAAAATGATTACAGAAAATACAAATGTTAAGCAATATTTCAATAACTATAAAAATGTATACAGAGTTGTTATTATAGCTGCTAAAGCCTATGATGTAACAAAAACCTTTTAGAATGCCATAACTTCTCTAAAAGTGCATGGAATTTTATAAATTATCTCTAAAATCAAAATAAAACGGATAACATACACTTAAATAAAGATGGTAAAGTAATCACAGAACCTGCTGCCATAGCAGATGAATTTAGTAACTTTTTCACGGTGGCTGATCAAATTATGACAACAAAAGTTCATAAACATCATCCCCTGGACTGTAACCCTTGTCCAACTTCATCACTGGTATTGGCTCCGGCCTCAGAAGAAGAAGTTTCTCAAATGGTTAACAGTCTTCCATAAAAAAAACCAATGACATCCATCACATGTCTACTTGGTTTATCAATCAGTTTTATAAACACAAATCGACCTCCTTAGCACATTAAATTCTTAGCACATTAACCTTTCTTTTTCGTCTGGACATTTTTCCTCGACTCTTAAAGTCACAAAAATCATAACTCTATTTAAAAAAGGTGATCACAACTGTATTAGCAATTTCCGTTCAATATCAATTCTCCCTGTCCATAGTAAAGTTTTTGAGAAAATCTTTATAAAACGCCAAAGCAAATTTTTAGAAAAATAAAACCTTCTTTCAAGAGACCAATTTGGTTTCAGAGAGGGTATGTCGGCAATGGATATGGTTTTTAGTCTGGTTGACATGGTGGTTGAGAACCTGGAAAACAAAGAGCATGTACTAAGTGTATTCATTGATCTCTCGAAGGTATTTGACTGCGTCGATCATAGAACTCTATTTAGCAAACTATTGGAATATGGGGAGTGCCACTTTTGTAGCCCAACTCGTACCTAGATGGAAGATCTCAGGCTGTCCAAGTGTCCAGCAAAATATCAAAAACCAGGTATTTGTAATTTGGTGTCCCCCAGGGATCGATAGTTAGTCCTTTACTCTTTCTCATTCACGTTAATAACGCAGCGTCATCACTATACCAGGGACGTCTCGTCCAATATGCTGATGATAGGACACTCTGCTTTAGTGGAAAATCTAAGACAGCGTTGGAAGTCCAGACGCACATGGAACTTAATAGCTGCACAGACAATTAATCTGTGTAAGACGATACTTCACAAACATAAATCTCAAAACAAATGCAACAAAATCAAATTTCATAAAATCTTTTCTAAGATCGTCCTTATTGACTGTATTCCTACCGTTTTATTAGGAGGAACTGAAGTCGAAGAAGTTCAGTCATACCAATTTCTTGGATTAATCCTGGATTGGAGGTTAACCTAGAATAATTACATTGAATATGTCTGTTCCAGAGTGTCGTCTGACATTTATGTCCTGAGGACAATGGAAAAACTGTGCTTGACACAAGTTATGTTTGCTGCATATTACGTTCTCATCTACCCTCATCTATCGTACGGATTGGTCTCATCTATCGCTGATTTCTTAAGGGTCTTTAGGCTACAGAAAAACCGATTAGAATCATTTCAAAATTAACGTATAGAGAATCTTGTAAATCCGAGTTCAAAACATAAAATCTTTTAACCCTTCCTTGTATTTACATTTTGGAAACAGTTATTTTTTGTAAGACTAAATGTGCCCTTACATGGAGCACTGAAGTCCATAATCACGCAACTAGAGGCAGGGAAAACTACCGAAATGGGCAAGACTGAACGGTGGTTTACGAACACCTCCCTTCACAGATTGGAATTCGTTTTTTCAATAGTTTACCACTTGAGTATAAATGTCTTATGACGCCGAAGGCATTAAAGGCATAATTAAAACAGTTTTTGATATCCAAAGCCTTCTAAAGTATGGGAGAGTTTTTAGCGTATAATTGAAGGACTGATGAACCTAACATCGGAAATGGACAGGCAAGCCACGTTTAGTTCAGGGTGAGAATGTAGCTTAACGTTTTAAAATATTAATTGATATAATTAATTTACTTTGACCATTTAATATATAATTTTTAATAAATCATACTTAATCATTTAACTGACGAGTGCGATATAATATCACGTATTTTGTTAGTGCAAGTAACGATATTCTATTCCATTATAATTGGTAAAAAAGTACAATTGTTTGGGTTCAATTATTTCTTTGATAATTTATGTTAAGGTTATCATATATTAATCAATAACCTAAAAATTAATACAGCAATATTATATACTTCTAATTTGGAATTTTAAGTGGTTAGTATTATAATTATGAATCAACATATAACATCCAATTTTAAGTGGTTAGTATTATAATTATGAATCAACATATAACATTCAATTTTAAGTGGTTAGTATTATAATTATGAATCAACATATAACATCCAATTTTAAGTGGTTAGTATTATAATTATGAATCAACATATAACATTCAATTTTAAGTGGGTAGTATTATAATTATGAATCAACATATAACATCCAATTTTAAGTGGTTAGTATTATAATTATGAATCAACATATAACATCCAATTTTAAGTGGTTAGTATTATAATTATGAATCAACATATAACATTCAATTTTAAGTGGTTAGTATTATAATTATGAATCAACATATAACATCCAATTTTAAGTGGTTAGTATTATAATTATGAATCAACATATAACATTCAATTTTAAGTGGGTAGTATTATAATTATGAATCAACATATAACATCCAATTTTAAGTGGTTAGTAGTATAATTATAAATCAACATGTAACGTCCAATTTTAAGTGGTTAGTATTATAATTATGAATCAACATGTAACTTCCAATTTTAAGTGGTTAGTATTATAATTATGAATCAACATATAACTTCCAATTTTAAGTGGTTAGTATTATAATTATGAATCAACATATAACATCCAATTTTAAGTGGTTAGTATTATAATTATGAATCAACATGTAACATCCAATTTTAAGTGGTTAGTATTATAATTATGAATCAACATGTAACATCCAATTTTAAGTGGTTAGTATTATAATTATGAATCAACATATAACATCCAATTTTAAGTGGTTAGTATTATAATTATGAATCAACATATAACATTCAATTCTAAGTGGGTAGTACTATAATTATGAATCAACATATAACATCCAATTTTAAGTGGTTAGTAGTATAATTATAAATCAACATGTAACATCCAATTTTAAGTAGTTAGTATTATAATTATGAATCAACATATAACATCCAATTTTAAGTGGTTAGTATTATAATTATGAATCAACATATAACATTCAATTTTAAGTGGGTAGTATTATAATTATGAATCAACATATAACATCCAATTTTAAGTGGTTAGTATTATAATTATGAATCAACATATAACATTCAATTTTAAGTGGGTAGTATTAAAGTTATAAATCAACATGTAACTTCCAATTTTAAGTGGTTAGTATTATAATTATGAATCAACATATAACATTCAATTTTAAGTGGTTAGTATTATAATTATGAATCAACATATAACATCCAATTTTAAGTGGTTAGTATTATAATTATGAATCAACATATAACATTCAATTTTAAGTGGTAAGTATTATAATTATGAATCAACATATAACATCAAATTTTAAGTGGTTAGTATTATAATTATGAATCAACATATAACATTCAACTTTAAGTGGGTAGTATTATAATTATGAATCAACATATAACATCCAATTTTATGTGGTTAGTAGTATAATTATAAATCAACATGTAACATCCAATTTTAAGTAGTTAGTATTATAATTATGAATCAACATATAACATCCAATTTTAAGTGGTTAGTATTATAATTATGAATCAACATATAACATTCAATTTTAAGTGGGTAGTATTATAATTATGAATCAACATATAACATCCAATTTTAAGTGGTTAGTATTATAATTATGAATCAACATATAACATTCAATTTTAAGTGGGTAGTATTAAAATTATAAATCAACATGTAACTTCCAATTTTAAGTGGTTAGTATTATAATTATGAATCAACATATAACATTCAATTTTAAGTGGTTAGTATTATAATTATGAATCAACATATAACATCCAATTTTAAGTGGTTAGTATTATAATTATGAATCAACATATAACATTCAATTTTAAGTGGTAAGTATTATAATTATGAATCAACATATAACATCAAATTTTAAGTGGTTAGTAGTATAATTATGAATCAACATATAACATCCAATTTTAAGTGGTTAGTATTATAATTATTAATCAACATGTAACATCCAATTTTAAGTGGTTAGTAGTATAATTATAAATAAACATGTAAGATCCAATTTTAAGTGGTTAGTATTATAATTATGAATCAACATATAACTTCCAATTTTAAGTGGTTAGTAGTATAATTATAAATCAACATGTAACATCCAATTTTAAGTGGTTAGTATTATAATTATGAATCAACATATAACATCTAATTTTAAGTGGTTAGTAGTATAATTATAAATCAACATGTAACATCCAATTTTAAGTGGTTAGTATTATAATTATGAATCAACATATAACATCCAATTTTAAGTGGTTAGTATTATAATTATGAATCAACATATAACATCCAATTTTAAGTGGGTAGTATTATAATTATGAATCAATATATAACGTCCAATTTTAAGTGGTTAGTATTATAATTATGAATCAACATATAACATTCAATTTTAAGTGGGTAGTATTATAATTATTAATCAACATATAACATCCAATTTTAAGTGGTTAGTATTATAATTATGAATCAACATATAACATCCAATTTTAAGTGGTTAGTATTATAATTATGAATCAACATATAACATCCAATTTTAAGTGGTTAGTATTATAATTATGAATCAACATATAACATCCAATTTTAAGTGGTTAGTATTATAATTATGAATCAACTTATAACATCCAATTTTAAGTGGTTAGTATTATAATTATGAATCAACATATAACATCCAATTTTAAGTGGTTAGTATTATAATTATGAATCAACATATAACATCCAATTTTATGTGGTTAGTATTATAATTATGAATCAACATATAACATCCAATTTTAAGTGGTTAGTATTATAATTATGAATCAACATATAACATCCAATTTTAAGTGGTTAGTATTATAATTATGAATCAACATATAACATCCAATTTTAAGTGGGTAGTATTATAATTATGAATCAACATATAACATCCAATTTTAAGTGGTTAGTAGTATAATTATAAATCAACATGTAACATCCAATTATAAGTGGTTAGTATTATAATTATGAATCAACATATAACATCCAATTTTAAGTGGTTAGTAGTATAATTATGATTCAACATATAACATCCAATTTTAAGTGGTTAGTATTATAATTATGAATCAACATATAACATTCAATTTTAAGTGGGTAGTATTATAATTATTAATCAACATATAACATCCAATTTTAAGTGGTTAGTATTATAATTATGAATCAACATATAACATCCAATTTTAAGTGGTTAGTATTATAATTATGAATCAACATATAACATCCAATTTTAAGTGATTAGTATTATAATTATGAATCAACATATAACATCCAATTTTAAGTGGTTAGTATTATAATTATGAATCAACATATAACATCCAATTTTAAGTGGTTAGTAGTATAATTATGAATCAACATATAACATCCAATTTAAGTGGTTAGTATTATAATTATGAATCAACATATTACATCCAATTTAAGTGGTTAGTATTATAATTATGAATCAACATATAACATCCAATTTTAAGTGGGTAGTATTATAATTATGAATCAACATATAACATCCAATTTTAAGTGGTTAGTATTATAATTATAAATCAACATATAACATCCAATTTTAAGGGGTTAGTATTATAATTATGAATCAACATATAACATTCAATTTTAAGTGGGTAGTATTATAATTATGAATCAACATATAACATTCAATTTTAAGTGGGTAGTATTATAATTATGAATCAACATATAACATCCAATTTTAAGTGGTTAGTATTATAATTATGAATCAACATATAACATCCAATTTTAAGTGGTTAGTATTATAATTATGAATCAACTTATAACATCCAATTTTAAGTGGTTAGTATTATAATTATGAATCAACATATAACATCCAATTTTAAGTGGTTAGTATTATAATTATGAATCAGTATATAACATCCAATTTTAGTGGTTTCCTAATACAATTCACTTCTGTTTGGTAGATTTATTTTTTTCACCAACTTTCGTAAATCAATACCACTTTTTTAACTTTATGGTAAACAGTGTCTGACAATTAATTAGCCATTATAGTTTGTTTGTTTTTTATTTTTTTTAATTTTATACCAAATGTTACATTTTGATGGCAGGTCTAATTGTTTTGTGAACACATTTTTTTTAACCTGAGCATATTCATTATTTGTTACTCATAATGAATTATTACTTTTTTAGTGTATTTATTGCGCCCAAACTCTTATCCTTTCTTCAACATTAATTTATATTGTACATCTTAATTGGATAAAAGTAAGTACACAACCAATTTCTATATGTATTAATGACCTATTTTGATGCAGCTTACTTTGACCTTTCATACAATCGATTCGTCAATGCCGTCAAAGGTCACCAATGAAATTTTAATTTATCTGTCCAGCTAAATATCCTGTTTTATGCCAAGTAAAGTCACTTAACTAGTTTGAAAAGAATGAAAGTTGAAAAGAAAAGAAAGTAACTAGTTGAAAAGAAATAAATGAAATGAAAAACTAAAAAATATATTATGATTTATGCGTAATATTTTGCATAAATAATCAATATTCACACAATTATCAGTCATACAAGTCAATTTATTGTCTAATTAACATATTTTTAAAGTACTGTTTAGAACAGACATATAATTTAACAGTTAAATTACTAAACAGAAAAAAATTAAACTTGGCTTTGTGTAAATACACACTTGGAATTGAAAGTAACTTTTTCCAACCACACGGTAAAATAATATGTTTAAAGGTTGTGGATTTTAATGTGGCAAAGTTATTTTTGTCCTTTTAGCAAACTGTTCAAAGTAACAGTGATGTTCCCGTTCAGAGACTATTTAAATACGAATTGCCAGTTTTCGGAAAGAATAACTTTAACGAATGATGTAGAGCTTATATTGTGATGTTATGTCGGTACTTTTAAGAATTTGTTTTTCCTTATACGAATGAAATAAAAAAAGTCATAGATGGTTAGTAGAACTAATAATGAATATTTTAATGAAAAACTAGTTAGTGCATGGTACAAACACTTGACTTTATGAGAGGTTAGTTTTTGATGGTGAAAGTACTGTGTATTTTGGAAATAAAAATTATATTTGGTGTTTAATATAGTTTCAATATGAAAAACCTGTTTTTACAACTATGACGAAGTTTCTAAATTTGTTATTTTTTATATGTGGCCTAATCTAATCTAATTGTAACAAAATAAATTATCCTATTTCACTACAACAAATCGTGATTTTTTTCATTATTTTTACTAATAGTAAGTGGTGTAGAAATTGGAGAATAAGAACGAACTACTCTCAATATATATGAAACTTTCATAATTTTTGTGAATTTTCCAGGTACAAAAAGTTACAGCCCACTAAGATACCGTGTCTTACACAATGCTTACCGATCTATATAGCCTTGGGAGTGAACGTGGTAGACAACTTTAGATACATAATATGCCCCTTACGTAGAGGTCCCTTAGGTGAGTGTCTAGGTACGATGAGTTGCAGCCCTCTAGGGTGTTATGTATCATGTTTATATATCTACTTTCTCTTAAAAGAGTATATTGTGGACAGCATCATATAAAAGACACATATCATGTTTGTTTTTCTCATGTATTCATTTATCTTTACCCAATGAAGCTGTATTCATTCAGTAAGTAAAAAATACATGATTTAGAAGTATAAATTACGCTAAACATATAAATCTTATGTTTTATTACGTATTTGGAACAATGGGTTTTCTGCTAAGTGAAAATTGAGTATAACTTAGAATATTTCTTATAATTCTATAAATGTTATCAACATTTATATTTAATTTTACATATTGACGGTTAAGTAATAAAATACAGGTAACTGGACACAATGATGGTGCAAGTGTCACTCATGGTTTCATCTACACATCTATACATATACATCAACCATAAGAACACCACTGCAATGAAGGTGCTGCAAGTCTGCCCCCTTGACATTTTTACCATGGGGGAGGCAAGGCCTGTGGCATATGGGTTCCAGACCAGTGGATACTGGCAGGCTGACTATGCCAGTAAACATGCCGAAATATCTAGCATCCTACAATCGGAGATTCTAGAGACGTGTTCGAATAGGATGCCTAGACAAACTGACTTTGACAAACCCTATCGTGTCGTCATTGGCGACTGAAAGGATTGGGATCAAGGTGATTCATTCACGATGAAGAACGCAATCACGTGGTACACAGATGACTCACGAACCATCCTTGGGTCTGGTTATGGGCTCTATGGGGTCAAAAACTGAGCTCAGTTGTAGCCTTGGTAAACTGGCTACGGTTTTTCAGGTGGAAGTGGCTGTCATAGCTGTCTGTGCTTAGGCAAACATAGATTTGAGCCTTATGGGGAAAAAATATCTCTGACAGCCAAGCGGCAGTAAGGTCACAGGGTTATTAAAAAGCTGGCGCGTTTCAATAGGTTAATCCTGTCATTGGTGTCAGGTCACACCAGGGTACTAGAAAATGAGAAGGCAGACCACTGTGCCAGGAGGGGCACTGAGGAACGTCTCGTAGGCCCAGATCCGGCATGCGGGGTTGCCTATAGCCCCGCCAAGAAGGTTGCCTCTACGTGGGTCGCTGGTAAGTTCCAGGAGACCTGGGAGGCAACACCAGGTAACAGGCAAACAAAGGAGGTCCTGTTGAGCCGTCGTACTCCAACACGGCTGACGCTCTTTCTCTTGCAAGATCAGAACTCTGAGGAGTGATTGGTTTTATAACTGACTAGAGGTTTCGGGTATACATAAACAGGATGGGGTTCTCACTGTACGTGTGGAGGTGGGTGGGTGGGTCAATACTACTGTACGTGGGGAAGGGTGGGAGGGTCAATACCGCTATACGTGCGGGGGTGGGTAGGTGGGTCAATACCTTTGTACGTGTGGGGGTGGGCGGGTGGGTCAATACCACTGATTATATAGATGAAATCATATAGTTCAAATGAAAAATGACTTTCAATAAATTTAAATTTATATGTTTTAAAGAGTGTAGCTTATCTGTTTAATTAGTTATTTTAGTCATAGACAATCTTCATAAATTTTTTACATGTTATCTATCTCTTAATATTACGTAATTTTGGAGAACCATCATATTTATAACGCTGGTGTTCCTACTAGAAAGGTGCTGACTTCAATGTGTATTAGACACGCCACTGGAACACTTCTGGAGTTTAGCCATGCCAACTGTTCTTACTTCCCTTCATACAGATAGATCAGGACTCTTGTGTAGGAGATATGGGGAAGAGGAGGATTCTGGATGGCACATCTTCTTCCACTGCCCGGCCCTAGCTAGAATGTGGGCTCACACCTTGGGTTGCGTTTTAGAACGTAGTCAAGGTGTAGCACAGGAAAAACTCATAAGTCAATCTCAAGGTCCTCTAAGGACCTTGGATTGGAGAGGTTTGAAGTCATGTAAAGGAGGGCACACAATAAGCCTTTTTGGCTTAGGGGCCGTAACCAGGATTGGAAGCCTAGCCCTCTAAATCGTAAAAAAACCATAAGCCTCCAACCCATTCGTCATTCATGGACCGTCCACACATCTAAACACATTCATCATTCATATAACATCTACTCATTTACAGACACACTTCATTCATAAGCCACTCACCTAACCACATAAATACGTCATTTATTACCAATCAATACACGTAGGTCGTTTATGAATCAATTCCTCATCCTCACACGTAAATCATATCCTACCCACCTAGAAACGTATGCCATTCATAGACGGGCCACCACCATTTCACAACCATCACTCATGATCCACCCACGTACACATGTTCATCATTTATTAACCACCCACTTAATTGCTGAAGTACTTCGTTCATACGTACTGCCAAGGTCATGACTCAGTAAATTAGATCTCGGACTGAGGAGTCAGTTGATACTTTTCTGATTAAATAAAGTTCACGGACATACTGTATCTGCAGGCTATCTAAACTATTGGTTGGAGATTGGCTGAATCAAGATTCAAATGAATAGTCCACCAGTATCAAATGTGGAATAATATTTACTTTGTTTATAAATGGAAACGTATTGATTTATAAATAATGCATTACATTTTTTAAAATAAACTTAATCGTAAGTCCAACATAAAATACCTCTTTCTAAATTAGTATAAATCCTCCATAAAGTTGTTTTCCAGTAGTTTATTTAAGTTTATGCTTGGAAAAAGTATAAAGAAAAATAGATATGCTAAAAAAATGGCTGAAGTAAAAACTATCTTAAATAAATTAATATAAACAGCAAGTTTAGAATATCTTACAAACATAACTACTTTGTCTACCAACATATCAATTAAACACGACATTGGAGCCATTGTAATTGTAGAGTGTTATTTATAAAATAGAGATGTCATAGAAAAGGATTGTTAGCATTTCCCTTCATTAATACAAATATTGTAATTTTTAATAATGAAACTTTATTTTAAGTTACACTAATAAATGAGCGTAAAAGAGTACTACATTTGGGTAACAAAGATTGAACACCTTTTTCATCTGACTCGTTAAGAGTACCGGATATGACGTCACAGCCCTACAGAGACGTGATGTCATTAAGGAGCTAACTGGGTCTCCGTTACACCTGGCCACAGAAAATAGTTTCTTGCTAACATTCTTTTACATCGTATGATAAAAATGTTGTAAATTTGTAGTGTCAAACCAAATGCAAACGGGCACATTGGTCCCCGTTTTAAATTGTCTTGTTGTAAAAGCAGGTGCTAAGATACTAAGCTCTGTGTGCCTTAGTTTTGTTTCATGACTGATTGATATATGGACACTCGGAACTTTCGTGAAAGCTGCTGTATTATTATGAAAACATGTACAATTAACTATACACACCCAATAAATGTGTGAGCTTTGTTCGTAAATCGTTTTATTTGTAAGGAATTGATTACACTAAAACATATTGAACCATACAAACTTATTTCCGACTTAAAGTAAATTTGTATATTATTGAAATGATCATATTAGATCCGACCCTTTTAAGTATGCATAAGTTTTCCTCAGCAAGGTGCTCCAACAGTCATTTTCAAAACAGCTTGTTTCTGAATATAAAATCCGGCCATCAGTAATTTTAACAACTTTCAAGTGATTTAATAAATAATCATTTAAATGATTGTGTTTTGTGTATTGTAACAATAAAATATAAATTGGTTTTAAATGTTGCTTAGTATTTGGCTATATATATGTGAAAAACGTTTTATGACCTACAACTCTGTCTGTTTTATTTCAACCGTTATGTCGTCTGTTTGTTTGTTCCACAACTACAACCATTTTTTTTAAATTTGTTAAAGTAGGAATATCAGATGAGAAAGACAAAGGTTGTTGGACATTTGCCATCATTACGTGAAAATTATCAATTATGACGTTTCGATTTGGTAAAACCCAAACCTTTTTAAAGTGCTAAAAACTAAATTACATCTACAAGAACATGTTATAAAACTACGTTCTTAAACTAGTTAACGTATCTAAAAAATGTTAAAACACAATATTAATTTAACTGTGTTTTAACATTTTTTCGTTGATATCGTGACCTTGGCAGCGCCTAATTGGTTATTAATTTAACCCTGTTAACATTTTTATATTTAGTAGAAGTTCATTTTGTTGTACTCCATTCTATGATCTAGGTTAAAAAGTAGATAATTATTAATCTAGATAAGTTTATAAGTTTAAGAACGTAGTTTTATAACATGTTTGTGTAAATGTGGTTTAGTTTTTAGCACTTGAAAAGAGTTCGGGTTTTACCAAATCGAAACGTCGCGATTGGCAATTTTCACGTAATGATGGCAAATGTCCAACAACCTTTACAAGACAAGACAAGACAAACATTCTTTATTTACAATTTCTTAGAGAAATGTAGTAGAGTCAAGGTTTACAATGGTGTGATAGTATTTTATGGGTAGTGATCCCTCCAGTGAAGAAACTCGTCGATGGTGTAAAATGGACGGGTTTGAAGCCAGCGGGTGAGTTCTGCTTTCAGCTGCTTCCCCTGATGCTTCCTTATTTCTTCCAGTAGATGGTTGTGTAGTTTACTTCCTACTTAAGATGGTTTTTTTCTCTTATAGGGAGCTGTGATGGTGGGGTAGGTTGAACCTGGAGGCATGTCTCGTGTCATGGCTGTGGAAATCTGCTCCTCTTGGTGGTGATTTCTTATCAGCATACAAGATTACTTCCCTAATATACAGGACAGCTGCTGTTAGGACTTTCAGGGTTGTAAATGATTCCCTACAGCTATCTCTATATTGTAGATCAGATATGGTCCTTACAGCTCTTTTTTGCAAGATTAGTATTTGTTTGAGATTGCCAGCTGTAGTACCCCACCCAGCTTTGTCTTCCTCAACTACAACCAGATGCATCGATCTATGTTGATGAAAAATAAAATTAACAACGGTAGAAACGAACCGGTTTTTCGTTTAGTGAATTTATTTTAAGTTAGGTTTTTAACACTGACACAAACAGTCTCACTCTCACTAATAGCTGAGATAACAATTCACCATATAAAGAACTGAGGGATTTATATGAAAGAAACTACCGTAAGATAACAAGACATACAGAAAATGCATTGGTTACGACAATCTTTGTTTCCATGGTATCCATACATATGTCCTTTATAGTAAGGAACAATTTATATTTTATCCAATTAAGGACAGCATAACATTTATGTAATGCTGTATTCTTGGTAAAATGGAAATGCCGCAGTACATCCAATAGTTTTATTTTACCATGGTGAAATAAAACATTTATGACATGAAATATTGATTTAAGTATTTTAATTATTGGAATTCTACTGATTCTGTATTTGATATATTTATTTCCCTTTCAGCAGCATCCAAATATTCTCCCAAATAAACACAAAAGAGAAAAAGGCAACACAGTGTATACATATCGTAATTTCAAGGCACAGGAATATTTAAAAGTTTATTTCCATGAAAAGTTAATATTCATTTAGAACTGCTGATGTGTTACACATAAATCTTATTTTTATATAGTAGACTTAATTGTTAAAATAATGGTATCATTTTATTGACATTATCAAAATAGTTATATAAATATGTTTGTTTAAAATCCACGAAACGAATTTCATTAAAAGAAGCTAGAACTAAAAACGTTCCTGCACATAAAATAGCATACTCTGTGTTTGTTTCGTTAACCTGGATTGAGTAACTTTAAAGACATACTCTGAGTGTTTTGTCAATATACTACATAAACGAGCTGCTACATACTATAAAAATATGCTTCATAAACAAGCTGTGTTAGTAAAATATTCAACAGTCAAATCGAGGCATTACGTCTGTCAGCAAAAGGAGCTCAATTATTCAGCTACTGTGGTTTTCCCATAAGGGTGTGTTTATTCACACATACTAGCACAATTTGTATAAGTCGCTTCAATTTACCAAGAAAATGTATGCTTTATTATATGTAGCTTTAGTTCTTTACTTATAATACATAATTTTCGAAGTGTCGAAATAATATACTTATGTTGTCTGATTGACCGAATAGTTCGATTACAAATAATTAATAAAACTTTAACACTCTTAAACATAATTTTTTGTCCATATTAAAAAAAAAATTATATCTCCAGATAGCTTATTTAACAGATTAACAAAATATATATTGAAATATGTCACAGCTTATATGTATGATATATATCCATGGCATTTAAACTATTTACGAATATGATTTTTTGTTACGTATACACAAAATAAATGTTTATTTATACTTATTAATTAAAAAGTTGTTTGTATATAGCACTCTTTTACTTATTTTTGGGCTATAAAGTGAACAGAATTAAAAAAGTAACATTAATTTTATTTTATACAAAAGTATTATACTTCTAAATTAATATAAAGGTCGAAACATGTTTTTTGTTTAACTACATTCCTTCATTTACTTACAGTTTTTTCTTTTTTTTAACTATTCGGACATTATTTGTTTGAAATCCTTTTTATTTAAAATTATAATTTATATTGCCTATCTGATTTACATATCTGCCATAGCGTCAAATATAACTTGGGGTTATATTTTGATAGTTTCTCATTTTCTCATTTGCTATGAATATAATTGATTACGCTTAATCGTTTGTTTAAAATCTACTAAACGAATTTCATTAAAAGAAGCTACAATTTAAAACTTCCCTAAACATAAAATAGCATACTCTGTAACATTTTAGCACACCATATAAAACATCGTAGGAAGCATATTGTCTAGTAAACATTACTAGGTATATGCTAATACCTTTGGGAAAAAACATTTTATAATAATGTAAATTTTAAGTATAATATTAGCTATTTTTGGGGTAGGGTATGTATAACAAATACTGTATAGTTCTTTTTACTTGTATATTTATTGATTATTGTAAACATCTATGTTTACAGACTCTCAGAGAAACCACTGAGGATGCCACATCAAAGTATGGGCGAAACGTCTGGTCATCTTGTAAATATTGTAGATAGTACCTTGACGCGGTTGTCACCGGAAACTGTAAATTCTAGTTACAATTATGGTTAAATTTCTAGTGCAATGTTTCGTGAAACATTCTGTTTACAAATAATTTGTGTTCAATTGTCTTATTATTACGGGCTTCAATTTAACATATAATAAATACTTTGATCCTCTTGAATTTTTATTTTTATTACCAAAATATGCTAAATCTCAATCGATTTTCTTTGTTTGCATTAATTTTCTATAACAGCACTAAGTATATTAAATACTGCCAATTATGTATGAGACATAGTATTTTGAATGTCGTGGGAAATTTCCCGTGTTAGTACCTGTAAATTATGGAATAGGATTCAATAGGTTGGGATGGGATCGAATAAAAATAGCCATTATCAAAGTGGCAAAGATAGATATATACGGTACTTAACCACAACGTGAACTTAAATAACGTTAATTTTAACAAATTTTAAGAAGCCGGTGACTGATGCCCAAAATAAATGCTACTTACACATATTGATTACGTCATGTTACTGTGAAGATTATCGCCTTTTATGGTGGCCTTACTGTGAAAAGGAACATTCATAAGTCGTAATATTTATAAAGGACGATTCTAAAACATTGCCACTTACAGATCTTGATGACGTCACGTGCCTGTGAAGGTTGGCATCATCGACGGCAACCTTAATGTGAATGGATACATTCATGAGTCGTCATATTTATTAAAAACAACTCTAATAAATAATTATCACTTAGAAACTTTGATGACGTCAAGTGCCTGTGAGGTTGACGTTATTGACGGCAACCTTACTGAGAATGGGTACATTCATAAATCGTAATATTTATAAAGGATTACTCTAAAGAATTGTCACTTACACAACTTGATGACGTCACGTTCCTGTGAAGGTTGGCGTCATTGATGGTTACCTTAATGTGAAAAGGTACATTCATAATTCGTCATATTTATAAAAGACTACTCTAATAAATTAACACTTATACACTTTGATGACGTCACGTGCCTGTGAGGTTGGCGTCATTGACGGCAACCTTAATGAGAATGGGTACATTCATAAATCGTAATATTTATAAAAGATTACTCTAAAGAATTGTCACTTACACACATTGATGACGTCACGTGCCTGTGAAGGTTGGCGTCAACGACGGCAACTTTAATGTGAATGGGTACATTCATGAGTCGTCATATTTCCAAAAGACATCTCTAATAAATTGTCACTTACACAACTTGATGATGTCATGTACCTATGAAGGTTGGCGTAATTGACAGTAACCTTAATGTGAAAGGGAAGTTCAATGACGCCGTAATATTTATAAAGGACTACTCTAAAGAATTGTCACTTACACAACTTGATGACGTCACGTTCCTGTGAAGGTTGGCGTCATTGATGGTTACCTTAATGTGAAAGGGAACATTCATAAGTCGTCATATTTATAAAGGCCTACTCTAATAAATTATCACTAACACACCTTGATGACATCACGTGCCTGTGAAGGTTGGCGTCATTGACGGCAACCTTAATGTAAATGGAACATTCATAAGATATAATATTTATAAAGGACTGCTCTAAAGAATTGTCACTTACACACATTGATGACGTCACGTACCTGTGAAGGTTGGCGTAATTGACAGTAAACTTAATGTGAAAGGGAAGTTCAATGACGTCGTAATATTTATAAAGGACTACTCTAAAGAATTGTCACTTACACAACTTGACGACGTCACGTTCCTGTGAAGGTTGGCGTCATTGATGGTTACCTTAATGTGAAAGGGAACATTCATAAATCGTCATATTTATAAAGGCCTACTCTAAAAACATTATCACTAACACACCTTGATGACGTCACGTGCCTGTGAAGGTTGGCGTCATTGACGGCAACCTTAATGTAAATGGGAACATTAATAAGATATAATATTTTTAAAGGACTGCTCTAAAGAATTGTCACTTACACACATTGATGACGTCACGTACCTGTGAAGGTTGGCGTAATTGACGGCAACCTTAATGTAAATGGGAACATTCGTAAGATGTAATATTTATAAAGGACTGCTCTAAAGAATTGTCACTTACACAACTTGATGACGTCACGTGCCTGTGAAGGTTGGCGTCATTGACGGCAACCTTAATGTAAATGGGAACATTCATAAGATATAATATTTATAAAGGACTGCTCTAAAGAATTGTCACTTACACACATTGATGACGTCACGTACCTGTGAAGGTTGGCGTAATTGACAGTAACCTTAATGTGAAAGGGAAGTTCAATGACGTCGTAATATTTATAAAGGACTACTCTAAAGAATTGTCACTTACACAACTTGATGACGTCTCGTGCCTGTGAAGGTTGGCGTAATTGACAGTAACCTTAATGTGAAAGGGAAATTTCAATGACGTCGTAATATTTATAAAGGACTACTCTAAAGAATTGTCACTTACACAACTTGATGACGTCACGTGCCTGTGAAGGTTGGCGTCATTGACGGCAACCTTAATGTAAATGGGAACATTAATAAGATATAATATTTTTAAAGGAGTGCTCTAAGGAGTTGTCACTTACACACATTGATGACGTCACGTACCTGTGAAGGTTGGAGTAATTGACAGTAACCTTAATGTGAAAGGGAAATTTCAATGACGTCGTAATATTTATAAAGGACTACTCTAAAGAATTGTCACTTACATAACTTGATGATGTCACGTGCCTGTGAAGGTTGGCGTCATTGACGGCAACCTTAATGTGAAAGGGAAATTTCAATGACGTTGTAATATTTATAAAGGACTACTCTAAAGAATTGTCACTTACACAACTTGATGACGTCACGTGCCTGTGAAGGTTGGCGTCATTGACGGCAACCTCAATGTGAAAGGGAAATTTCAATGACGTCGTAATATTTATAAAAGACTACTCTAAAGAATTGTCACTTACACACATTGATGACGTCACGTGCCTGTGAAGGTTGGCGTAATTGACAGTAACCTTAATGTGAAAGGGAAATTTCAATGACGTCGTAATATTTATAAAGGACTACTCTAAAGAATTGTCTCTTACACAACTTGATGACGTCACGTGCCTGTGAAGGTTGGCGTCATTGACGGCAACCTTAATGTAAATGGGAACATTCATAAGATATAATATTTATAAAGGAGTGTTCTAAAGAATTGTCACTTACACAACTTGATGACGTCACGTTTCTGTGAAGGTTGGCGTCATTGATGGCAACCTTAATGTAAATGGGAACATTCATAAGATATAATATTTATAAAGGAGTGCTCTAAGGAATTGTCACTTACACACATTGATGACGTCACGTACCTGTGAAGGTTGGCGTCATTGACGGCAACCTTAATGTAAATGGGAACATTCATAAGATATAATATTTATAAAGGACTACTCTAAAGAATTGTCACTTACACAACTTGATGACGTCACGTGCCTGTGAAGGTTGGCGTCATTGACGGCAACCTTAATGTAAATGGGAACATTCATAAGATATAATATTTATAAAGGAGTGCTCTAAAGAATTGTCACTTACACACATTGATGACGTCACGTACCTGTGAAGGTTGGCGTCATTGACGGCAACCCTAATGTAAATGGGAACATTCATAAGATATAATATTTATAAAGGACTACTCTAAAGAATTGTCACTTACACAACTTGATGACGTCACGTGCCTGTGAAGGTTGGCGTCATTGACGGCAACCTTAATGTAAATGGGAACATTCATAAGATATAATATTTATAAAGGAGTGCTCTAAAGAATTGTCACTTACACACATTGATGACGTCACGTACCTGTGAAGGTTGGCGTCATTGACGGCAACCCTAATGTAAATGGGAACATTCATAAGATATAATATTTATAAAGGACTACTCTAAAGAATTGTCACTTACACAACTTGATGACGTCACGTGCCTGTGAAGGTTGGCGTCATTGACGGCAACCCTAATGTAAATGGGAACATTCATAAGATATAATATTTATAAAGGACTACTCTAAAGAATTGTCACTTACACAACTTGATGACGTCACGTGCCTGTGAAGGTTGGCGTCATTGACGGCAACCTTAATGTAAATGGGAACATTCATAAGATATAATATTTATAAAGGACTACTCTAAAGAATTGTCACTTACACAACTTGATGACGTCACGTGCCTTTGAAGCTTGGCGTTTTTAATGGTGGCTATATTTTAAAGGGAACAGCCATAGCGAGTATTATATCTGGAAAACCCCGATTTTCTAACACAAAGTTTGAATAAAAATTACGAATTTAAAAATTTTTATTTTGAGACTACACTTTATTATATCTGCTTAAAAATGGGTATATATTGTTTTTATGTTGATTTACTTCTATTGTATAAAACAAATCATGCAATATTCTACTCTAAAATTTATATGAAAAAACATTAAAATTATAAATACTGTTAATAATACAAATAGTAGGAGTTATATTAAGATTTTATCTGGCGGCCTACTGTTTATTACAATATATTTAATATATGTTCGAAATATTAATATCATTTGTCTTTCTAGCTCAAATTATTTAAAATGTTAACAGATATACAACACGTTTTTGAGATATAATTTAAATCCATTTGCTCTTTTTATCTATATAAACTAATTGTTATTACTTTTCAGATGTGGTATGTATTTGCATTCAACATCACTGGCTTGTTGCAATTGGTTATTACACTGGCATATGAATAAATTAATTATTTAAAGAAAAAGAAAATATTGAATTATAGGTATTGAGTTTAGGGTACTTTAATGAAGGTCAGCTAATGTTTACAAAATACTCATTTGTATTTTTCCTATATCAATTAACCATCATTAATTTTAAAAATATTTCTCACTAAATATATATATATATATATATATATATATATATATATATATATATAATATCCCACAAGTAAATATTATTTTTAAATAAATTTATTTTATAATTGATATTTTTAAGTTTTATAATTCTTTTTTCCGTTAATAATTTCTCCGAACATTTCTATTAGTCAAACTAGAAACATGTATTCTTATAAAAAATTTTAGCGTATCCTTCAGTCAAAAAATAGCCCAAGTAATACACACGGTGACTCCAATCACTGATATATGGTGGCAAATACAACATAAAAATAAAACTCAATTAATCTAACAATTAACATTTTTTGATGCAATTGAAATTGATATAAACAAGCTTTTTAATAACAACAGATAAAACTAATCTGGAGAAACAGAACATCACTTATCTAAGAAACTTTGTTTATAATAATATATTATGAAATGCATGTGTTTTTATATAATAATTTGATAACATTATCATTAAATTTCTACGAGTATTAAAAAAGGGGTTTAAAATAGCAATCTTAGATTTTTATTTAATAACTAGTTCTAAATGTACGGTTAGTAACCATTAACCAAATTGGTCAACCATAGCTCCACAGTTGGATGGAAAAACACTTATGTATGTAACATATAAACATAAAATGTATGATTAACGCTCTTAGTAGGTATGTGGGAAATGTTGGTTGTGTAAAATTATTTATCTTCACTAACCAGTATTATTGTATTTGTTTGAAAGATCAGATTGCTTTGGGGTTGTCGTATGCGAACAATTTTATTGCCTTGATTTCCCAATAGAACTGTGAAAACATCGAGCAAAATAGTTCACACGAATATTGCGTTATTTTGTCAAATAACACTTTGGAAATATTGCTTTTCTACATATTCCAAATTATATATGATTGGTAGAAGAGGGGTTATATCGTTATTATTGTTGGGAATATAGCATTATTTAATTGTTTCTGTGTGCATACGATAAATGTTCTGTATGTAGGTTAAAAACTCATATAATGTAGTTTTTGAATGATGAAGTCAAAATGAACTAATATTATAGTCTTAAAATACCTTATTTATAAATATATCTATTAATATTTTTTTTTTATAAATGTTCAGTATGATCATTGAAATAATTGACCAACACAAAAATTTTAAACTACGTATTATATACTGTGTGGAAGAAAAGTCCTGGAACGGCCTTAATGTTTCCAAACATTTACTGATAAAGCAATAAACTTTATTATTGGTTCTTTAAATAAAATAAATTACTTTTTTCTGTAACATCAGGAGGATGACTCGCAAGGAGTTTGGTTGACAGAAATTACGTTAAGTTGTATAACTGATGACACTGTTCTTCAACACCAACTTTTTTGAGTTGGCAGCTGTTTTGTTAAGTTTATGAGATCGAGCCGACACACAAGATTAGTTAGATCACAACTTGACATCTAAGTCTTGGTGACAGAAAGCACGTAGATTTGTGTATCTGAGGACACTGTTCTTGAAACCTTTTTTGAGTTTCCGAGTGTTTTGTAAACCTTTGTACAGTTTATGCGATAAAGTCAACACACATGTGAAGGTAGATAACACAACTTACATCTAAGTCCGAGTGACAGAAGGTACGTAAAGTTTTATGTCTAATGACAGTCCTTGAGAACCATCGTGTTTGTTAAATTTTCGACTTTTTTGTTTTACTTTACTGTGAAACTTTACAGTAAGTTATAAAACTTTATTAGTATACAGTATCAATACATTCAAGGTGAAATAAATACGAAATTCTTTATCTTAACGCCAATATTAAATAAAAAGAGGCCAAACTGCTCAGAAGCTGTTACAAAGGTAGTACTGAGTACTCTGTTTTAGGGAGAAGTGTTGGCGGTTATAATTTTGCGTTTACGTAGTTTTACGGTCTGCTAGCCCAAGGTCACTGCCCCGTTTATGGTCCACAACACACTCTCGTTCTAAATACATATTTTAATTTAGGTTAGAGGGTTTTTCTTTTTGTGTGCTATACATAAATAAATAAAATTACCAAACACATTTAAAACTATTAATTATTAATAAATATAAACTACCATATAAAATGCAATACATTTTCAGTTTAAATATATTTAATTATTTTACAGTAGTTCTTTATTCCATCATAAAACTAAGACAAAAATGTTTGTCTGCTACACAATGAAATTAATAAACGTCAACCACTCTTCCTCCACCTACCTCTTTCCAATTGTTCAGTCCAATTATTGTTTGTAGTTATTTTTTTATCATTAAGAAATGGCAGTAATTAATTCACGACTACTATAATGTAGAAAAAAAATATACCTGAGAATTTATCAGTCATACGGTTTCAACCTGAAAATTTTACCCATTTGATATTATGTGGCAGATTTTCTCGTCTTCTTTTTTTTAAGACTTTTTAAGCGTTTTTTTAAGTCATTTTTTAAGGAATATTTATAATTTTTTTTTTGTGAGCAGTTGAAAAAAGTTAGTTACGTTGCATTTTACAAATGTTTCTAAAAAGTAGAGTAATATATAAGTATCTTAATTATTTATGTTTTTCTTATAGTTATTTTAAATCTATGAGATCCCAAAGTAATCAAACATAATTAACTTTAACCATTCTGGAAGAAAGTAATAAATACAACTTCTATAACTAATCTGCTTTAGCTTTTAAAATAACCTCAAAGCCCCTTTTTGGCGTATAAAATGTTTGTGTAAAACATTTTTGATGTATTTAATTAAGAAATACAGCAATAAATACATAATTTAATATTAGAATCTACAGTTTCCGGTGACAACCGCGTCAAGGTACTATCTACAATATTTACAAGATGACCAGACGTTTCGCCCATACTGTGATGTGGCATCCTCAGTGGTTTCTCTGAGACTGAAATCGGCAAGTGACCTTCCAGCTTTATAACAGGTGGTGGGGTGGGGTAAGGCATGGTTGTCAGGTATGCTGGAGAGGGGGGTGGAGGCACGACCCACGTGACCTACGGTCATTGGCCGAAAAATCAATATGGCTGACTCTTCCATTTTATTTCAATTTACTTAAAATGGGTTCCCATGTCTTTGGCAGCCGTATACTATCATCCTTATTAAAATTATTTCTTCTTTTATATATTTCTATGGCTTCCCTTACGATTCTCGGGTAGTAATGTGGGATGTTGGCAAGGACTTTAGTTTTGTCAAATAAAATTCCATGATTACTTTTTGTGCTATGTTCAGCAACAGCAGACTTTTCCGTATCTTCATTCTTAGTATGCCTTATATGTTCCTTAATTCTTGTGGAAATTAACCTCTTGGTTTCCCCTATGTAGACTGACCCACAACTACAAGGTATTTCATATACTCCAGGCATAGCTAGTGAAATTTTATCTTTGACTGGCCTCAGAAAATTCTTAATTCTATTCGGTGGCTTGTAAATGGTTTTTATATTTTCCTTACTTAATAGCCTGCCAATCTTTTCCGTTGTTCCCTTTATGTAAGGTAGATACGCCTTTTTTGAGGTATCCTTATCTTGTCTTGTATCTACTCTATTGTCTTGTTCTTTCCTCTTCAACTGTTTTCCAATAGTATTATTGATTTCTCTAACTGAATATCCATTCTGTTTTAATGTTGAATGTAATATTTGTCTTTCTTTCTTCCAACTATTTTGGTCTGAAATGTGAATGGCTCGATTGATTAAAGTGATTAAAACTGCATTCTTCTGTGCCGGATGATGATGGGAAGCAGCATTTAAATATCAATTGGTATGTGTAGGTTTCCGGTATACCGAGTGACCTATTCGTCCATCTCTTTTTCTCACAGTTAAAACGTCAAGGAAAGGCAGACTTCCGTTATTCTCTTGAACTTGATATTAGAGTGAATAGAATTTATATGGTGCAGAAATGATTTACAAGCCACCGAATAGAATTAAGAATTTTCTGAGGCCAGTCAAAGATAAAATTCCACTAGCTATGCCTGGAGTATATGAAATACCTTGTAGTTGTGGGTCAGTCTACATAGGGGAAACCAAGAGGTTAATTTCCACAAGAATTAAGGAACATATAAGGCATACTAAGAATGAAGATACGGAAAAGTCTGCTGTTGCTGAACATAGCACAAAAAGTAATCATGGAATTTTATTTGACAAAACTAAAGTCCTTGCCAACATCCCACATTACTACCCGAGAATCGTAAGGGAATCCATAGAAATATATAAAAGAAGAAATAATTTTAATAAGGATGATAGTATACGGCTGCCAAAGATATGGGAACCCATTTTAAGTAAATTGAAATAAAATGGAAGAGTCAGCCATATTGATTTTTCGGCCAATGACCGTAGGTCACGTGGGTCGTGACTCCGCCCCCCTCTCCAGCATACCTGCCAGCCAGTCCCCATCCCACCACCTGTTATAAAGCTGGAAGGTCACTTGCCGATTTCAGTCTCAGAGAAACCACTGAGGATGCCACATTACAGTATGGGCGAAACGTCTGGTCATCTTGTAAATATTGTAGATAGTACCTTGACGCGGTTGTCACTGGAAACTGTAGATTCTAGTTATGACACCGGCCGCTTAAGCCTAAGTTCTAAGATAATTTAATATTATTTGCTATTCGTTGATAACTATAAAACACATTCTCAATTTATATGATATGTTTTGTCAATTTTCTTAGTTTATATCTTAAAATAATAAACATTTTTTTTTTCTAGACCAAAGTCACCAGTGACGGGTTAAGGAAGTTTCTAGATTTGCCTTGAAAAAAGAAACATGGTTGTTAGTGTCCTAGTGAAAATACATCTTTCTGTGGTATTTTAAATTTTATTTATCTTCTGTAATTTTGTTTATTATTTATCAGTAATTAATTTTATCCCATCACAAACATTGTTTATGCATACAATTATTAGCTGGCCTAGAAAGAATTTTAAAATGTATAAACTTTTATTATAAAAACATTTATAACTCTAGAGAAAAATGATCCTCGTTAAATAAATACTTTACACATGAGAACATTTTAAAACCTAATAAAAATACCTCAACTAAAAAAAAACTTCAATTCAAAATGTTTTGAATATGTTGCTGCATAGTTTTATTTATTACATCTTCCGTGTTCAAACCTTGTCAAATATATAAAAGAATAACATGAAACCTGAAAGACTGAGTTTTCCCTACAGTGATCCGTAACAAGTGTTCATATTGTTGAGACAAATTGTGAAGGTAGAGAGAGATATGTAAACGATATAAAGTTTCACCTGTCACCTAAGGCTTTGAGTGAAGGCAACCTCAATATATCTGAACGGAGAGGAAGATGAAAATAAGGACACATTTCAGTGTTCACATTCTCAGTGATTACAATTTTAACTACTTATAGTATCTGTTTTATTTTCAGTCCCAATGAGGTTTTCGAAAAATACTTCTGTATTAGTTGTAAACCTGCAAAATTCTATATTTATTATTTCCTATCCTTTCACTCACCATTTTGAAGAGACACTCAAACTCACAACCATAGCTTAATATTGTTTAATAAACGTCATGGAAATATGGCAATAATTTGATTTTATACAAGAATACATTTTTTATATTTATTCTTAAGATGCCAATCGTCAATTGAATTCCGAATGAGTCCTTTCGGGTTAATTATAACGTTTATATTATTAAATTGGTGGCATTTGGCTCCTTTGAGGATAAGTGGCAGAATTTGTCTGTCGTGCAGACCAAGTAATACAAATAGAGTAGGCATCGGCTATTCGTACCATAGGAGCAGTTGAATCCGGGTTCGCCATCTTGACGGGGGCCAGATCTTCTCAGGTCTCGCCGTGTAGGGAACTCAAATTTAAATAAGCGCTTTGTTTGCATAAAGAATTAAGCCATTTATAAACCAAGTTTAATAATCTTTTGTTCAATTAATGGATTTATAATGCAATTTAATAAATTATTTTTTCTAAAACCAACAGTTTACTTGTAATAATATGTTTAATAAGTAGCGATGCAATTCCAAAATTAAATGACAAGTAAAAGGTCGTATGAGAAAATGTTTATTATATTTCGTTCAGATAAATGTTATCAATGATAAGGATTGAGGTTGTTAATTATTGAAGTTTCATGGTATCAAAAGATTGTTATTCTAGCACACATATTCTGCTTCGTATGATGTACTAAAGTGGCAAGTGTATAACCATCGCACATGAAGTTCATATAGTCACTTAATAATTCGTTGTTCACTCTTTATTATTTGATTGTATATCTTTGAATTATTTTTCAATATGCGAGGAGCAGGTAAATATACTTCTTATTCTACGCAGACTAAGCTCTCGACACTCCACAATGGGACGGTAAGAGGAGCGAGGCGGCCACATTGACACATGTGATATATGTGCGCTCAATACCACTGCACGTGTAAGGGTGGGCGGGTAGATCTATACCACTGTACGTGTAAGGGTGGGCGGATGAGTTAGTGAAGCTCTCTCTCTCTCTCTCTCTCTCTCTCTCTCTCTCTCTCTCTCTCTCTCTCTCTCTCTCTCTCTCTCTCTCTCTCTCTCTCTCTCTCTCTCTCTCTCTCTCTCTCTCTCTCTCTCTCTCTCTCTCTCTCTCTCTCTCTCTCTCTCTCTCTCTCTCTCTCTCTCTCTCTCTCTCTCTCTCTCTCTCTCTCTCTCTCTCTCTCTCTCTCTCTCTCTCTCTCTCTCTCTCTCTCTCTCTCTCTCTCTCTCTCTCTCTCTCTCTCTCTCTCTCTCTCTCTCTCTCTCTCTCTCTCTCTCTCTCTCTCTCTCTCTCTCTCTCTCTCTCTCTCTCTCTCTCTCTCTCTCTCTCTCTCTCTCTCTCTCTCTCTCTCTCTCTCTCTCTCTCTCTCTCTCTCTCTCTCTCTCTCTCTCTCTCTCTCTCTCTCTCTCTCTCTCTCTCTCTCTCTCTCTCTCTCTCTCTCTCTCTCTCTCTCTCTCTCTCTCTCTCTCTCTCTCTCTCTCTCTCTCTCTCTCTCTCTCTCTCTCTCTCTCTCTCTCTCTCTCTCTCTCTCTCTCTCTCTCTCTCTCTCTCTCTCTCTCTCTCTCTCTCTCTCTCTCTCTCTCTCTCTCTCTCTCTCTCTCTCTCTCTCTCTCTCTCTCTCTCTCTCTCTCTCTCTCTCTCTCTCTCTCTCTCTCTCTCTCTCTCTCTCTCTCTCTCTCTCTCTCTCTCTCTCTCTCTCTCTCTCTCTCTCTCTCTCTCTCTCTCTCTCTCTCTCTCTCTCTCTCTCTCTCTCTCTCTCTCTCTCTCTCTCTCTCTCTCTCTCTCTCTCTCTCTCTCTCTCTCTCTCTCTCTCTCTCTCTCTCTCTCTCTCTCTCTCTCTCTCTCTCTCTCTCTCTCTCTCTCTCTCTCTCTCTCTCTCTCTCTCTCTCTCTCTCTCTCTCTCTCTCTCTCTCTCTCTCTCTCTCTCTCTCTCTCTCTCTCTCTCTCTCTCTCTCTCTCTCTCTCTCTCTCTCTCTCTCTCTCTCTCTCTCTCTCTCTCTCTCGGTGTTGTCTCTTGGTGGTGCGGTTCAGCTTCACCACATGAGTGTCTATGCCCACTCTATTTGTATTACTTGGTCTTTCTTTAGAAAGTTTATGTTTGAATAACTGAAGCGTGATGAAATTATAATAACACAACTTTTTTTAATATTTGCGGTTTTCTAGATTGATAAATAACTGATTCAAACATTTCAAAACCAGGTAGCTTCTTTAAGGTAAAATCCTTATATTTATTAATTAAATGTATAGATGTTCTTCTGATGACTGATGAAAATGATCTTTTCACAGGCTAACCCAAAAGTGCTCAGTGACAAAAAATTGCAGGACTATTCATTTTAAATGAACTGAAGTTGTTACTTATTATTTCATATTTGTTATTATCATACAAATGACAAATACATCATTGTTGAATACTTGGAAAATATTTGTTAAAATATAAAACCCCAAAATGCATTAAATTTTACATTAAAGGATAGTTGAATAGATTTAATTAACTAATTAAAACTTGTTGTCATAGTAAGAGTAAAGAAGATTGTTGGTATTAAAATGACATCGAAAGAGAGCCATGAAAATACGATTGAGATGTAATCTAAATAACGAGGGTGGTAATCCGTTTACGTCGGGAAATCTCGGGTAGTTTGGTCACGCAATGTGCCACTTTCGGGATGGGAAATGGCCAAGAGGCATTTTCACTTTTATTCCGGTTGTTTTTTTAGCGTAGTACAATATTGCATGAAGGTAAGTTCCATTATTTATGAAATAGTTTTAATAACCTCACTTTATATCCACAGTAGGTTTTTATTAGGCCTATAGACAAATCTAATAATGATATATATACAGCTACCAATTTATTTGTATAAATAAATTAGACCAAAATTATCAAAATAAATCCAAAACTTGGGACAGCTTCTTTGTATTGCAGCTGAGCTTTGAATTATCCAAAAAGTTAGGAGTCCCGTTTAAATATATTTAAATTGAATGTATTTACACCATATTACTAGGACTACACACATTCCAGGAAATAGTATATGTGTACTATTTTTACATTATATAAAGGAAACAAATTTTATTTTCCAAGAGGTATTAATGAAAACCACATTGGTTTATTTATCTATAAAAGTAAACCAAACGATGCCAATAATGTAAACTGTTAGTAATCTAGTCATCCTTTACTGTATAGTATTGTTGGTTTTTAAATATGAATTTTAGAAAGAACGTAGGCTACTGATAAATTCCTTACAGTGTACAATATCTATATCACCAATAAATAAATATAGACCAAATATGCTATAAGTTTAACAATAAATATAAGACTGTCACTTTAAAAATCTTTAAAGTCTGACAAATTAAACACTGTCGAATTAAAGATCTTTAAACACTGTCAAATTAAAGTGTTTAAAAGGTATTATCTACAATCCAAAAATTCAATTAAATGCTATTTTTAATTTTATCTTATAATTTATGAAACTTTGCGAAGTTATTTAACTTTATTTCTAATAATTATATACTTCTTAGATTGTTTAAATTTTTAAAGCTAGAAGAGTGTACAACAATCCCACATTATAATTTAAAAAATATATTTCAAAGGCTCATAAAGAACATTATTTGTTTTTTTCGTAAAATATAAGTTATGTTTTTTTTTGTTTTTTTTTTTACTACTTAGTAAAACTAGCCTTTTTTGTTAGAATTTCTTTTTTTATATAAGCTATACGTTTATTAATTAAAATATAAGATTGATATTAATTGTTTCTACACATTTTACTACGAGTAATAGATTACTTGATGTAAGCTGTACCCTACGAAGAATAAATATTATACAATAATGGGGTTACCTGTTGGTATAAATGTAAAGTTGGAAATAAATCTACTTCATTTGTTTATCTATTCCAATTTATTAAGTTACATGTCGCATATTACATATGTATAACTTTAAAATATATGTGTTTTTAATTTAATTTTAATTTAATATTAATTTGTACATTTTCATATTCAAATATCGACTTAAATTATTATATCTTATCTCCTTCTTTAAAATTATTATCGTTTTTGCAACTATGCCACAGGTCATTAAGGACGGCTATTTTGTATTTAGTGTTAAAGGAATTTAAATGTATACATTTTTTTCTAAGCAGAATAAGAACATACATGTATGAACTGAGGTCATCATGGATGATTATAGGACGATTGAACTAATTGAACAGTTCTCCTACCTTGGCAGTAAAGTTTCCAAAATAGGCGGGACAGAAGAGGATGTAACAGAAAGGATAAGAAAGGCAAAAGGGTCCTTTGCACAACTTGGACCAATATAGAGATCTCAGGATCTTAGAAGAAAACCCAAGTTAAGAATATTTGAGAGTAACGTCAAATCTCTGCCGCTGGATGGCTGGCAGTCCTGGAAGATCACCGAGTATGTAACTCTCAAACTGCAGACATTTATTAACAATAACCTCAGAAGAATCATGAAGATCTACTGGCTAGAAACTATCAGAAAAGAAGAGTTATGGAAAAAATCTGAGCAAGATCCAGTAACAACGACAATCTAAACAAGAAAACTCAACTGGATTGGACACATTCTCCGAAGAGCACAAGATAACATCAGTAAACACGCCCTTCATTGGAACCCACAAGGAAGAAGAAGAAGTGGAAGACTAAGAGTTACGTGAACGAGAACTGTGGAAAAATAAATAAAAAGAGAAGGCATAAAAAGAGATCAATCAAATGGCCCAGGTGACAAGACCGATGTTATGCGGCGACCGAATACAGGTTAGCAAAGAGTTTAAGTACTTGGGAATCAAGCTTGACGACAAACTAACCTGGAATAGACACCTTGACTATATTACCAAACGCTCTCAGACCACACTACTGATGGTGAGACGCGTGGTTGGGTGTACTTGGGGTCTCCGACCAGAGATGTCAAACTGGCTATACACTAGGGTCACAAGACCGATGCTAGTGTATGGATCTATCGTGTGGTGGCCTAAGGTACAACAAAGCACAGCAGCTGCAATCTTATCAAGGGTGCAGCGAGTGGCGTGTCTGAGTAAATTAGGAGCCTTTAGAGGTACATCCACGGCTGCGATGGAGGTAGTTCTGAACCTCCCCCCCCCTCGACTTGTTCGTCAAAGGGGAGGCAAGGATAGCTGCCTACAGAATGCAGTGCAGTGGAAATTGGCGTTACCATCCTGACAGTAAGCATTCTAGAATAATCGATGTCTTGAAGCTAGGTATTCTAGACATGGTGCCGGATAGAATGATAAAAACCACAGATCTCAAAAAGCCATACCAGGTTAACATTGGTGGTAGGGATGTGTGGAAAGAGGGGGAACCCAACTATATGTATAACGCCCTTACCTGGTACACAGACGGGTCAAAGACCAGGAAAGGAACTGGTGCAGGTGTATTTGGCATCAGACCCAGGGTAAGCGAAAGCATAAGCCTTGGTAAATTTGCAACCGTCTTCCAAGCTGAGGTCACTGCCCTTGCTGAATGTGCGAGGATTAATGTAAATAGAGGCTATAAGGACAAAGTCATTTACATTAACTCGGACAGTAAGGCAGCACTGATGGCCCTGGCTAAACAGGCTTACAGTTCCAGGACTGTATGGGAGTGCCATAAGGCAATTAAGGCACTGGCAGAATCCAAAAAGTTTTGCTTGAATTGGGTGCCAGGGCACAGTGGGATCAAAGGGAACGAAGAAGCAGATAGATGTGCCAACGTAGGAGCTGACTGCATTCTCATTGGCCCAGAACCTGCGTGCTGCATAGACCTGTGAAAGAGGGTGCACAATAAGCCAACAGGCTAAGAGGCAACTACCAGGATGCATATGCACAATCCTGGCCCTCATTAAAAAAAAAAAAAAAAAAAAATGGCCCAGAATCGTGTCAGGTGGAAGTTTTTTGTTGCGCCCCTACGTTCCCCAAGGGATTAAAGGAAATAAGTCAAGTAAGTCATGCACACGACGTCATCGACATTCGTAATGAGGTCATCAGTGCTGCCAACCTCTGGGTCAATGTTATGTATAATATAGTTTACAGGCATTACGTAATGGAAGACAATCACACTATATGATATCAATCTTTTAAATAACCCATATCATGTTTGTATTATTATACATTATATTATAGATGTTATAAGCCTGAATATCGGTTAAACATTAATAAAAACTGTATTAAATAATATTATTAGTAAACATTACTTTAAAGTTCGTGGAATATGATAAGAGGTGTAACTATTTCGTTACTTTGTTGCACCTAAGCATAAAAAAAAGGGTTACTTAAAATGGAAAATACAGATATACAGGGTGTCCCAAAAGTAAAGTGCCAAAGTTCCGGAAATAGTTATATAGATCACAATATAAAGGGAAAATCAAGAATAAATTTTTTTTCCAAAAGCGCTTTTTTACTTTTCGTTTACTAGTTGTCTGCTGTTTTGTTTTTGTTTACTAAAAAATTTGTATCTTCATGTTGGCTCAACCAACTTTTAAGAAACAAGCTATACGTGCTAAAAATTATAAGATCGATTCTTTATAAAAAATATCAAATTTTAAAATATCGGCAATTTTAAATTTTTTTAACGTATGAACTACATTTTTATTCTAGAATTGGTCTCTAATATCTTAATGTACATAGCGAGTTTCATAAAGATCGATTGAGCCAACTCGGAAATAAAAGTTCTTTCGTGAAAATTTTAAAATGGCGGATATCTGGTAAACGGAACGTTTTTGGGAAATATGTTTATTCTAGAGTTTCTCTTTATTTAACCTATATAACCATTTCCCGAAGTTTGAAACTTTACTTTTGAGGCACCTTATATACTATACGAAGGTACTTGGTAGTATAAAGTTAAAAATATACAAATGTTAGTTTTAACTTTATGAACTAATTGTTTTGAATGTAATAGTTACTTTTATATTTATTAAATTCACTCTACTGTAAACAATAATAAGTTACATTAAAAATAATATTAATTAAAAATAAAAACGAAAAATAATTATTACGAATAGTTATTAATTAACTATTGACTTTTTAGTTACAGTAATCTCTACTTTATAGTACTGTAGTAGTGCCTTTTAATATGAATTTATTTTGTACTAATAATGTTAACATAAGGCTTGCTCTAATTACATTACGACATTAATTATATCAACGCATTGTAATTAAATAAAACATACAATTCGTGTCCACATCATTCAGTTAAGTATTCACTTACACAGTAATAAACAATAAAATTAACAACAACATTGTACCCTAAATTAAATATAAATTTAAAAAAAATTATATCCCGGGGACTTATGCATTTACCTGTATACTTATATTATTAAAATAAGTAATTACAACTACACGTATTATATACAGGCGCAAATTAGCGTTATTTCATTCTAGAGAAGTTACAACAAGAACAAGACGAGACGTTGTTCTTGACCAATTCTTAAATTTAACGGGGATATCAGATTATCAGGACTCTAGAGTATTTTAGTAATATAATTATTTTCCTTACAAATGCAGCAGGCTTTAAGAATAAATTTTAAAACTTTTATTCTTACCATATACCGTATAGTTTCATGTATGTGACACTTAAAGTGTTGTTCCGTTCTATTTACATTATGTAAGGACGCTTGTAGCAGGTGTTTTAGGCGGGGTACTTAGGATTATACCTCTTTCATTTCCTCTAAGACCATTAATTCATATTTATACAAGAAGCCTGTAACATTTCTCTTTAATTACTTCATCGCACACAGTGTAGATGTCATAATTTGGGCAATGTTATTTACACTAGGAACTAGCCTCCTGTCATGAGTTAGTAGTGGTTGTGATAAGCGGCCCCCTAAGGTAACATATCTCATCTTGTACCCCTATCACACCCTCTTCGGCGGCCATGTGGTGCGACATACGTAACTAACATACTGGCCGTTATGTGAGGTCACGTACTAAGAGTTATTCAAGTAGGTCATTAAATTCAGAACTGAAGTCCTTATCACCTTTAATAATGTAGATATATATATATATATATATATATATATATATATACTTTTGATAAAATTTAATTATTAATAAATAAATAACCCTAATAACGGTAACGTGCGAAACACTAAAAATTGAAGTCTTAGTTTCGTGATACTTATTACATATTATTTTCAAATTAATTGGAGTGTAATGAGATAACTCTTATTATTTTATTATATAGTAACTGCACTTATTAAAATGTGTACTAGACATTTAAAAATTATTTAATTTGGCTTGTATTTGTTGAAATGTATGTAAAATCATAAAATAATTTTAGCTCAAACTATTATTTAACCTAACATAGTGGTTTACGACCATTATAAACATTTATTGGATTACTAAATAATTTAAAGGTATTACGTTAAGCTGTTCTTCTTATAAATTGGTTAGATAAAGTCAACATTAAATATTTTTATGTTTAATAATCAATTTAAACTATTACTTAAGTGATGAATAAATCCAATTTCAACCTTGTGTTATAAAGCCATAAAAATCGATTGATAATTGTTAATTCAATAGTTGGAGGCTCGTAATGAGGAAATTCAAACAAAAACATACTTTCAAACACAACAGAATTGTTCAAAACATATGGACGATTACAACAACCCCTCCCCCCAATCACCTTGCACAGTCCACCTAGGCATCACTTGGAGGGGGCTACCCCCACCACTCGTCACGGATCGTCTTACCACAAGGATTCAGTTCGTCTTTGACGGTCGTGGTGAGTTGATCTCCTGAGTGTAGTGGTGCGAGTACTCCTTCCCCCCGTTCAGTGGAATTGGAAGCTGGTTGGATAAGTTGAATATTTTGTCTATTTAATAACCTGCTCTATTTTTTATTGAATATTTTTGATTTTATTTCGTGTCTCATTGAATACTTTCTCTGTTTAGTAACCTGATGTATAGTCTGTTGATTTTTTCTTATTTTGCATTTGTTTTGTATGTCATTGAATATTTGGTCTATTTCATAACTTGCTCTATATTATGTTTACTGATTTCATATTTTGAATTTATTTTGTATTTCATATTGTGTATTGTATTTTGTATAATTATGTTATGTGTGATAGTTTTTAAAGAACTTTTGACTTTCAACATTAATCTTTAGTATCTAGCATGTAGTATGAAGTCTTTTCTGATTTAGTACGGGTTAAAAATAAAACAATTTGTTTTTGATGTTGACAAAGTTAGTAAGTACACCTGAAGACGGGAGGAGTTTGTTATACCTGTCGAAACGTTGTGTTTGTTTCTTTAACACTAAAAGCATTTGAACCCTCAAAATATTACCTACATATCATAATATCAATAATCAGATTTTTTTAACACTAGCTAGGGATAATCTCTCATTTAATTACTTAAAATTTTTCCAACTTTACACGATACAAACTGTGGGCTTGTGTATTTTAATCTGGTGTATACTGTTAGTTAGAGTCAATAAATCATACAGGGAATGATATAGAACGGTTTCCAGCGAGGATGGTAGTGATAATGCTTCAGTAATTATGGGCCTAATTCCACTTAATCACCCTTAGTTCCTTATCCAAAGCCCCATAGAAATTCTTAAGAGGATTTATAAGGAAAATTTTACGTCTGGTTTATATTAAGGCAGGCAGTTTATTAGGTTATTTATGAAATAGCTAATCGAGTTTTATATTTGGAAAAGAGTTTCTATTTTTGTTAAATAACAGTGTTATTTTCATAACATAATCTTTCATTACGATTGTTAACAAAACAACATACTAAACAACAGGGACATCAAACTGTTAAGTAAATAGCCATACAATTAAACAAAAATTAGTAATATGACAGTACATTTTTTAATGTCTGTACTTTCTAACTGGGCCATCCTTTAGACCTCATATTTGATATTTTATTTTGTAAAAAAAAGACCTTTAAAATGAGGTATAACTCAAGGTAGGCTTACATTTAAATCTTTTAAGACTTCCTTCAACGGCCATCCGCTGGCTATGCAAACGCCAACTAAAATATATCTAAATAACAACATGTATAGCAAAGTGTCATTACGTTTATCTTAATAGTTTTAAAAATAATAAATGTACAACAAAATTTTTACAAAACCCTGTATGTGGGGCAGTTAAAAAGTGACAATGAATTAATATATACTACCCTTTTTACATCCTAATATGTAACTCTGTAATTAATCTGAAACAATGGTATAGTTAAAGTAATCTTTCTTTTTTAATGCCACATAAATTTAAGGTATTTTTCTGGCATTTCATACCTCTACAATAATATTAATGATAATGACGTTTCCCTTGCCCATTAAGGTCAGTGAACTTGACGTCATAGAGACGTGACGTCATTAGAGAGTGTAACCAAGTTCTCGTAACTGCTGGCCTTAATTAATGAATAATTTATCGTAAACACTTCGATCTGTTATTGCTAATGATCGTGTGACCGATTCACTGTATGCGATTCACAAATTAATAATAAATTAGGATTTAAAGTGAAGCAGTGATAAAACACGTGTATTAACTTGGAGTTCAATATCTACGTACATTTTACCTTTCTATCCCTCTTTATGTAAATATTGGTATTGATATAGCATTTATAAGACTAAAAGAGGTATTCACACAAAATGTCTAAACATTTACTGGACTAATTCTTAAAATAAGTTTTAGTTTGAAATTAAATTATATTAGTGATTTGGAATTGGTACGGCTATCATTGAAATAATATAAATAAAAAAAATCTTACTAACCGATCTATTGAAAATTAGTGAATATAAATAGTATATTTCATAACAAGAGTGGAAAGTGGGGTTTTGCATGTTCGAGACCATATGTTTGAAGTGCGAGACTTGTCGAGCACTTCGAATGGTCGAGAACATACAAAACACTTTCACTCGAGTTTTGAACGATACTTTTCACTACACTACGGAATAAAAACAGGTGTTGTTGACTGTGGTAAATTTTCGGTTGTAAACAATGTTACTTTTGGTAGTAAACAATAGACAGATGTTGAAAATATGATGTTTTGCAGGTTGTAAACACATAACGAAAACAGCTAAACTCATAGTAGTGTAGTGAAAATATGTTTTCTTACTGACCAATTAAAATAATATAGTACATTTTAATAAATTAAAACATATATACCATACAAATAAGAGCTCAAAAATGTTGGTTCTAACAAAAGTCCTCGTATTCTTTAACCGGTATTTATTATGAACACCATATCAGTTGATAAGGAGCTAGTAATATTTCTCCTACCATGCGTCATAGCTGAGACATACCAGAGGATTCAAGGAAAACCCATCACTATTTCATCTTAATAAGTACTCTCTTGAACTATTAAGCTAAGACTTCTAACTCAAGGGTAGGAATATGCCTAAATGCAGTGGAGGAGTTTAGGATTTGAAATGTCAATCGGGGTGAGAATTATTTTATAAAAAAAAACTCGTTTCAATTTTTAAAATAGTTATGGACTTTTCAAATTAACATAAACAAGATTCAAACAAATTTATAAATCCAGTTTTATTACATTATGATTGAAAATAAAATGTTTTGGTAAAAGGTTGAGGAACTAAAGGTTTATAGTGTGGGACCTAAAATTCTAAGATAAAGATAATACAAGTTATTTATGCATATGGAACGGTTATTGCGCAAAATGTTATGACATTTCACATTTCTAAAATAATTAACTATTCATAGTTACCTGAAAGTAAAGAAAATTGTTGTCACTGTATTCACTAATTATAGATCCATTAAATACTCTACCTCCATCACAACTTAGATGACCTATTTTAATTAGAATGATTAATGAGAATATGAATTTAGCTTGAGTATAGACCACTGGGTTGAGGGAGAGACGTGTTAGTGATAATCCTCATAGCGTTCGAAGACGTAGGGAAATGAGTATAGGCAAGGCCTAAAAACCTGGAAAGTTAATCTTCATTTATTTTAATTTTACAGTTAATATATATTATTATTTTGACTACAGTCAGCCTGAACCCTAGAAATAGTTTGGGTAAAATATTTTACCTTGTCTTTTCACAATGCCTTTGGGAAATCAACGTAACTAAATTGTGCCACATGGGGAAACCTGATTTGGTTATTTCCAAAACAAACTTTGGCCACTACTGCTTGTTATAGAATATAAATTAAGTTTAACTATTATTTAGAAGTGTAGTGTTACAACTAAACCAACTTAAAACCAACAATAAAAAATAAACTAGTAATATAATTTATGTTATATAAAATGTTCCTATTAACATAACATATTTTTACAATTTCTTATACTTACACTGTTGCTCCTACATTTCTTAGATCAGAATAGCTGTTACCAATTTATATTCTTCCTGAGGATTCCCAATCACCACATTATATTCGGTCAACATCAGGTGAGATATCTCCTACCACTTCTGGAGGAATCGAATCTGTAAAACTCACTTTTGAAGCTGTAATTTATATAATGTGAATTCATGTATGACTGTGTCTTGGTTTGTAGATTTATGTATAGTTCACAATTCATTTGATCACAATGAAACTTTGGGAAGTTATGTATTCAGCTCCAGAGAAGGTTTTATTTGTATTCGATAGTAGATCTCAACCCTAATGTTCCTTAAGACTTCAAAGGTGATATAATGGAGCTATTTTGTTTATATCATTATTCATCAACTGTTAGTTAAAACAAATTAAAGATCATTTCGGCTAAGTTACGATATTGGGTGATGTATATTAATACATAGGTAGAAATGTAAGTGCAACGAGTAAGCTTCTGATTATAAATATAAATATTTTAATCTTACTTAAAACAATTTACTAATATTCGCAGTAAAATGTTATGGACCGAGGCCGAAGTCCAAGGTTACACGAACAAAGTTAGAGATGAGGTTGTAATTAAATGAAATATGTTCCTGGGATCGTAAATCACTAAATTTATTAAAGTCACGACTTAAAGGAATCAAATTTTTTGTTACACGTTGTCAAGAGAACTTTTTATATAATTATAATAAAATTTTGCTTGCTGTGCTTTACGAAGTTTGTACAGCATTGTATAATTACGATAAAATTGTGGTAAATTGCATAAAAGTAAATAAAACAGGTAAAAGAAAAATTGAGGTTAACTATATTAAATTACAAAGAACATTATAATACATTTACCTATAGTAGTATAATTGTCTTCCTCACTTTTATAACGACTAAATTTGTTAAATTGTTGGAAAAAACAAATACATAAAAAATTTTGTACGATACTCTTTATTGTGTTCAACAAGCTAACTAATTAGCCTATATGAGTTATTACAAGTCAAATGCAACATTTTTAGCGTGTAAACCCATATCTGACATTTTAACTTCGTTATATTTATGTATAATAAACATTTGTGTGTTAAACACATGTTTTTTATGAATTTGGAAATTTAAATATTTTCATCTGTGAACACACAGGTACAATTTATATTCTTTCACTTACGATCCGAATTTTTAATGTAATATAAACTTCTTTTCTATAATCATTAAGTAACTAATAGATGAACATTTAACATTAATAATTTATTTATGATGTGATTACAAAAATAATAAATTATTTTTATTTGTATGCTGGAGTAAATAGTAAAGGTTTTCACTAAAATAAAAATAAAAATAATGAAAATATAATAGTTTCCAAATGAAACATTGTAGCGGGCATAATATATTTCGTTATGCTTGTGTTGTAAAATAAGATGGTTGAAACAGTTTTATAAAAATGCTCACCACTATTTGTAAATGTATGTAAACGAAGATTTTATCCAGCTGATAGTAGTATATTTTATAAAAAGAGTGGAAAGTGGGGTATTGCATGTTCGAGACCATATGTTTGAAGTGCGAGACTTGTCGAGCACTTCAATTGGTCGAGAACATACAAAACACTTTCACTCGAGTTTTGAACGATATTTTTCACAACACTACTGAATAAAAAATGTTGGAATGTTAACTTTTTATTTAATTAGGAACATTTTAGGAACATTTTATAAAATAAGCTCTATATTTTAAATGCACACTTAAATTGTTTGTTTTTAAAAGCTTTTGAAGGTTATTAAGTTGTTGATAGTGGAACATTTTCGAACGTAAAAAATGTTACTTTCGACTGTCAACAATAGACAGCTGTGGGAAATATGACGTTTTGCTGGTTATAAACACTACTTTAGCCTAATAGAATCTCACATACAATATTCCATAGTACTCTGGGGTTCCTCGTCCCGTCAAAATCTTGAACGTATCTTTATTTTACAAAAACGAGCCATTAGAGCGTTAGCTGGCGTGCCGCCACGGGCCTCCTGCCGGAATCTGTTTCGAAGCCTCAAAATTTTGACCGTCCCTGCTCTTTACATATATGAAACGATAATATATGTAAAACAAAACAATCTGATTGAAGGTCATCAACATCCTTACAATACAAGAAATAGAGGTTACAAATCTTCTCAGCAACATAGCCTAAAGTTGACAGAAACTAAACCAGAGTATGCAGGTAGAAAATTTTATCAGTCACTACCTGCACAATTCAAGGACATCGGCACATTTTCAATCTTTAAATCTAAGCTAAAACAATTTTTAATAGAAAATTGCGTGTATGGCCTTCCTGACCTTAGTCATCCTTTTTCCCTGTCCTCCCTCCAAGAAGAGTGACGACGGTGGAAACCAGAAATGACAGACTGCATGCCCTGAGTGGGTCCTACGCAGTGCCTCTACATAAGTGATAAGTGAAAACTTACAAAAACAGCTGAACTCATTGTAGTGTTGTGAAATAGTATATTTCATAACAAGAGTGAAAAGTGGGGTTTTGCATGTTCGAGACCATATGTGTGAAGTGCGAGACTTGTCGAGCACTTCAATTGGTCAAGAACATACAAAACACTTTCACTCGAGTTTTGAACGATACTTTTCACTACACTACGGAAGAAAAACAGGTGTTGTTGACTGTGGAAAATTTTTGGTTGTAAACAATGTTACTTATGCTGTTGAAAATATAATGTTTCGCAGGTTGAAATCACATAAAAAAAACGGCTGAACTCATTGTAGTGTTGTGAAATAGTATATTTCATAACAAGAGTGGAAAGTGGGGTTTTGCATGTTCGAGACCATATGTTTGAAGTGCGAGACTTGTCGAGCACTTCAATTGGTCGAGAACATACAAAACACTTTCACTCGAGTTTTGAACGATACTTTTCACTACACTACGGAATAAAAACAGGTGTTGTTGACTGTGGAAAATTTTCGGTTGTAAACAATGTTACTTTCGGTAGTAAACAATAGACAGCTGTTGTAAATATGATATTTCGCAGGTTGTAATCACATAACAAAAACGGCTGAACTCATGGTAGTGTTGTGAAATAGTATATTTCATAACAAGAGTGGAAAGTGGGGTTTTGCATGTTTGAGACCATATGTTTGAAGTGCGAGACTTGTCAAGCACTTCAATTGGTCGAGAACATACAAAACACTTTCATTCGAGTTTTGAACGATACTTTTCACTACACTACGGAATAAAAACTCATTTTTGGAATGTTAACGGTTTATTAAATTAGAAACGTGTTTTAAAAACAGGTGTTGTTGACTGTGGAAAATTGTTGGTTGTAAACAATGTTACTTTCGGTAGTAAACGATAGACAGCTGTTGAAAATGTGATGTTTCGCAGGTTGTAAACACATAACGAAAACAGCTGAACTCATAGTAGTGTAGTGAAAATTTATTTTATAACTTTAAACAACAGCAAATTAGGAAACTAAAAGCTGCATAACTGCTGGTGCCAGTGGACGACGTAGACATGTAGAACAGCTGTTGCTTCAAAGTTCCAAAGTATGATTATACTATCAGTGCAGTTTGTATGTTTTACATCTGCTCCCATGTGTGCTCTTTCAATTAATTTTATTGCTTCACATAAGTGAATACAAACCCCTATCTTAACTTGTCAAATATTGATAGATACTGAATAGTAGTGAAAAATCATAAAATCGTTGGATGTTAGTATTAGTAGATCGAAATCACTACTTTGCAATTAACAGTACTAAAATTACAAAGTGTAACAATATGTTTGTTTACTAGCTGATAGTTTTGATGCATTAGTTTAATTATACACGACTATATAATATCCAAACCAAGTTTATTATTATCTATAGATGTGTCAGAATAAAAAAATTACCTTAAAGTACCATTAAAGGGTAAATAGAAAACATTCTGTTAACGTTCTTTAAGGACTGTACAGGGTAAACAAATACTACATTAATCTTAGAACTTAGGCTTAAGCGGCCGGTGTCATAACTAAAATCTACAGTTTCCGGTGACAACCACGTCAAGGTACTATCTACAATATTTACAAGATGACCAGACGTTTCGCCCGTACTGTGATGTGGCATCCTCAGTGGTTTCTCTGAGACTGAAATCGGCAAGTGACCTTCCAGCTTTATAACAGGTGGTGGGGTGGGGACTAGTTGGCAGGTATGCTGGAGAGGGGGGCAGAGGCACGACCCACGTGACCTACGGCCATTGGCCGAAAAATCAATATGGCTGACTCTTTCATTTTATTTCAATTTACTTAAAATGGGTTTCCATGTCTTTGGCAGCCGTATACTATCATCCTTACTAAAATTATTTCTTCTTTTATATATTTCTATAGGCTTCCCCTTACGATTCTTGGGTAATAATGTGGGATGTTGGCAAGGACTTTAGTTTTGTCAAATAAAATTCCACGATTACTTTTTGTGCTATGTTCAGCAACAGCAGACTTTTCCGTATCTTCATTCTTAGTATGCCTTATATGTTCCTTAATCCTTGTGGAAATTAACCTCTTGGTTTCCCCTATGTAGACTGACCCGCAACTACAAGGTATTTCATATACTCCAGGCATAGCTAGTGGAATTTTATCTTTGACTGGCCTCAGAAAATTCTTTAATCTATTCGGTGGCTTGTAAATGGTTTTTATATTTTCTTTACTTAATAGCCTACCAATCTTTTCCGTTGTTCCCTTTATGTAAGGTAGATACGCCTTTTTTGAGGTATCCTTATCTTGTCTTGTATCTATTCTATTGTCTTGTTCTTTCCTCTTCAACTGTTTTCCAATAGTATTGTTGATTTCTCTAACTGAATATCCATTCTGTTTTAATGTTGAATGTAATATTTGTCTTTCTTTCTTCCAACTATTTTGGTCTGAAATGTGAATGGCTCGATTGATTAAAGTGTTTAAAACTGCATTCTTCTGTGCTGGATGATGATGGGAAGCAGCATTTAAATATCTATTGGTATGTGTAGGTTTCCGGTATACCGAGTGGCCTATTCGTCCATCTCTTCTTCTCACAGTTAAAACGTCAAGGAAAGGCAGACTTCCGATATTCTCGATCTCCATTATGAACTACTACATTACACGTTTTTACAAAATATGTCTAATTAAAACTAAACTAATCAAATTATTCTATGATTATATGCTTCGAAATATTTTATATACCCTTTTATTTGACATCAAGCCACTTAGAGTACGTTTAAAGGCATTAAAACCCATAATATAGAATCAAGATCAAAACCTAATATCTTTCACTCATCAATGTACAAGAGTATTAAAACGACTCATTTGTCTCTATACTATTAAAACATAATAAAATGCTGTATTAAATACACCCTCAATGGATATTCTGTTATATTCCTATTCATGGTTCAATTTAAGTGAAGTAAAATCCAAAACAGTATCACTAAATTAACTGGATGTAATATAATACCAAAAGCTGTTTAGCGTAAGATACAAGGGATTATATTCTTATGAACTTGCCAATAACTTCAAACGTGTTTAATAAGAGATTAAAATAGTCTCAATGTGATTCATTGTTTGTGAAGTTTAACCAGATTATATAACTCTTTGTACTGTGTTTGCAATGTGAAGGTTGCTGGAAAATAATTTAAAAAAAATCTTCATAGTAATAAACTCATAACGGCAATTATGTAACATTTTTAATGAATCCGATTTATTACAAAGAATCTAGAGGGGTTTAATATTCACAGTGCGAACGTTTAAAATAAAAAAATAATTAAAAAGTAACTTAATTATTAAAATCACAAATTGAACCAAAAAATTTGTAAATAATTTTTAATAAAACAATGATTGTCAAAATATCACATTGTGTTTATGAAGAACAGCTGTTTCTTATTTTCTTAGTAATGAAGGCTGAACACTTTGGCAAAGTTCATATGAAACTGTCCACAAACGTCTCGAGGAAGATAACATGTTCTGACATGTACTTTAGTGTCAGGGAGGGACGTACAGAAGTATATTTGATAACATTTTATCTGAACAAACTTTTATTTTAACTGGATTCGAACATTTTAGAATTGTCTGGCTCACAAAATTTTACCGATCTTTTGTATTACTGTCTCCCTCAATTCTAAGTTGTTTTTATAATATCATCTTGATTATTTATAAAAACGCAAAATTTTCTGAACTAAATATCTTTCACGGAATTTCAGCAGTCAACATAAAGATTACTGTAGCTTAAAACTTGGGCGGAAGCTTGATAAACATGTTATTATTATTATTATTTTTAACCGTTGTGTTATTTCTAGTATTTTTATATTATCCAAATATAAAAGCCTCAATTCGCTCAAGGCATTTAAGGCAAGTTTAAAAAGGGTTCTGATGTCTGAGGCCTTTTACAGTGTAGGAGAGTTTTTAGCACATAACTGGGAGACCAATGATTTGGCCTGACTGACACCAGTAATGAAACTGCTACAAGCTTTGTGTATGGAAGAGCAATGAATGAATGTGACACTTTTGTATGTATGAATGTGGAAATTGTTGAATGATTGTGTAAATATGGATTTTTTTTTAAAGAGTGACGATTGCGATACATGTATATTGTACTTGTCAATGCAATAAATAAATAAATAAAATAAAAATATAGTACGAGTTAATGAGTACAATACATGTGAGTTACCTTACGTACAAACATCGTCTCAATATATCATTTTTAACCGCTTTGTTATTTCTATTACGAGTTATTGTGTACAATACATGTGAGTAACATTACGTACAAACATCGTCTTAATATATCATTATTAACCGTTATGTTATTACTAGAACGAGTTATTGTGTACAATACATGTGATTTACGTTACGTACAAACATCGTCTCAATATATCTTTTTCAACCGTTATGTTATTTCTATTACGAGTTATTTTGTACAATATATATGAAATACGTAACGTAGGCTACAAACATCATCTCAATATATACTTTTTAACCGTTATGTTTGTTCTAGTACGAGTTATCGTGTACAATACATGTGGGTTACGTTACGTACAAACATCGTCTCAATATATAATTGTTTGCCATTATGTAATTTATATAATGGGTTAATGTGCACAATACGTCATACTCACATGTGAGTTACGTTACGTACAAACATCGTCTCAATATACCATTTTAATCGTTATGTTATTTCTATTACGAGTTATTGTGGACAATACATGTGAGTTACGTTATGTACAAACATCGTCTCAACATATAATAAAAAAAATAAATAATAAATTCCTACGAAATATAATGGCATTGAATGTGCCTGATTTTGTTCAGTTACTCAAAAAAATTACATATCTTTACTTTTATTTTATTAAAATTTATCTCATACACATTTTACTATTTTATATCTATATTGTATGATATAAATTAAATTCAAAATTACAATGTGCTAAACTTAATTAATGGGACAAAAATTTAAATTTATTTATAACTCAAATGTTTTACAGGACCATTCAATTCATCTAATTAATTTAGTGTTTTGTATTGTACTGTATAGTGATGCACTCATGTACCAGTAAATTTAAAAATTAAATCAGTATTTTATATTAATAATAATAAATGGCTACTTCTTAATTACTCTGTAAAACATGCTTAAAACTTTCGTTAAATAAGGGAATATACTTTTTTGTGTTTATGTCAATAAGAGTATCAACTGTTTATAAAGTAAGTAATTAATGCTCCTAATTATTTTATTAGCTTTAATTATTTTAAGTAGAGGCTTTGATGGATAAATGTGGTTACAATTTAAATTGTTTTCTTCAAAGAGATAATGTTGCTAAAATATGTACCACACAAATAAACTCTAACTTATTTCAACCAACATTAACATACAAGTTGTAAATCCACACAGTTTCTTAGAAAATAATATAAATTTATTTTAAAATTAATTAAATTTAGTGTTTTCATTAATGTTCTTTCATTTACTAGCCCCTAAATATGTAATATATAATATCGGGAACCTTTTTAAAAATACATTTTGTCATATAAACAATGAAGAAAACGCTTTTTAAAAAGAGAATATTTGTCTTGAAACTTTGATTGATTCTTCATAAGCTTTAATCAACCCAACGCTTTAAGATTATAATACACTTCACTTGACATCGGGATAAAATATCGCATATTTCATACAAATATATAACCATAAAGTATATGTGTATATAATGTATGTTATAAATTATTCAAAAAACAAACGTACATTATTCTACGTGTTAAGTATATATTTATTACATTTAAAAATCTATAGTTCATTAACCTAGTATTCACCATCTAGGGTTAATGAAATGCAAGTTGGGTGGATGTGGATAAAACATCCAAAAAGACAAAACTTTTCTAGACAACGACTGTTCGATCAAGTTTAATTAAGTTTTATGTTATGCTTGAAGCACCAATTAAAGATGAAATTCAAACTGAATTTATATTATTTCTTTGCCAAATAAATATATAAACGTAAAATTTATTGAGAATATTTGGACTTCTAAATTGATTTCCTTTTACACTGTTTGAATGTATGGTGGATATTCATATAGGGATATTCATAAATAGAAGCATGAAGAGACAACTTTGTTTAAGAAATGTGAGTGATAAATAGGACGGTTTATCAACGTTCACACATTCTGAGAAAAAATTACCTTCATTTGCCAGACTATCAGACTATACTTAGTGTCTATGTTCTGAGACACTTCGTAACTAACCTCTAAGCCATGTTAATTTTTCTTCTTTTTTTTTTATTGTAACATAGATATTTTTCCATATCTATTGATAAAAATACAAACATTTCAATTAAATTACTAACTAGCTGTACCCGCCCGCTTCGCCGGTCATAATTTTGAGTTTAAGTATTCAATCGAAGTGTATAGCAAGTTTTCAGTTTACACTGTATCTAATTTACATCCAATTCAGAACAGCTGATGTTATGTATAGTTTACTACTGCACTCAATAATTTTTAGTTTTAAAAGTTTAGCCTACCACAATTTTATCCAGTTTATTTTTGTCTAACATCTGTTAATCAAATAAATAACTAAAGTAATATAGCTCCATAGGAATACCATGTTAATTTTGAAGGCCAGTGGGACGGATTCCTGCGGTCGCAGAAGAGGATCCTTTCTTAGTGAGCCTCTAGGGCCCAAGATAAACCTATGTGCAATTTCAACTCAATTGAACGTATAGTTTTGGAGAATGGTAAATTGATTTTATATGTATATAAATTGGAAAGTTACAAGTAAATAAAATATATGTTTAAAACGTTTACGTGTAATCCGAAATAGACCGATATTGGAGCTTCACTAAGAGATGTAAAATATAAACATGGCATTTTATTAAAAAAATACTAATAACATCTCATAAGACAAACTTTGCAGTAAAATGAATACTCAAGAAAGTTATCGTTCGAAATAATTTGATATGTGCATCGAATTGCATAGTTATATGAATTTTGTAAATACAGTACAGTGATTCGTAACAAAAAAAAAAAAAAAAAAAAAAAAGAGAAAAGCTCAGCGCCTGCAAACTAACCGATACTCTATACGTCATACATTGTTGGTTTGTGGACTAGGCTCCGGGGAGGGGAAGAGGAAGGCCGCGACCTTGCTTGGAATGCGGAATATCTAGGTCGTTAGGTCGATGGTTATCGCAGACCAGGCGTCAGGGAGGGGGGGAAGGCCGCAACCATGCTTGGAATGCGGAAATCTCGTACCTAGGTTATCAGGCCGATGGTTATCAGTCGTTTAAATGGCTTAAAGAGATTTGAATGTCCGCTCTATACTACAGCTTAAAGTAACGAACGCTTGTATTTTGAATGGTGTTTCTTTCTGATTTTACGACTCTGCTGGTCACTTCGACTTTCCCAAAACAAATTAACGACTCAGTTATGTTCCCTACTTTGTACCAACATTTTATGTGAAGATATTCTGACCAATATAGGGCATATTTCACCTCATCTTCTTACTCTAGATTCCTTTAGCAGCTTTAGCATCTAAAAATTGCTTGATAAAATGAGAAAACTAACAATTGGATTTCACTTGTTAGTGAAGATGTGAAACTAGCTGCTATGGCTAAGATACACATTTATAGGCCTATTATAAAATAAAACATTTTAAAACAACCTGTCTTGCTCGAGTAGGCTTCACTACAAAAGGTTGTTTTTGTATATTGGTTTGTCTGATAATGATGGGTAGCTGAACATTAAAACCTTATATTACAGAAAAAAATAACATGATTCTAGTAAATACTTAAATTTTCATGAAACTTCCAAAATCATGTAAAGCAAGGAATTGAATAAGAATGTTTTATGAACGCCTTAAACGAGCTTTCATTAATATATAAGTCATGAATCAAGAAATAAGACATGTGTAACATTAATTAAAAAACAATGACTATCAATTAAAAGATATAACAAAATCACACCAAAGACGAACTAAAAAAATTTTACTACTAATATTAAAGATGTCAACGAATTAAAGCCTTCTATCACAGTTGTCATACCTTATAGTAAACGAAAATCTAACAAAAAAATCTGAAAAATAAACGATAAAGTCAATATAAAAAGTTTATTTGTGACCAATTTATATTTTAAATGTGCTTATAAAATATAAAGCAAATAGTAAAAAATAATAAGCAAAAGTTTTTGTGTTCAAATTTTAGGAAGTATTACTTCAGGACACAAGTCTCCTTGGACCAGTATTGCTTCTGGACACAAGTCTCCTTGGGCCAGTATTGCTTCTGGACACAAGTCTCATTAGGCCAGTATTGCTTCTGGACACAAGTCTCCTTGGGCCAGTATTGCTTCTGGACACAAGTCTCCTTGGCCAGTATTGCTTCTGGACACAAGTCTCCTTGGGCCAGTATTGCTTCTGGACACAAGTCTCCTTGGGCCAGTATTGCTTCTGGACACAAGTCTCCTGGGCCAGTATTGCTTCTGGACACAAGTCTCTTGGGCCAGTATTGCTTCTGGACACAAGTCTCCTTGGGCCAGTATTGCTTCTGGACACAAGTCTCCTTGGGCCAGTATTGCTTCTGGACACAAGTCTCCTTGGGCCAGTATTGCTTCTGGACACAAGTCTCCTTGGGCCAGTATTGCTTCTGGACACAAGTCTCCTTGGGCCAGTATTGCTTCCTGGACACAAGTCCTCCTTGGGCCAGTATTGCTTCGGCTTCTGGACACAAGTCTCCTTGGGCCAGTATTGCTTCTGGACATAAGTTTCCTTGGGCCAGTATTGCTTCTGGACACAAGTCTCCTTGGGCCAGTATTGCTTCTGGACTCAAGTCTCCTTGGGCCAGTATTGCTTCTGGACACAAGTCTTTTTGGGCCAGTATTGCTTCCGGACACAAGTCCCCTTGGGCCAGTATTGCTTCTTGACACAAGTCTTCTTGGGCCAATATTGCTTCTGGACAAGTTTTGGAAGTTGTGAATGTGTCGTATTATAGGTTTGTTCACAAGTAAAGGGTGTGTGTCATGTCTTAAGTATTAAGTTCAGACGTAACGGAGAGCAGATCGGGTGATAATAACCCGAATTTTGTATGGACTCTGATAATAAACCCGTTTGTATTATGTTGTCCACTGACCACATTATTTGCAATTGTAGTCAGTTAATGCCAAGCTGTTTTTCTGTTTTATTAATGTACATTTAATAGAGAATAAATTAATTTATTCATTTTGTCAACTACACAACTATGCTAAATAAACTTAGACAAATTGGGATTTGAGGTAGGCTATATAACGTTTTTGAAGAGTACTTTAACAATAGAGAGATATATGTTGATATAGGAAATTGTGTAAGCTCTCCAATAAAAAAAGTAAAAAACATATGGGTTAATATAAGGCAGCATATTGGCTCCCACTTTGTTTAACATATACATTTATGCATTGGCTAGTGTATAATATAACAGAAAATTGCTCAAATATGCAGATGATAATGTATTATACTTGTCTCATTATGACATGGCTTTGGCCCTACCATTATTTCTACAATATTTAAATGTAGTAGCTAAATATTCCTTCGATAATTCAGTCAAGGTAATTATGCCAAAGACCTCAAGATAGACATGACATCATAGCTGGAGTATTTCATTTGAAAGTAAGAAAGCTTATTAATCTTTCAACTAAAGGTTCCATTTCTGGCCAATGTACACAATACGCATACATGTGTTACTATGTCTGGATTTGACCTCGAATAAATAAAATGTATATAAATGTAATTGATACCCGTAACTAAAAATATATGTCTTTAACGTTGGAGACAACAAAACATATTGAACGAAATGAACAACATCGTGCACAACAGTTTTATTTTAAAGTAAAACATTGTAAACCTACTTTGAGAGGGATCAAAGGAGGGCAATTATACTTGTATGCAAATTAATATTGTAACCTTGCTATTTAAATCAGACTTTTCTTGAAGTTTACAAACTTTGCTTGTCTAAAGAAATCTGAAAGTCTACTTTAACAGGCGGTAAAATACGGCAATTGACTTTAAATCATTAAAATATCTGGATTCCAGCCATATTTAGCAATTTCCGATGAACTGGCTAATACGTGTGTTAAAATTAAAATAGTTAAAATGAGACATTTTCCTATTAAAATTAATTAGTTTTTTTAGGTAAAAAAGTTTCAAAGTCTAGACAAATCTGTAAGTCTACATTTAGATGGCACAAATCACTGTAGTTGACTCTAAATCAGTGAAATATCAGGTTTCTAGCCATATTTAGCCATGTGCTGCGAACTGGCTATGCATTTGGTAAAATTAAATTGTAAGTCTTCCGATTAAAATCAGGTTTTTCTCTTAGATAAAAAAAGTGTCAATGTCTAGAGAAATCTGTAAGTCTACTTTTAGAGGGTACAAAGTACTATATTTGACTATAAACCAATAAAATATTGTGTTTGTAGCCCTGTTTATCCATGCCCTATGATCTGGCTATGCAAGGTTTAAATATAAATTGTTAATTTCCGATTTAAAACAGTTGTTCTCTTAGATAACAAAGTTTCATAGTCTAGAAAAATCTGTGTCTATTTTAAGAGGGCAAAGAGTACGTTAATTGACTCTGAATCAGTTAAATATCTTGTTTCTAGCCATGTTTAGCCATAACCTATGACCTGGTTATACATGTGTTCAGATTTAATTGCATATTTTCCCATTGAATACTGTATGGTCTTCTAGATAACAAAGTTTCATAGTCTAGAAAAATCTGTGTCTACTTTAAGATTGCAAAAAGTACGTTAATTGACTCTGAATCAGTGAAATATCGTGTTCCTAGCCATGTTTATCAATGCCTTATGATCTGGCTATGCAAGGTTTAAATATAAATTGTTAATTTTCTGATATAAAATAGTTGTTCTCCTAGACAACAAAGTTTCACAGTCTAGAAAAATCTGTGTCTACTTTAAGAGGGCAAAAAGTACGTTAATTGACTCTGAATCAGTTAAATATCGTGTTTCTAGCCATGTTTAGCCATGTCCTATGACCTGGCTGTACATTTGTTCGGATTTAATTGTATATTTTCCCATTGAATACTGTATTTTCTCCTAGATAACAAAGTTTCACAGTCTAGACAAATCTGTGTCTACTATTGAAGGCCGTAAATTAACCAATTTGATTTACACGCACAGATTGAAAATCTAGTTCTACCTAAGGATGAAGGAGGTAAGATAGAGCATAAAGTCATAGGACCAAAGTTGTAGATCTTATCAAATCGGATGCAGAAAATGTTGTTAGTTTTGCTGTAGAACCGTTCATTTAGCCGCTACAGTCCTATTAGAGAAACACTGTTTTTGGCATTTAATATTTTTTACACTAAAAAGGCTGCCATCTTTGATTTATTTAAGATTTTTCAAACTCCCTTCTTATTGCACATCTACAATCTAAGACCTTTGACTCTACAAAATGTCAGCCTCGTAGGCTTAGTACTTTTCACTACACTACTATGAGTTTAGCTGTTTTCGTTATGTGTTTACAACCTGCGAAACATCATATTTTCAACAGCTGTCTATTTTTTACTACCGAAAGTAACATTGTTTACAACCGAAAGTTTTCCACAGTCAACAACACCTGTTTTTATTCCGTAGTGTAGTGAAAAGTATCGTTCAAAACTCGAGTGAAAGTGTTTTGTGTGTTCTCGACCAATTGAAGTGCTCGACAAGGCTCGCACTTCAAACATATGGTCTCGAACATGCAAAACCCCACTTTCCACTGTTGTTATGAAATATACTATTTTTAGCTACAGCGAGTAAATGAGTGAGTGGTATTTGCCTTTTATAGATATAGATGACGTCATATTGCATTAATAACTAACGTGTCTATACAATTAAGCTTTTTTAAATATTTTACTTATGTTCTATCCCGTTGGCTTTCGTTAAAGTGTCAATATTATGTATTAGAAATTTACGTTTTTATATATTATTCAACAATACACGGTATTAAATAATTAAAAAAGAAGTTTATTAATCCTCATTGCATGACACATTAATTCAGATAAATCGATTTTATTTTGAATTAAATGTTTCTATTCATATTAGAAGTTTAAATAAACGACTTATGTCACCAGAAAATTATCGACAACATAAGAGTATTTTTTATTTTTACATAAAACTAATTAACCGGTGATATATATGTATTTTTACTCTCGTTGTAGTAAGTAAATAAATAAATTATGGATATTAGGTAGGACCCTTATATTTGATAAACATTTTTATGAATCTTTATTAATGTGTAAATGGTCTTGATAAATGTAAATTTTGACTCGTATAAGTATATTAAGGGGCAAAACTTAAACGCCAGACAATGTTAAATGGAGGCTGACGTTTTAATTATCCTGGAAATTCACTTGTCAAGCCCAAGTGAAAGGGTATGTTTACCCTTTGGTGTTAGCAACACGTCAGCTTCCCTTTGCTCAAGCAACGGAACACGTGTTCATATTGTTAACTGCAGCTCTGTGGATTTTGCCAATAAACATAAGTTATAGCATATTGAAAATATTAACTGAAAAAATGCATGAAATATGTTTGTGCTATTCACTTTAATAAAGGATTTAAGGTAAATATTAATAACGATTCTGGATTTTTTTACGCTAAGAACCATGGTTTGCAAAATATTATTTGACATTGGTAATTAAGAGAGTTTTTAAGTAGATTTTAACATAAATATAATATACTGTCCATTCTATATACACTAAAATATACTTAATATAGTTTAATTCTCTTCCTTCACTTGTTCTGTTACATTGTTTTATTCCTCTACTAGTTTAAATTCTATCGACTCACTAACAGTCAAGATGATGGAGTGGGGGTGGAGATAAGTTACAAGACTTGGATAGTATGAGGGGTCACGTCCTGGAAGTGGTTTAGGATTACTTGAAGAAGGGGATTTAGCGAGTATATATTTCATCAGCAATACATATTCAATATCACTCTAGTTTAATAGTTCTAAAACAGCTCATATTAGTGAATTAATTTATTTCAGTGAAAATTAAAAATAATAAAGAACACTTACAACTACATTTTAAATAACGACCTTTAGATATTATGTTATTATTTTTACATCGGAGAATAATATGAAATATAATGTTCAGATTATCCATTTACAATATAATTATAGACAATGTAATTACATTAATTAACAATTGATGTGAATATAAAAACTTGTATTCAATCAATGAAAGGAACAACATAAACCATATTCGATTAACGCAGCAAACAATTGAATAAAAATAAAAGCATAGCCTTTAAAAACTATGAAAATGTCAATTTTAAGTTTAACTTGGATTGCAACTTATATCTGTAGCAAAGTTAAAGTTATTAAGAAAATGTTTCCACAATACGTGATTATTAAAAATTTAATTTAAGTTAAAGTAAGTGGGAGGGGGGATTTAAATGTAATGTAATATTAATAGCATTTTAGCTTACCAATAAATAAAAAAAAACATGTCGTATGTAATGTAATATGTACACAATCGTACGTAAACCTAGAACAGTTATTTTATTATATCTGCAAAAGGAATTCGTGTACTTCACGGAGATATAGCTTTCAAATCCTTGTGATAATCAGTGTATATTGCCTTGTAGGGTAATCTTCGAATAAATAAATCTTATTGTACAACTGAATGGTATTTATAAACAAGAGGTACTTGACTGTAATGTTATCCAAAAATGCCAAATTGTATAAAGGAGTGAGAAGCTAAAATTACAAAACGGTGGTAACATGAATCACTAGAAACACTGAACAGCTCACAAAGTGTTGCTAGTAATATTTTGGCTGGAAAACTGAGTTAGCTCGCTTCCTTCGTAATTTTGAACTTATCACTCGTGCGCCATTGCTGTAACCCACCACACTCAAGGTCAAAATATGTCTAACTATGAGCTTGTTGTTCAGTGTTCGTTTTACAAACCTCGTATGTTACTAATTTCTCATGAGCCTAACTGCTTGTAGCAAGATTATAAGTGGTGTCACAATAACAAATACATATACTGTGGTTTAGTTTGTCTAACTATGAGCTTGTTGTTCAGTGTTCGTTTTACAAACCTCGTATGTTACTAATTTCTCATGAGCCAAACTGCTTGTAGCAAGATTATAAGTGGTGTCACAATAACAAATACATATATTGTGGTTTAGTTTGTCTAACTATGAGCTTGTTGTTCAGTGTTCGTTTTACAAACCTCGTATGTTACTAATTTCTCATGAGCCTAACTGCTTGTAGCAAGATTATAAGTGGTGTCACAATAACAAATACATATTTTGTGGTTTAGTTTGTCTAACTATGAGCTTGTTGTTCAGTGTTCGTCTTACAAACCTCGTATGTTACTAATTTCTCATGACCCTAACTGCTTGTAGCAAGATTATAAGTGGTGTCACAATAACAAATACATATATTGTGGTTTAGTTTGTCTAACTATGAGCTTGTTGTTCAGTGTTCGTTTTACAAACCTCGTATGTTACTAATTTCTCATGATCCAAACTGCTGTAGCAAGATTATAAGTGGTGTCACAATAACAAATACATATATTGTGGTTTAGTTTGTCTAACTATGAGCTTGTTGTTCAGTGTTCGTTTTACAAACCTCGTATGTTACTAATTTCTCATGAGCTTAACTATTTGTAGCAAGATTATAAGTGGTGTCACAATAACAAATACAAATATTGTGGTTTAGTTTGTCTAAATTTAATAGCAATTTCTGTAAAATGAATTTTAAGAATTTGTTTTATTACTAATATATTACTGGAAACAACGATAGAGTAAAACTTAGTATTGAAGTATCGAAATTGTAAAACAGACTATTTTGTATTACCATAAATGTTACTTGGGGAATAATATTTGCAAAGACAATTATACTATAAGTTATAAATAAGATAAAGTAACTAATTTATGATATTAACTAACTGTAATTTGTGAAAACGTGGTTACAATAAACATATAAACTTGGTATCAATATTTTAGTATGTCAAAAAACACACAAAGTATACACACGTTCAATGAGTATGAATTGTACAGAATTAAATATTATAAATTAAAAAAAAATATTAATTTACCATGATAGCTAATTGGCTGTAACTGACACTATTGTTTACAAGAATAACATGGTAAGTGAAACGAGTGAAACCCGCGTTATCCCGGACCATTTAATTAAGACAATAGTATATCTGTTATAACACGTCAACTTTTCCTTCACTCTTTTTGATAATATTTTTCGCCTCTCAGTTTTGGTAAAAGTATTCTTTTTAAAATCCTGAGTCTGCTATTTATATCTTGTATAGTATTATCATCAATATAACTTTCTCTTCTTGCACTTTTATGTTAGTAATTTTGGTAATAGTTTATTTTATTATAAATTCATGTGTGATAAAGATCAGCAACACGTAAAATTTTACAAGAATAACTGTAAAAAAATAAACATAGGGACCCAATCATTAAGCAAAAAATTAAAAAACTTATTGAATGACTTATGTTGAACATACTTAGACATAGTTTGGTGATGACAGGTTCCATAAAGGATGTAGTGTGATTTAAGTGGTGCCAAACACTTCGTAAAGACTATTAACTTAAGGGTAATTTAACAAGGATACTTAAAACACAAAGGTCCGCCATTTTAGTGATGGCAGTGAGCTCATTAGACTCATATTTACTTTCTTGTTTGATTTTATTTAAACTAATGACTAAAAAAAATTATTAATAAAAGTTTAATGTTAGATAACCATTCATTGAATATTTCATGAACTGAATATTTTATTGTTTCATATATATAATATATTTTTAGGTAATGAATAATTTACAGTCTGGGGGCGTAAGGGGAGTTGATCCTTTAAATTTATTTTATCCTAAAGTGTAGATTGTTCCATATATGAAGTTAACTACAAAGCACTCTCACGTCCTACTAATTTACCCCATTATTATATACTATATTCTATTTTAATTATTTATTTTATTTCAGATTTTGTATTGTACTTTCAAAAACATTACTGACATGAACGTAAGCATGAATTGTTCATAGAGATGATAGGCAAGGCTCATTTTTCATGAAACCGTTTATGAAAAAAAACCGTCGGCACTGGTGGCGCAGTGCTGTAACCCAGCTACATGGGGACAAAGTGTTTGGGAGATTGTAGGCGATAGGTTGTATGCTCGGTCCTCTTAATGCCGGCATGGCGTCCGCTTGGTGGTTGCTATCGGCGTGGACACTACTAGAGAAGTCTGGGGTATCCATGTTGAGTGGTAATCATTGTGCGGATGTTGTGTGGGGGAGATAACTGAGTATCAGGCTTGTCAATTAGCTGAAAATCAGACCAGCACTACGTGGTTCGGATTCCACGTAAAGTTGTAGGTCCCTTAGTTGCCCTGGCTGTTGGGCTATTAATAAATTGCCCTTTCTGAGAAACAGTTGAACTCAGTTAGTAACCAGACTACACTCATCCACACTCATCCTACACTCATAAAACCATTCATATTCGCCTTAAAATACGCACAACGTTGTGTCGGCGTCTTATATGTAAGAATGTAAGAATGATCAAGCTTCATTCTCTAGTATAAAATTATAGTACCACTTATTTAGCGTGATAAACTATATTTTCATACATTAAATATGCCAATTTTAGTAACAGAGAATGTATCTACACTTTGCATTAGTTATGGGTCTAGTGTTATGTTTTCTTTTATCTAACTTATTAGAAGCCTACTAAATATTGTTAAAAAGGTATTACAATAGTTTGATACTTGGGCAATACAGTTTTGGCATAATCTTCTATGTTCTATGATATGCTCACACTATATCAGTAACCACACGCGTCACCACAAACTTCGGTCTCGTTAACGTCGGTTAAAAGTTGGTCACACTCGCTTCGCTCGACAACACGTCCTTAGCTTTGGTTACTACATAAACATTAACATCAACAATACCAACAATAATCATAATTACAGCAGGGGAGGCAAGATACGTGACATTCACATTAGTATGGTTTTGTGGGAACATAACTACGCTTTTAGAAGGAAGCGGAATTAATGTGACAAACAATAATTGAGTATTTAAGTTATTTCTAATTCAATCGATTAATAATACAGTTTATATTTGAAATTATATCTCCCTATGTATTTTACGTCATTACAAATGTCTTTGTTATTTGTCTTCCAATAAACAATAAAGGTAATGATGAGCTTATAGCTTTATATTAAATAAACAAATGGTAGCAAATTACCTATACAACAAAACACTTTGTGTTGACGGATGACGTTCATACTATTTAAGTCGTTGTCATGAAATATTAGTTTAATTTATATATAGAGGATAATCACATGGATATGTGACAGAAAGCTTAATATTAGTTATAATGTATTATGTAATTTAGTTGGTTAGATTAATCAAATTGCCAGAGAATGAATGACTGGTTGAATTAATGAATTAATGAAAACTCATTTATTGTAGTGGTGAAGATAGAGTCCTCAACTTAACCACTAAGCTACTAATTATGAGGGTATTAAAATCAATCAGTTATCATAAACCATATCAGCAGATACCCCTGAACATTCATCCTACTATTTGGCTACTGCGTATCTCTAGCTCAGTAATGAGTCTTTATCTAGAGACTTCCTATTATATAATGATTACCAGGATGCTTAGTGCTAACGTTGAAGATAAATGTTTCGTGAGAAATTTAATTTAAGTCTACTTCAAATACAGTTCCCACTAAGGATATTATATTAGATATTTTCCTCAATAATGAAAGTTAACTGACCACTTTTGTAAAGTTCGTGTTATCATGTCAACAAATGTCTCTAGTTAGATAACACGATCTGGCATGTGGTTTGGGGAGATAAAGTTGTATATCTGATGTTGTTACAGGAAAACCAAGTTTGTTAGTTGAGGATCGCGTGTTCTGGAAACTTGTGAGGCCTGGAAACACAAACATGTTCAGTATCACGGTCCGCTTAAGTAGTTTGGGTTTGGTAAGTTGCTGTTTTGGTAAACAAGACTGTGATTAATAAAAAATGGCTTATGGCTCAGTGCCTAGATTATAATGACATTTCAAAGGTATATAATATATAAAGGTATATAGAAGTAAAAGATTTACGTTGTTTTGTTTTTTATTTATTTATTTTTTTTTTTTAATGCTATAGACTTTTTCCACTACCCCTAGTGCTTATAAACTCTTGCCACTAGTTCACAATCCCACATACTCAAATGTACAACTCTACAATATATATTTTCCGCTTATAATAGAACACTGCTTTATTAGCTGCTATCAAAAGCATTTTAATAGTGTTTTAAGGCGTACGTTGTATACACCTACTCAGTCCATACGTGAGTAGATATTTACTTTCAGAATCAAGTATATAATTTAATATAAGAAGACAAACGTGGATATTGAACATTAAGTTTAATTAACTTACTTAGCCTATTTTCTTAACTCATTTATGCCCAAGTTTTTTAAATGATGTTATTTTTATATGTTTTATTTTTCTCTATGTCCTTGTTTCTATTTTGAACTTTTTTCATGTAAATTTTAAATTATCCTTATTGACAGGTTATTGACTTGCCCTTTGAGATAACATTTGCATTTTTTTAATTTTTCAAAATAAATCAATATGCAATCAATAAAAAAGAAAAAAACGTGTCCCCCTCCTCCCCTCCTCTTCCTATCATAAGTAAAAAGTAGTAAAACAGGTGTTGTACCATGCGACTATTATATAAACACTGATCCCGTCAACTTCCACCCCCCATGCCGAACACAGTACAACGCCTTAGATCGCTTGCCCGTTTCAACACCGATAGGTTAGCGCATTTATTCATTATTTATTTATTATTCCGCCTCATTTTTGGGCCACTGGGCGTATATGGGTTAATATAAATGAAATTATAATATAAATCTTTAATAAACGTAATTTTCATATTTATCTTAGTACTACCCACTAGGAATAGATTCGATTTATTTTATAGGACCCTGAAACTAATATAAGGATTTTTATTAAATTCAATCATCTTGTCTCCAACTCTTAAGCCCTGATTACCAAGAAAAAAAACTTATTTGACTTTAAAGTAAAATTTAAATAATTCCCTAAAAGGAACATGTATTTGAAATTGGGAAAACAATTATTTGAGGGGGGGGAATGTACGAAGAACACCTAACTCGCAAACATCACTTCTCTTCGTGATTCGGTAGTGAACTGCAAATTAGCTTCGTTCTGCCGCTTCCCCACCCCACCACCACTTTCACTAATGCTACATAAGGTGAACAAAGATGTTTGCTGGTGATGACAAGAAAGCTGCAGCCAGATTTTGTAGTGCTTGTACACGTCGAAGGAGGGAGTACTTACATAACATCTGTCCAAAACTTAAAAAAAACTATAAAAAAAACCCAAAAAAAACAGGAAATAGTTAATTAAAAGCGGTATAGTTGGCTTACAAATAAATAACATTTGACCTGTAGTTTCCGTTTCATTTAATCATTATTTAACATTCAGTACTATTTTTACACTAGTCAGTAAATGTATCTTCAAAACTTATATTCTCATGAGTTTTAAACTGGCCTTATCCATAAAACTTGCATCAATACGCAAATTATGAAATATCAAATAGATTAAATCTCAAGAAATCCTAGTGTTTTCTTACTGTTAAGCAGAATTTATATCATTAACTGATTGAGTTTTGTATGTCCTAGTACAGGTTCCCTTAAATGGGTTGGAGACTAGAACTAGTATAATTTCACACGAGTCAAATTGGATATCCCGTTTTAACCGTTTCTACCCGGTCAAATCTAACCTAACCTAATAAAGTCTAACCTAACCTAATATAAATATGTTTATTGCTCCTTAAATACAATTTTATGTTATTTTTTGATACCATTCTCTTACTATACTATTTAACTTTATGTAACCAATGCTTGATTAAAGACTTAAGCTACACAAAAGGAATAAAATAAGTTTTTAATTTTTGTAGTGAATGATATCTTAGTGAAGATAAAATAGTACAGTAATACAATATGAAAACAGACATATGTACACGACATAAAGTTCAAGATTTCCAGCCGGTGTCTTGAGAGAAAAAACCTGTTAGCAGAACAAATTCATAAGTGCCCATATTTCATTAAATGACATTAGTACGTCGAGTTTATGACACCATGTTAAATAAAAATCTTAAGTGCACGAATATTTACATTTATAAATATAAATTTGACAAAAGAAATTACGTCTACAAACTATCAAAAAGTTATTGTTATTAAAATGTTTTTACTGAATAATTAAATATTTTGTACTAACGTAAACGTTACATATGTCTTATTGGATTAATTTTGTATATTTTTTAAGTCTTTTTGGAACTACTTTAATCTTTTTAAATGTCTAAACAATATCAGTTATAAGTCTTTACGAACAACTGGATTCAAAGGATTTACTATCACATATCTTGAAATTTTGAATAAACTTATATATGAATGTATACTAAAGATCTATATCTTTAGTATACATATATTAGTATTTCAGAGTTTGTACTGATCTAGTACTTTAGTTGTACCATCAAGGTTTTAAAGAAATGATTTATTGAAACTAAATAATATATAATTTGTATTTTCAGTGCAGTGTTTTATAAGTTTTAACAAATTTTAATTGTAGAAGAGAATATGTTTACGATCTCTAAATAAGCTGATACGCAGCTTGGTTAACATCTTTAAAATGTTCACCAAAGAACATGTCTTAATTTCACCAAGCCACTTTTCAAGCATAAAAACTACTTTTTTTAAAGTTTAAATGATAGTTTTAAATGTGCCAGGGACTTGTGCATGGTCTAAATTTATTGATCAGTAAAGTTAGAGCTAAAACCTTGTACCTTGTGAGGTAATTCTTAACCACTGAGCTGTTATGGCACATTATTTTGAATTTAAAGAGTTCCAAAAGTTTTATGTTGATATATAGTTTATCAAGCTCTGTAAGAACTCAGTGTTCCTTAATTCAAATTTCAGAAGGACAACTTAAAAACAAACCCCTCCTTCAGCTATTTCATTTACAAGTAAAACTTATCCAATTACAGCAAGAGTAATATTGATGTTGACTCTGAAAATAAGATAACTTTTTGGATTATCCTTATAATGTTGTCTTGAATCATACAAATTTTATAGTGACAAACACTTCAAGGTGAAGGGTCTATTATTATTATTTTATTATAAAATAAAGCTATAGTTCAACGTTTCAAATTAATGTTTAAGAAATTTAAGTACGTAATTTACGTACATTCTGTTCCTAAGGTTATGTTTTTCGTAGTTAAAAACTATTAAAGAGTAAATATCTGAATTTATATTAATAAACAAAAATTAAAAAGTTTAGTCTAAAGTAAGATTTTTACCTATAAAAACTATTTACTTAGTAGCCCAATGGTAGTTTTGTTTCTTTACAAAATCGTCATACAAATTCTTGTTCATATAAATTACCATGCAACTCTTTTAAGTTTTTCCAACAGAAAAAGGGATCTTTATTAGAAAATGACTCCGAATTTTTAAAAATTCTTTGAAATTGACCAAGTGGAAACTTGCGAATCAGTGGGGTGTACTATCAGATACAAAATGATCACAAACATGCACGGCACGCTTATCAAATCGCCTCTTGGCTGCTCGTTATCTTATCTACTGGTGTTGGTACCGTTATCAGTATCCTTATCGTTATCTTATCTTATGGTGTTGTACCGTTATCAATATTGGACTCGTTATCAATGATTGAACAAACACGGCCAGTTGTGTTGCGCTGGTCAGTTTAATTGTTGTGTGCTACCTAACCTAGACCTAATCCAATATAACCTAATATAGCATAACATAACCTAATTTAATCTAACCTTTTCAAGAGTGGGTGTTCTCTTCTAAAAAAGACTAGAAAAATGTTGATATAAAATTTTTTACATCAAGGTAGAACAAAGCATGAGATAGTAGTAGGTTATTATTTATGTACAGTTACTTAACCTAATTAAATAAAAAAAGTAAAACAAAAAAACAAAAAACACGGGTGTAAATGGCACCATTTAGTAGTAGTAGGGTTTTCTCTATAAGACTTATTGGTAAATATTAAATAAAAAGACTAAGGTAAGCTTTACGAAACCCACTTACTAACTAAATATAATCATGAGAAATGGAGTCTTCGGAATGGGGTGACAGCAGACATATTACTTGATACTGATTAAAATCCTAAAAGTAAAAGGTTTATATATAATTTATTTATTTTTATATATTCTTAAGATCGTCAAGATATGGGCGAATATAGATTTCTAATGAGTGTGATATGTGTAAATGAATGAGTGTAGCCATTGTTACTATCTGCGTTCGACTTAGCTCAGAAAGGACTATTTGTTAATGGCCCAATTGCCAGGGCAACTATGGGACCTACTATCAAGATAAAATTAATTAAGAGGTTGTTATTTGTCGTATTTTTCCAACGACGGAAACACCACACAGACAATATAGTTAAAATATTATTTGCAATATAGTGATCGATTCGTAGATTAAACATCTTCAGACTGAAGGAAATCATCAATGAATGGAACTAGAATCAACTTATATACCTCAACACTCGTCATGGTTGAGAAGCTCATAAAGGGTTAGGTGTTACGTCCGTTAATGGTGGCTGATATGGTTTTAACAATTAAGACAAAACGTATGTTTTTTTTTCTTTTCATTTTCTCATATTATTTGTTAAAAATTTAGTATTATGAACTGTCACATAGTCTATATACCACCCCACTCATTAATCAATTGTACAAAGCCTACATGTCTAAATATTTTTTAATATGTTCTTTTTTATATTCGTTTGTGAATACTATTGGTTTCCCAATTATTATTATTATTTATGGTTAATATTGTAGTGAATGTTGTTTATTATTAAGCATTTAATCTATTGAGAAATATGTTACAAGTAGTTTTGTAATTAGAATAATAAGTGTTGGTACAGTACAAGTAAACGTCACACAACACAAAATGTATTACAATATAAGCTCAAAATGCACAAATATATTAAAATACAAGTACAAAATTTACAAATATTATGGTGATCGATTATTTTGTGAATCCCTCTGGTCTGAAGAAGGTGAGTGTGTTTCACCGAATTCGATTACCTTAATATTTGTGCATTTTGTACTTGTATTGTAATATATTTGTGCATTTTGTGCTTATATTGTAATATATTTTGTGTTGTGTGACGTTTACTTGTACTGTATATATATATTACGACCTGTGGATCAAGCGATAGTTTAAAATCAAAGACATAAATGTTTTACAGTTTAAACTAGTACAACTGGCAACCCCTTCCTACGGCATAATTATTATCATTTATTTTATACACAAATTTTTGGTTATATAATCAGGGTTATTATCCTATCATACATTTTATAATGAAGATAAACGCAACAAACTATAAATTAGATGACATAAATATGGCAACATATTTAGTATAACCCTTGATGATATACTCCTACATAAGATATCCCATCTAATAAGAATATTTGTGCCATTAATTTTGTTAGTTAGTGAGGCTGCAACCCCAGCTGGTTTAAACTGCATTACATTTACATGGGACTACACTAGCGCTCCACAATAGACCACAAAAACAGCTGATTTTACGAGACTGAAAATTCAACATTGGATGGTAAATCTATTGTATATAAAATCAATGGTATAACGTAAAAGTTTATGTTGAATGAATGCACGTTTTGGCAGGCAACCGGCTGTTTACCCATGTGACGTCTGTCACCTCAGTCTACTGCACCGCCTCGCCGTGGTACCTACCATGTGTTCTATTTACCGTGCCTAAAAGTATGTTTTTCGATATAACAATAACATGGATAGATACCTCAATCATTGTCATATACGAATATATTTCCCATTGAATGTTAAATGTTGTCCCAAAATATCAGCTGTTTTTTGTGGTCCATTGTAGAGCGCTAGTGTAGTCCCATGTAAATGTAATGCAGTTTAAACCAGCTGTAGTAACAGACCTCACTAACTAACAAAATTACTGGCACAAATATTCATATTAGATGGGATATTTATTGTAGGTGTATATAACCAAGGCTTCAATTAATTGAAAAGTAACAGCTCTTCAAATGATGGAAAATGTAAATATTTTTGTGTATATATTGAGAAGTTTACAGCTGTCATAATATTAGAATTAATGATTATGTACTTTATACATTATTTCAAAATTTATCTGATTGTTATAACATTTAGGGAAGTTACGTATTTTTTGCACAGGGAAGTTTTTATTTAAGAATTTATTCACATCCGTATGTTGGTATTCTCCATATTGACTGAAGTTTCAATTGTAATCTAATGCGAAACAAATTAAATTCACACTTTTCAAATGAATTAACAAGAAGTAAGCAACGCAAGTAAAGTAAGTGAGATACTTTGAATACATTTGTATATGATAATTTTCATTCATAGAGGTTTACCCACACATATTTGTAGTCGAAAATCACGGGCTAAGGCCGAACTACCTCAAGCATAATGGGTGAAATTAACCACCAACTGGCACTATCATGACCAAAGCTCGAGGTATGTGCACGGCGAGTGACGGTGCTTGCAAGCTAAGCAAAAAAAATTCCTAACATTCTTGATTTTCAGTTAATTTACATCGTGTTTTTATTATTATCAGTACCATTGTACGTATAAGGGCGGGCGGGAGGGTCAGTACAACAGTACGTGTAGTGGTGGGCGGGTAGGTCAGTACTACTGTACGTGTAGGGGCGGGTGGGTGGGTCAGTACCATTGTACATATAGGGGCGGGCGGGTGGGTCAGTACCACAGTACGTGTAGGGGTGGGTCAGTACCACTGTACGTGTAGTACCAGGGCACAGTGAAGGATTTGGGTCCTCTTAAAAGTTCAATTAGCTTATAGACTGGATATTTTTATTGGAATAGAGCTAAGTATGATATAATCGGTGTTATAATGCAATTTTGCAATAGTTGTGTGAAAGAGACGTATTGAATCGTATATTATTTTGAATAAAAGAGTTATTTATAAAATTGTAAAAGAAAAACTCTTCGGAAGAGACTTGAATGGTTATGTAAACTGTACTGTTCTGCCACAGTGTCTAAGTAAGGACGTGTGTCAGCCACGAGGCGTGTCTTTGTGTTTATAATTGGAACCACACGTGGAACTCTATATATACTCAATAGTACAAAAGAAATAACAGTCCTTCTACAAGTTATCAATACTATTTTAAAATAAATTGTAACCAAAATATTTTAATAGTATAACAGTTATATATTTTTGGAAATGATACTCGTACATCAGAAGCAATTACATTTTACAGTTAGTCATAAATATGGCTCTCGTAGCTGCATGCTTTAAGACATTGACAATACGTTGATGAAATAAGTACAACATTTACTAATACAGTCCTATAAATACATTGTGCTCTTACAAAGACATAATAACTGTACAATCGTGTGTTTTTGTATTATTTGTGGACATTTTTAATTATGAAGGTAAAATATCAAACATTTAAGGGTCTCTAATCTTCATACAATTACATGACGATAAAAACACTGTGTTGATATAATTCCCATCCTCAAAGTAAAGTGATGACTGACTCGATCAGGTTATGAAGAGTTTTAATTTTAACAATGTCTAGAGATACATTTTGAAGTTTATTTATTTTATTGGACAACTATATAAAATAATATTTATTCGTTCATTTGCCCATTTTTAGTAGGTTAAATAGTAACTATATTAATATAAGTGTAACTTCTAGGTTTTTATAATAATAATTGTATTGGTTGAATTTTTGATCATTCTTTTTTCAATTTTGGTAATTATAGACAGTGGGTATAGATGAATATAAGTTCATCTATAATTTTGTGGTTTATCATTGCCACTTTCTCCATGTCCGATAATTTTGTTTGCTCTATTTCCTAGTATATATACGACTCAAAGAGTCGTATAATATTGTCTTCTCAAGCCTATTCAACCATAAACTGCATTAGTTAGGAAAATACTATAGTGTATTAATTTATTCTTAGGTAATATTTCACCTAATCTGTAGAATTAAAACACTAGATATTTAAATTTGTTAATCAATGCGTGACTTAAATTATAAAATATTAAATTAATTAACTTAAATAGGAAAGTAGGCGATAATCTATGCACACATGTACACAAATAAAAATTTAGGTAACACAGCCTGTGTTTTTTTAGGTTTTAATATGCTATTCACACATTTTAACATAAAATAAATATAAATTTTTTTGGAGTTTAGACATTTCAATAATATTATTAAAGTAAATGTGTTGAAACTTCGGATCTAGTTTTAATAACACATCGAAACACATATCTATTTTAATTAAATCGATACCAAAGCTACAAAAGTATGTTGAACCTAAGATAGTTAAACATTTATTTTTCTATTTTTTTAACGTTCTGATTCAACGGAGTTCTGAAAATTTTCAATAAAGATATCCTTTATTACTGAAAATCTGATAAAATAATGAAATGTTGTCTTCAGCATATAGTAATGAAAAGTAAATAAAGAGAATTGAAACGGAAGTTATGATTTTTAATGAAAACATAATTCGAAGATTATAATGGGAAACATTTTTATTTGTAACCATACAATTAAATTTAGTTTATAGATTTGCTTGCGAATGCAAATTTTGCATCAAAATATTGTAGTATTTAGTTCAATAATGGATCAAATAATCATTAGTAAATACATGAAAAAACACCTACACGTCCAAAAACTTTTAGAAATATTTATAAATTAGGTATTTTATTTTTATATTTCACTATACAATGCATACTCACATTCTAAAACTACATTTTTTATGCGACTTATATTTTTAGTTTCATAAGTATTACTGTTTTCATTATGTGATTAAGAACATGACCTTGGAGTTGGCCAAATAAATAACGTGAAGAAAATCTGTATGGAAACCATTAACGCCATACATGTTTGTTAAAGGTAGTAGTATTAATGTAAAATCAGATGTACAAAATATTTTAATATGAATTTTTATATTTTTTTTAAATAGTACAAATTATTCTTGATAAAATTATTTCTCTAAAAAAATTTTATTTCTACATATTCTTGGTTTTAAAAACTAATTTTTAAGTACTGTAAAGGTAAAACTTAACAGGAGGCTAACTATTCGTCTTAGAGAAACTTTTCTGTTTGGTAGTGATAGGATACAGTAAATTAGCCAACAGAGTATTATCGTTTGTGTAGAACTTTCTTATATCCACCAAATCCATTGTTGACTTTATATATTAGTAATATTTTACATAAGATTAAAAATATCCAGAGATTTTTAATATTTTAATTGATATAGAGGGTGTCCCACAAAGAGGTATACACATTTGATTTTATATTATTTGCCCCTTTTTGCACCGAACATTTTCAAACCCTACACAATTCATTAAATATGGTTTTAAAATATTCTGTTAAAATCACGGCTCTTTATAAATTGTAGAAACAAAATGGTGGCATTTTGAAAATGTACTATTTTGCTTCCTATACAAATTAATTTCTTCTATTACCTGATTTGATTACTGCGTTGCAACAGCTGTTTAATAACGCCCATTGTTGAAAACAGCTGTTTGATTGAAGAATATCGCTTGTGCTAAAAAACATAACCTAACCTCCCCATTACATTTTTGCTGATATTGAAGTTCGAAAAATGGCTTTCAATGTTGAACAAAAAGTGAAGTGTTGTGCTTGGGCTATTGCTTTTGGCAACATTGTAGAAGCAATTAGACAATTTCAGGTTGCCTACCCAGGTGTTGAACCACCTAGTAAGCTAACAATAATTAAGTGGACAAATCTTTTGTTAGATAATGGAAGTGTCATAAAAAAGTACTCTAGAGAATCAAATGAGAAAAGGGAAGTACTGGTATGCGCATCAATACTCCGCTCTCCAGGTAACCCGAAATCACTGAGGAGGGTTGAACTTGAAACTGCCGTTCCAAAGTCTACAGTACGGAGATTGATTAAGAAAAACAAAATTACATTTTACAAAAGTCACCGAATCCATAATCTTCTCGAAGATGATCGGACCGGAGAGTGGAATATCGTTCAAATATAATTGAGTTTTATGAGCTAAATCCTGATTGGTATACTAAAATTGGTTTTTTTTCAGACTAGTTCACTTCAACCACAATGGTGTTGTAAATAAACACATATGTAACTATTACAACACCATCAATCCACACATTCTTGAACAGCCTCAACTCAAATCAGAACTGTTCGGACAGCTGTCAGTTGTAATGGCGTGCTCTCTTACGACATTACAGACAGAACAATGACTGGGAATATATATGCACAGGTTTTAAATGCACAATTTTTGCATCATTTTACAGTTCCATAAACGTATCAAGCATTCTTCCAACAAGGTGGTGCTCCTCCTCATTGTGCTAATCCTGTCAAGCAATTATTAAATGACAACCTTCGTGGCCATTGTATTGGTCGTGGAAGTGATTTTTTAGATTGGCCACACCGATCCCCAGATCTAACTGTGTGTGATTTCTTTCTGTGGGGTTACTTATAGGAACAAGTTTATACCCGTATCTTCAATAAAGACGAGGAATTAAAACAATCAATTGAAGAGGAACTTATCCACAGAATGTCTTTGTAAGAGCTTACGATTCATTTGTTAAGCGCTGTTATCAGCGTGTCGCTGTGGATGGATTACAGTTCGAATAATTGTTTTGGACTACTTTAGGAGGACATTTGGCTATGATCTAACTTTGTAATTTAAATGCCTTATTTATCTAGAATATAACAATAAATAATTTTACAATACAAAAAAACACTGTTTTTTAATGTTTTTAAAGTATAGTTTTTCAAAATACCACCATTTTGTTTCTACAATTTCTAGAGAGCTGTAATTTTAATAGAATATTTTAAAAACATATTTAATCAATTTTGTAGAGTTTAAAAATGTTCGGTGCAAAAATGGGAAAATACTAAAAAATCAAACGTGTAAATCTCTTCGTGGGACACCAATTTTATTTTATTCTTACTATTCCTTTTTATCTAAGTTATTAAAATCTTTCATGTATTACTGTATTTTGCAGTCCAAGGAACTTTAAAAACATTATATTCTAATAAGTTAAGAGAATTCGAAAAATATAATTCAAATCTGTCATTCTGCTTGTTAATGGTTGAAATGGGACTTTGAATTGGTTGTCATTAAATAATTAAACTCTATACATTCAACAGGCATTGCTCCAAAGGGGTAGACCCGCCACAAACATTCACGTTACTAATGACGTCATTAACATTCCTCTTGTTGATGACGCCTAATTTCAGTGACGTCATGACTCCGTGAACATAAAACAAGTAGTACACTGGCTTATGTTCACGTATTTAAATACTACTAAATATGTTGGTTGAAATATGTTACTATAGTCGATCAGTTTAAAAGAGAATACATTTTTATTTGTTTATCCTTAACAACTACAGCTTTTAAACACAATTAGCTCCTTTTTTAATATGTTGTTCTTAGTAATAAAAATGTTATCAATAAAGTACTGAATTAGTGTAGAAATGAAATATGATAATACTTTGAATAAAATGTGTTTTAATACAGGAAAGCATAATGTAATGTAATATAAAACATTAATTATATTTTTTCTTTAATGCTTTACTAGTCTGTATGGTTTGGTTTATAATTGTTATCAAAACAGGATTAAATGGCATTCCCTATATTAACTAGGTAATAAAAGCGTTCTTTTATTTTTGTCGTTCCTCACAGGCATTAGGTTTTATTTATAGATGTCATAATAATAATTTTATTGTTAGGTTATTAAAAAGTGTCACTTAGTTCATATGCATATTATGTTTATTTATTATATGTAAAAATAGTAAATTCCCAAACTATTGTTTATGTATGAAAGAGATGAACAAAGTGAAATTCCAAGCTATAATCATTTTGGAATTGTATTTACTTAGTTCACCAACTAAATTACTGTACCAACTTAATTACCGTACCAAATAAATTACTGTACCAACTAAATTACTGTACCAACTAAATTACTGTACCAACTAAATTACTGTACCAACTAAATTACTGTACCAACTAAATTACTGTACCAACTTAATTATCGTACAAACTAAAATACTGTACCAACTAAATTACTGTACCAACTAAATTACTGTACCAACTAAATTACTGTAATAACAAATTACTGTACCAACTAAATTACCGTAGCAACTAAATTACTGTACCAACTAAATTAATTTACCAATTGAATTACTGTACCAACTAAATTACTGTACCAACTAAATTACTGTACCAACTAAATTACTGTAATAACAAATTACTGTCCAAACTAAATTACTGTACCAACTAAATTACTGTACCAACTAAATTACTGTACCAACTAAATTACTGTAATAACAAATTACTGTACCAACTAAACTACCGTAGCAACTAAATTACTGTACCAACTAAATTAATTTACCAATTGAATTACTGTACCAACTAAGTTACTGTACCAACTAAATTACTGTACCAACTAAATTACTGTAATAACAAATTATATTTGTACAGTTATATAACAAATTATATAACTGTACAAACTAAATTACTATACCAACCAAATTACTGTAGCAACTAAATTACTGTACCAACTAAATTACTGTAACAACTAAATTACTGTAATAACAAATTACTGTACCAACTAAATTACTGTAGCAACTAAATTACTGTACCAACTAAATTAATTTACCAATTGAATTACTGTACCAACTAAATTACTGTACAAACTAACTTAAATTCGTAATACTATTGCATTTATGCAATTTTTTACTTTCAGATGGAATTTGACAATCTTCCCAATATATGATCGGTCTGATACTAAAATAACTTTTTTATTATTCTCTAGTGTCTTAAAAGTAGACTATAATGACTTATCCATATTTGGACACCTAAGAAATTTAACACATCATAAACAATATACAACTGTATTTAAGATTGTAAACATGTTTTTTTTATAGAAAAAATACATTTAAACCTTTTTTCAATAAAAATTAAATAAAAAAATTAACAATGTAAAAAGAAGCATGAAATAATTTGTAAATATAAAAAGGAAATATATAAAAACGATGAATTTAGGTTTAATATTAATGCTTCAATAATTAAGTTTAAAGTCATAGAACATATATTAATTACCTTGGACTAGCCCTAGATACGTTAAATATAACATTCCTTGTTTGATCTCAAACTTATGTGCATTTAAAATGATTCAGTTAATTTAATACAACAAACTATTACAAAATATAATGACTATTTTAAATTAGATTTAAAAATAGTCATTAGATTTGTATCGTTATTTCTTCGGGTTATACATATGTTACATGCCCATCATTGATTTCATTTGTTTTTTGTTTTTATTTATTTGCTTAATTGTTCATAGTCTATATAGTATTTAATATTGTTCATTTTATGCCGATTTATAGTACATTTGTTTTATATATTTTTGTATATTATTTATTTGTTTATTTCCATTGTGTTAATATTGAATGTTTTGAGGCTTGTATGGAGTTAGGACTACCAATCGTGATCTAGAAGGAAGTTTTAAACAATCAAACAATTAATTGAAATAAAATCAAAAATAAAACAAAAGTTAGGATTAAAGATTTTAAAAAAATTCATTTTTGAGAAAACAAATTTACTTGTATAATGAATAACATATGTTATTTGGTTTCTTTGACTCTGTTTTCTTGGTGTTTCTTGATTAGCTTATTTATTTTTGTCTTGTTTGTTAGTTACTTTAAGATTACTCATATATTGAAGATATTTCATTACGATAAAATTAGTTGATCTCTCAAATAGCTATATGCTGGAGAGATTTATAAAAATACACGGCAATGTACTATCAATTTAGGAAATAATAAACGATTTAAAATTTAAATGTTTAACAATTCCCACCATATTATTACGTAGCTTATGTGAACGTTTCTAACTTACTTCAATATTATTTGATGAGACGATAAAAGAAAAAGCAAACAAATATACTATTATAAAAACTAGTATATAATCTTTATAAAATAATAATATATTTTAAAAGTGTATAACAAAGTGAGCAAAGCATTTAGTTTACGGAAAGATTATTTTTTTAAATGTACTTGAAATCAGTTATTATTTACTGAGAAAATTTGGGAATAGACATTATGGTGTTGTAAAATATTGGAATAGCTTTTATTACAATATCCAATAATACCATCCAGAAAGGTGATCCGGCTTTTCATCTGGACTGATATGTTCACCATTAATACCACTCCAATGTTAATGCCTGTATTATTTAAAATTTGGTCAGAATTGACAGAGATTATATCACAATACCCCTTTGTTAGTTACGTAGGATTTGGGAGTGTAAAATTTTATTAGTTTGTGTGTTTAATAGGGTATTTTAGGCACAAATATATCCCATGTTAAAATCTCCTTTTGACAGGTGATTTAGTGCAAATATTTGGGATGAAAAATACACCCTCTGGCACTGCTTTGCCAGTGTGGTGGCTCAGTGGCTAAGCTAAGATTTTGGGCAAGGACAATATCCATGGGTCGAATTTCTTACTGAGCGGCGACTAAAGCTAGCAAAAACACAAGTAAAATATAATTTTTTCCTTTTTTATAATTTAATAAACGAAAATTTTCAACTATTGTTGTCTATGTTCGGATCCGATTTTAATGAAAATAAAACTAGAGTATAATCTATTAAGTGTGGAGTTATAAAATTACAATAAACATCGTTTTTATTTTTGTTTGAGTTGAGCATTTTCAAGTAATTAAATTTATAAAATGGTACATACATAGTGTCTCAAAAGTAAAAAGCCAAATTTCGTGAAATTGGTATATACTGTAGGTCAAAATAAAGGGAAAATAAACAATACATTTTTTTCAAAAAATGCTTGAATACCAGGTATCAGCCATTTTTTTTTTTCGCAAGAGAATTATTATCTTCAAGTTTGCTCAACTGATCTTTATGAAACTCATTATGCTTGTTAAAATAATAAAGCCCTATTCTAGAAACAAATTGAAAAAATTTAATATTTCAAAATGGCGGCCATTTTAAATATTTAAACAGAAATTGTGGGAAAACACAAAAATAAAAATAAATTACTAACAAAACATTTTTGTAGATACTGTTTACCAATCAGTCAGTATTATAAAAATCAATATTGAACAAAAAAATAACTGAAACATATTGAAATTTGTGTTAAACTAAACACAAATGACTGTTTGTTTTATAAATGTATTCCAGCTCTGTATATACGCACGATATTTATTGTGTATTAGGTGGTATTTGTTTTAAATTCTAACAATAATGTTTTATTATGAATGCTAACTGTCTATGGCAACATAGATCTGCTATGTACAAATACGTTTAAAAATTGGTTTAAGAAACTGTTTGGATTGTTGGTGATTGAAGAGAATGAGCTATTATTAAAGGCTGTAGAATGTTGCCAATTGGATGACATCCAAGACCTTATAAGTTCAATAGTTATTTATCACTATTCGAAAGTTGCACTCTGCAAAGAATACCTCAAGTATATTTTTTTCGAAATGTCAAATTAATCTTATAAGAATCATAAAGTGAGTAGGCTGAATATATGTTGATTGGTATATGTTTAAGTAAATAAACTAAGCATAACCTATGACAAGCCATAAACTAAAAATAAAGCTCTAAATATAGTATTTGTATTACTCCATTCGGTTTTAAGTTGACTTTAAACTGGGAGCTACTTCTATCAATTTATGAATGGAATTGCTTATAATTAGCCTTTATTGCGGGCCGAGAGGGTACAAAATAATTTACGAACAAGATATTAATTAGGCTAGGACACTCGACTTCCCAAACTACCCACTACAAATCTGCTCATCTACTAAGAATAGCCAGGAACTGTAAATCACATTACTTCAGGCTAGTCTAGGTTGTAGATGCCTTCAAGGTATTCTAAAGTTTAAACCACTACGTTAGCGGTTTTTTTAAATGTATTTATTTTTTATTTTTATTTCTATGTCAAGAAAACATTGAGGTTTTGCCCCAGTTAGTTGTTTGATATGTTAGTTTAATTTTATAAACTTTTTCAGATCTAGGACATAGTGCCTTTTGTGAAAGCTCAACCGAGTGTTCAGTATTTGTTAGTTTCTATATCAGTTGACAATAAGATAAGAGACAATCTGATAAGATAAGATACGGTTTATTGTATGTTAATAACTGTTATTTAGGTTATATTTATATATTTGGCTAGTTTACCATTATTTTTGGATATTTATGTTTTAAGTAAAGAAATCTATGTTATTGAACTGATATAGTTACGCCCTTAGGTTTTAAGGCATTAATTTACCCTTTAACCTGTCATCGGTTTTTATATCAGGGAAGGTGTTGTTGTTCTTATCATAATTGTTGCAATTAAGCAGTACTATACTTATTGCAATAGTATGTTACACACTACCACTGTACGTGTATGAGTAGGTAGGTGGGTCACTACCACTGTATGTATATGGTTAGGTAGGTGCTGAGCGAACATGTCCTTGCATGCAACCTGCCTGCCCGGTCACCGAATCGAACGAGGCGACATGGGACAAGACAAGACGCCTTCAGATGTCTGTGGCGAAGCTGCTTTTATGTGTTTAAATGGAGCTGCCTCACACTGCCGAGACAAGACGAAAACCTTCAGCAGATGTCTAGACGTCTGAAAAAGGTACCCAAATGTTCGTCTTGTTACTAGACGCTATCGAGTAAGACTTACTGCACATGCGCCAGTCTCATTCCCGTGGTACCACTGACTGATATATACAAAGATATAACAACTTAACTAATTCACTTAGTCTCTCACTTGTGATGTCAATTTGTGGTTTATATTTATTGTTTTTTTTTTTTTTTTTTACATTTTGTAAATAAAAATAAAATTAAAACAAGCTAGAATTAGTATACTAATGGTTTAATTTTTTAAAAGTATTATGCTACCAATTATGTATTTATTATTTTAACCAAGATAAATATAGCAATTTATAGTTACTTTGTAGTGAAACTGGCAGATAACTGATTTGCTTAAAAGACTCAATTTCATATGGCTTATTACCATCATCTGTCATGGTACCAGCTGCTTTTGATGGTAGAGAACTATCTGGAGTTGATACGACATGAGAAATATCACTGTTTACGAAGTACCCTTTTCTTAGGTGTGTTCATTTTATTTATGTGCTGCTTACGAAAAAAAATACAATAGTATAGTTGAGAAAATGATCTGACAAATAAAGTGTCTTCATGCTACAAAATGCTATCTTTTTTTGAAACTATAGAAAAAAAACCTTTATATAGTCATGTAGAGACCTTTTAAAAAACATGTCGAACCTCGCAAAATATTTATGAAGTAACCTCATTTACAAGATAATTAGACATTCACACCTACCATCCATATGGATAAGACTCATAATTCCCCACACACCCACATGACGTGCAGAGCCATAAATAAATTCTTTCGGTATCTATAACGCTGCTGCCTACATAAAAGTCTATAGTGACGGATCACCTACCCACTGTTGAACGTATGGTGTTAGTGAACTACCTACCTGCCAATATATGTCTATTATTGATGGGTTTTGCCCCCCCCCCCATCCAAAGAAAGTACTTATAGCACTCCTACAGACTAATAAATGCATAGCATTGGTGGACCTCCTTCCCAAATATGTAAGATATTACAGGCTTTTCTGCCCATAAATATACATAAATATTGGTCCTCTATTCAACACATAAATATGGTTTAATTGCCCTCCTATAAGCCTATATACCATCACTGATGGGCCTTCAGCCTACCCATAAACATACGGTGTTAACGTGTTTCTCATTCAACAACAAAACTATAGCTTTTATAGCTCAAAAGCCCATTAGTACAACATTTATGAGTTTCCGGCACACCCTAGAACATGTTTTTTTAATGGATGGTCTATTAACCAAGACAATACATCTTTTACCCCTCCCCCCATCCCCTAGCCCATACATACGACAATGATGGGCCACCAGCCCAGCCATAAACGTATGATGTTAAAGGGTGTCCCATTAACCAAAACACTAAAGCATATACGGTCCTCCCACTGTCCCATACAATTGACATACTTGTGCCTCTAGGCCAGCCATAAACGTATGGTCTTAAAGGGTGTCCCATTAACCAAAACACTAAACCATATACGGTCCTCCCACTGTCGACAGTGGGAGGACCGTATATGGTATGGGAATACATACGACCTACAAGTGCCTCTAGGCCAGCCATAAACGTATGGTCTTAAAGGGTGTCCCATTAACCAAAACACTAAATCATATACGGTCCTCCCACTGTCCCATACAATTGACATACTTGTGCCTCTAGGCCAGCCATAAACGTATGGTCTTAAAGGGTGTCCCATTAACCAAAACACTAAACCATATACGGTCCTCCCTCTGTCCCATACATATGACATACTTGTACCTCTAGCCCAGCCATAAACGTATGGTTATATGGGTGTACCAATAGACTACCGAGTACAGCATATACGACACTCTCACGATTAATTCACGTTCAGCTTTGGTGATTCTCGAGCCAACACGAAAATATTTTTGTTATCTAAATATAATATGAGAAATAAATATTAATAATTGTGCCTTTAATAAACATATTTCTGAAACTACATCAAGGAAATACCTACCAATAAATAGATCAGGAAACATGTTACACACAACCTTATATTTAGTCTTTTATTCATATATAAAAGGTTATGAGACTACTCCATTATTTATGTAAGCATTGATTATATTTTAACGCGTGAATTTATTATGATGTTAATTAAATTAACTATAATGATAACCAAAGCAGTTCGCATCGTTTATCATAAGGAATTTATCTCCCACAGTAACTGTCTGAGGAATGTATTAATCTGACGTGGAATTTCAATTGTCTGCATTCAATGTAATAATAAATAACAGGTAAAGGGTAGAGAATTCATAATTACAATATCTCAATATGTTATTTATGTTGTTAAGTTATTTGTGGAATGCTGTGTTTGTCTTAGGTAACCAGTCATATTAATTTGTTACATTGGTGCTTCTTACATTATTTAAAAATATATATTTAGTAACTATAAATGTAATAGGAGTTATTGAAATTGCAAGTAATAGAATAAATGATTTTGTAAGAGTGTTTAAATAATTTATGTCTACATTTTAAGGAATTAATAATAAAATGGATGACGTAATAATGCAGAAACTATAAAAATACAAAGTTAACTTAAAAGATTTGTTTGACTGTTTGTCTCCCTCATCATAAAACTATCCTTAAAACCAAAGTGGACCTTTAACGTTTTGAAGCACCCAGACAGTTTTGAGACAGAAATGCAATTTTTTTCATTATAGTTCACTTCAAATTTCTGGGAAAACCTGAATGATTGGTTTTATTCATTCAGATTAATATTCATTATAGGATGGTGTCACGGACACTTGTAGTGCGCCGTAAACATACAGTTGCTTTTAATGTTATATTGTAGAGTTCTTAGACTAATATTATCGACAAAGACAACGTGACCAAGGTGAAGTAAATTACGTCAAGCTGATAAGGTCAAAAGATGAAGTTGCCGATGAATGTCCAGCTAATCAAACTGTGGAAACCTTATTACTTTCCACGTAAGGTTTATTAGAAAGCCTCGATGGAATTATGAGAATATCCCCTATTTACAATTACAACGCCGCATCCATGATGACTCTTGAACTTTCACAAAGTCAAGATCCTACCGAACGTTTTAAGGTCAGGAGACATTAAAAAAGCTACAAATCCCGCTCAAAAAGAAGTGATGTTGGAACTTATACATAAAGCCATGTGAATTTTGTTTAGGTATATAAAATTTTAAGTATCTACTTCTGGACTTGCTATAGCAAAAAAAAAATTAAAATGATATATGATTACTAGTTACTGTCAATTTACTAACCTTAAAACCATTTTTTTAAATATTAAATTATCCTTTATAAGAAGTTAAATAAATATTTAAGATATATTTTAGTCGTATAACCAATAAATAATTCAGGTCTGAAGTTTGAAAGAGAAGATTTTTTGCAACTGGCCTAACAACATTTTTGTTTAGGTAATAGATGAACATTCTCCTTTTAGAGACCTCTTCTTAAAATGGAGAAAATTACAAGTTTCAGATGCATCCTTGCTAATAGATATCGATATGACGTTAATTCCTCATGCTGTATTACTTAATATTTGACATATAGAACTTGCTTTATGTTGATAGATGGGCTATTAGTAATAGGTAATAACAAAATATCATTGGAAAATGTATGTTAAGTCGTTTCGGACATCTGTGTAGCATTAAAAGATTGAAATTTTAAACGTATTCTACAAACATTGAGTGGCTTTTTATAATCCTACTAAGAGCAGTAATGGATGGATACCCAGAAACGTTCTTATAATTTATGTGTGTATACTTCTAGAAATTAGCGGATTTAATCCAACTTCACCTTCAGCATATTGTGATGAACCTTATTAGAAAATGTTCTTCACAGTTTCAACAACATTTTATGGGAGAAAACAACCTTTAGCCAATATCATTCATAGGACGTTTAATTTTCTTGTGAACAACTCACTATCAGGTTAAGAGATTGATGAGTTTTGTTAA